>JBBPCY010000001.1:28317549-28339810 GCA_037974405.1 Brachyalestes nurse | reverse complement strand
AGGGCACTAAAGCTCAATTCTGAGATTGATGCAGATCAGAAGAAAAAAGTTTTGTTGGGGGGGCGGGGGTAAACAAGCAGTGGGTGAACAAGCTTCGGCAGACAAAGTTCTGGTAAGGCTGTCTTTTTCCTGGGTTTAATTACGGGTTATTCTTCCTAAAAATAAAAATAAACTTTATGGCCTCGGCAGTTCACTTAAATATGCGGAGTAGCCTACAGGATAAGCTGTTTCCCGACGCTTGTTTAAGATGCCAAACTTCATAGTAAGGAGAAGGGAAGCTATAGAACTTTATTGATCCTGGAGGAAATTGCTTTGTAAAGGCAGAACTGCCCTCAAGCTGGCCCATATGGGGATCAAACCCGCGACCTTGGTGTTATTAGGACCATGCTCTAACCAGCTGAGCTAACCGGCCTTTCGTCGTGTTTGACATCGACAAAACAGTGAGGGATAAGGGCTTGTTCACACGGGAGTCTGAATTAGGCGTTTTTCATGTGTTCGTGGTGCCAGGTGAGCGCGGACTGAGCACCGACCGTTTTTCTGCTCATTGGAGTAAATCAGTGTTCACAAGGGTGCTCAGCCCCTGCGCTCTTGCATGCACGTTTTTTTACATCAATTTCTGCCGAAATCCTGATGAACGCGAAGAAAACGGCGGTACTGCGTTTACATGATGTTCGGTTTCCGTTCTGGAGGACTGAATATGACCCACAATTCAATTGTTTGAGAACGCAACAAATCAAGTTTTGACGGAAATTGTAAAACTATAAATAACAACATGTAAACAATCTGGAGAGAATGATTACTGCCCCCACAGGTGAATACACGAAACTACACATTGGGAAACTGCAGGCTGGAGTTAAACAGCGTCAGACCAATGCCAGTGTAACGCCAATCAAGCGCAGATACAAAACTCAACAAAAACGCCTATGGCATTCAGAGCGCGTTCATTTATCCAAGATTCAAACGTCCGTGTGATCGAGGCCTGAGTGGAGATGGGCTTGGCTAAATGAAATGGGCAATAATGTCAAAGATGAAAATGGCAGGTGGCCCTCCCCTGTGGACCATAATCTGTTTACTAACTGGTTGTAGCAGTGTGTTGGAATTAGTGATTTCGCATGTTTGGATACCTGTGTACCGGATCTCTGATCTCCTCTCCATCAGCAGTCAAGGCTGGAGGTCCTCAGGGGTCCATTCAAGACCCAGTCTTATTTTCCATATACCCATTACTACTATGTTGATCAGAGGCATGTTTTCTTTCGTTGTTATGCTGATAGACTATTGTATCTGACTGTTAAAAAGATTAAGTTATTGTTTCTTGGATATCAATAATTGAATACCAGTAGCTGTCTAGAACATAAGTCAGAAGTCATTCTGTTTGGCTTTCCTAAATCTAACCACTGATAACCTTGAAATATGTAGTCACTTGACATCATAAATGTAACCACAGGTAAATAATCTTTCATCCAGACTTCTTGTTTTTACATCCAGAAATATTCACAAGATTGAATAATGTTTGGTTATTGATGACCTAGAAGTATTTGTATTCTTCTCAACTTGCTCACATCTTGCTGTCTTACTATAATTTGTTCCTTCTGGTTGTTCATCATAAAAAGTTTGTTAAAGGTTCTGTTGTGGATTTTAAGGCATTAAATGGGCTGGTTACTGTTTACAGATCAAATCTATTTCGGTTCACATGCTGCTGAGAGGCATGAGATCCTAGGATCAATGCCTTCTGAGGTTTCCCCATTCATTGGAAAAAGCTGTCCTGGAACAGTCTCCCTGTGGATATCAGATTTATAGCTACCTTGCTTCCTACAAGTCAAATGTAAAGTGTATATATCATTGGGTTCTTGAAGAAACCTGAAAGCAGGATTTTGGTGTTCTGTACACCATGTCTGGTGTCTTTCTTTTCCTTTTTAACGTTTGTTTGTGTTTGTCTAGGAGTTATAAGTATATATGACTTATGTTTTGTGACACCTGCTGTAATTATTTTAAATGCTCTTTGTAAATAAATATTAAATACTACTTAAATTAGCATTCATTATTTACACCCCAGTGACGAATGCTAGTATTAATAGGATTTCTGTGGTTTGCATTAATGTAGCCTAAAAAAAATCAATTTTATGTTCAACCATCAAGAGCTATAGATTTGTACTGGCACTTACCTTTTAATTGTTATCTTGCAGAGTTCACACAGGGTATGATCTTACCTACAGCCAATGGTGTTACAAAACAGCAGACATCTCAGTCGAAAGTCAAAATGGACAGAACTCAGGTGGGTATCAGCATTTGCTGGCATCACATGTTGGTCCCCTGAAAAAAAAAAAAACATTTGGAAGGAAACATTGACACGCTTAGATTTATAATGTGTAAATTTATCATTTTCATGGACAGATCGGTTCCAGCAGCACAGCTGCTCCCCCTGCCACAGGAGTGAGAATCCCCACCTGCAAGTTTTCAGTGAAGGACACATTCCTCACCTCCCCAGAGGAACTCTACAGAGTCTTCCTCAATCAGGAGGTCAGTCTCATCCCATCTTATAATACAGAAAAAGTTATTTCTCTTTGTTGGTTGATTGCTGTGTCTTTCTGTTTGTGATGAAATAGTGAATTTCTAGTGTGTGTGTGTGTGTGTCCTTCCATTTGTGTAGATGGTGCAAGCATTTACACACTCTGTTGCCGTGGTTGAGCCCGAAAAAGGTGGCAAGTTCCGCCTGTTGGATGGAAATGTTTTTGGAGAATTTCAGGAGCTGGTGAGCTGTCTCCTTATCCAGTAGCTGAAAAGCACATGATAAAGATTTTATGTTGTCTGAATGTTAAACAAGTATTTGTAGTGGATAGTGAGTTTGACTGAAAACCTCTTTGTGGTATTTTACAGGTTCCTGAAGAGAAGATAGTAATGAAATGGAGGTACAACACATGGCCATGTGGTAAGAGACCTTACACATAAAAGATGTTCAACATTGAAAATAGTTGAAGTAGTGACTGCTTGTCTTTGTACGTCAGTTTGAGGTTTTAAATATAAAAAACTCAAATAATTATTTGACTAGCATCTTACCTTTCTTTTTCTGATGTTTCTGTGTGTGTGGATGTAGAGCACTACGCAACAGTGACCCTGACTTTCACGGACAAAGGCAACGAGACAGACTTGAAGATAGAGTGCCGCGCTGTTCCTGAGAGTGAGGAGGACCGCACACGGGAGGGCTGGCAGAGATACTACTGTCAGGCCATCAAACAGACGTTTGGCTTTGGTGCACGACTCTGCTGAGCTCCAAAAACACCCCGCGCTATTTTTGGCTGTTTTATTTCTTCTTTCCATTTTTTGTCCACTTGTACAAATGAGAGCAGAGGAAAGTGACTCTACTGAATAAGAGACTTAGCATTGCTCCATCTTCTACATGTTAATTTCAGATTTTTTAAAAAATGTTTTTAAAGAAAAAAATCCAAACAGCTGAAAAGAAAGTATGAATTATAGAGAGGCTGATAGGGAGGGTCATTCATTCATCTGTTATCGGAATATGTGTGTAATAAATGAAAGTTTTTATTGTAGCATGGTAATTTCTCCACTTGGCACTCTACTTTGGCCTGGAGAGGTGCAGAGTTGAATGGTGCCTTTTGGACTGAGCTTTTTGTTTTTGTTTTCTTGTTTTTTGGATAAGTTATGGCTTTTTTCCTCAAAGTGATCTATGGCAAAGAACTATGGATGTCATTGGGGATTGAGAAAAGAAGAAGAAATAGGAAAAAATAGAAATAAAAATAAAAGAAATAAATCAGTTTCTGATTTGTATGAGAAAGTTACAGGGAAGGCTTTATTTCTGTATGTTTGTGAACATCATGATGGCGTATTTTCATAATAATTATGATTTATTGCTACTTTAATTTTTGAAAAGATGAAAAGCTTAAAACATCCTAATCAGTCTTTTGTGTTGAACAGGCTGTACTGAAATTTGTGTCAAGAGGCACAAGTGGGCATTGCTTCATATGACTTTGCTTTTGTCTTCACCTCAGTCTTCGAGTACTGTATTCATTTCTCCACTAGGTTTTGTATATTATTTTTTTCCCTGCATTTGGAGGCTCTCAAGATGTCACTCAAAGGAAATATCATTCCTCAAGACGGCTTAATCATCAAAACAGAGAAAAATAAGTACACAGACTCACTTCGTCATAGTAAAAATAGCTGTTGGTTTCAAAAGAGGACATGCTTTGGATTTATAGAAATATGATTTATTTATTTTACCTCAGCATCACAATTTGTAAACAAATGAAACTGTTGCATTCACTTTCTTAAAATAAAATTGCCCTTGCATCATCTTCAATACATTTTATGAATTTATTTTTAGTCCCCAGTGTTCAATCTGTGTTTTAAGGTGTGTGTATATTTATATAAATAAAGGTTGTGTGTGTGTGTGTATATATATATATATATATATTAACTTATGGAATGTGTGTGTGTATAGATATATATAGTGTTTATCATTTAACATTAGCTAAGAGCAGAACCTGCAGGTCTACACAGTCATACAACATCCACATAACCTCATTACAGGAAATTTTAAAACATTACATACGACATATGCAGCTTTAAAATACATCCACCCTCTTTAACTCTGCATCTTAACTGATCTCATTTCTTCTAGACTACATCGTTGGTGATACTGAATAAATACTCAAAGGTGATTAATGGAAAGTGAGCAGAAGTGTTCATATTTGATCATATTTGCTGAATTCACCTAACCCACTGCATAAAATTGGTGCTTTGCTAACTCTTAAACTGTGACCAATACAACAGTTATGAATCCAACAAAAAAAAGAAAAAGAAAATGAGACTATTAGAAAACATCTCCCTCCAAATAAACACAAAGTCCTTTTTTTCAATATACAGGAATATAAAACTTACTAAAGACATCAATATCAAGTTGTTCCCATTTACTCTTTACTGATAACACTGTTTCAATATCAAGTTATTCTAAACAGTTGGGGCATTTTAGTTTCGATTTCTCCACATTTTAATTCTGCCATGTTGACAAAAACAAATATACAAATTAAAATGGTTTCTCTGGGAAATATTAAAAGAAAAACTTTTGCTGGGTCTTCATAAATATTGCTGCAGTTTTCAGTCAGGCGGATAGTAGGAGTTACAGACAACGCTATGAGAATAAAAATAAAACTGTCAATATATCACGCCAACATGATAAAAGCATAAATGAGTAATTCTTCAAGATCCCATTTGTTATGCAACATTTGGCAAAAAGAGCCTTAATTAACACACAAATGGAATGAATGAGACTCACTGTTTTAGCAGTCATTATTAAGGCGACGGGGTCTCCAAACAGATGACGAGCTCGGACTCCTGATCAAACAGAGAAAACATGCACCATTCACAAAATTGGCAAAACGGACCATTCTCCTCCACAGACAGATTTTCAATGGAGAGAACCCAGTGGCAGAGTAATTAAATCCACAGTGTTGCCCTGTGGAAAATTAGACCATGACAACAAACATCACATGGCACAAGAGGAACAGATTTGTTCATAATGAATATTATCAAGGGGTTTCCTACACTAGATGAGTCGCTGTGGACTGCTGGCTCAGTGCTGGTCCTCTTGGGCAGCTCCTCTTTCTCAGGTGATTTGGGTTTGATAGACACGTTATGCCACTTTCTTCTATAAAGGAAATATTCAGAAGTCAGAATTCAATATATATAAAATTGTACTAATGTTCCTCGATGTAGTGTGAAATGAAAAGGTGGAGCTACTTATAGTTGGAAGATTTTGAACACATGGCAGACGGTAAGTTGAGGCATACCATGATGCCTTAAAAAATGAAACAAATCAGTTGTGCTTGCCAAGCAGCTCACAAGCCTGCAGCTTGATCTGATGTATGATGGCATAGTAATATCATCACTCCTCGTTAGTTAAAAAAAATGACTTAGGAATTGCATATGAACATGCCCCTTACTTTCAGTGAAGGGCAATGTTAACGCTTCAGTACACTAAGGCATTTTGAACAACGCCATACTTTCAACTTTGTGGACACAGTTTGGGGAAGAACCTTTTCTCTTCCAGCATGACTGTGCCCAAGTGCACAAAACAAGCAGGGGACCAACTCCATATTAAAATCTATGTATCTGAATGCAATCCTTGGTGGTGTAATGGTCAGGGGTCCCAATACGTTTGTCTGTATCATTTATGTGGTTGGGACATAGTGTGTGTCTATAGTCATTTCTCTGTGGGGGAACATGTTGTGAAATTATCCAATGATACAGATGGACGCCACAGGCGGTGACCGACACTGCAGTGTGGTTCTGTACCTGTGCCCTGGACATTTCCCCTTGGATTTACCCTCTTTAGGCACTGGCACGCCACAGGCCTGCTCTGCAAGGTCCTTCAGGAAGTCAAACAGCTTCTCAGACTCAATGCACTGCTTCCTGCAGAGACCATTCAAGAATGTAGACAAAGAAGGTACTGATTAAACACTCCATTAACTGCTTGCATTAGTAAATGAAATGGATTTTTTTAGAAACACTTACATGTGGTTTACAGACATGACCCTGCTGTTCTTTGAATGGGTGATTAAGCTGGTCTTGGTGAGAAGTGATACCAAAAACATTTCCAAAGCTTTGGCTAAGTTTCAAGTAATGGAACCCAACGGTGCACACTTAAGTGACTTCTTCAGCATCACTTCACAGCCCTTTGGAGCTCAATCATGAACCTCAGCAATAGATCATGCTTTTAAAGGATACAGATGATAACTGGAACTGCAGTGGCCATTCTTCCCACCTCAGTATCTTTCTGCATGATCTTCTTGATGCGACCCTGGCGGGGATCGGAAAGGTTAGGCTACAAAAAAGACGCTCGCAGAATCTGGAAATGTCTGCGTTACTCACAGGTGGAAAGCGAACGTTGTATTTGCGTTTCTGTCCAGGCATTTCGGTCCTTTCAGTGCCCGCTTTCGGTTTACATTTTGGGTAGTTTGACAGCTTGGTATTCGGCCTTCCATTTGTTTACCTTTCAGAGGAAGTTCAGGGTCTGAAATGAAGAAAGCCGAAAAGGTGAGATGGTCTTAGAAAGGGAACGCCCATGCGTGACGTAAGATAAGTCGGCTTTATTTTGTTAATAGTTTTAATCGTGTTTTATTTTTTTTCTTCATATTTTCAGGCTCAGGCGGATCTATAAGACACCACAGATTATAAGACTCCAGAACGACTTTTTAACTGCTCATCAGAACACAACCTGAACTTTATCTCACTGTACCTCACCTGTCCCTCTACTTCACTGTATCTCACCTGCATCTGTAGGAATTTGCGCCCATTCAAACTTTAGAGCACTGATGTTGTACGATAAGACCTGGCTCGCAATCTCCGATCCAGTTCATCCCAAATGTGTTTAGATGGGGTTGAGGTCAGGGCTCTGTGTGGGCCAGTCAAGTTCTTTCACGCCAAACTCATCCAGCCTTTGTGCACTGGGCCACAGTCATGCTGGAATAGAAAGGGCCTTTCTCAAACTGTGTCCACAAAGTTGGAAGCATTCAGATTAAGCCCTTCACGGGAAGTAAGGGGTCTATGCCAAACCCTGAAAACCAGGTGTGTCCCAATATTTCTGTCACTATAATGTATGTGACAATCTTGAATCTCTTGCAGTGCCACCGACAGCCTGAGGGGGGCAGACAGAACCAATCCAGTCTATCAGCGCCATTAACAGACAACTGTTAGTGCGCATGCGTCCAGGATCCAGCTAGTCTTTAATTACTGCGGTTAATTTCATCCCTCGTGGTTTATCCTAACGTCGTTAGATTTTGCTCTACATTTGCATTTTTAATTCTACTGTATATTAGGCAGTGGTGTGGATCTAAAATTAGCAATTAAAGTCACTGCTGATGTAATTGTCAGGGCTCCCAATACTTTTGTCCGCGTAGTGTATCTGTTTTTGTAGAGAGGCTGTAACCGTTGTTCTTGCCACCACCAGATGGCACAAAAACTGCAGCGTGCAGTTAATCGGGCGAGACTCAGACTGTAATGGTGCAGCATAGCGGAGCACCGAGACATCTAGCGGAAAGTAATTGAAAGATCAAGGCCAGATAATCAGTGTGTGATCATCAAAAGATGACGTGTAAAAGCTGCATTAGGACATAAAGATCGTGCTTTACCTTTTTTTAAAAGGTCAATAAAACTCGAATTTGTGCTTTCTTTTCATGATGTGTATGATGTGTATGTGTAAAGTGTCAATTTGTCATACATGAACACACTATAGCACATAATGTGAATAACATGAAAATTTTCTCTGTATTTAACCCATTCACTGAGTGAAGCAGCGGGCAGCCAGGAACACAGCGCCCGGGGAACAGTGTGTGGTGACCTTCCTCAAGAGTGCCTTACGTGGTCCCACTGGCAGCACCAGGATTCAAACCTACAACTTTCTGATCGTTGGGGCAATTCCCTAACCACCAGGCCACCAGCTGCCCCTAGATGTTTCAACACACAAATAAATACAATTTAGAGGGAGGGGGTACTGCAGTTTTGACCAATGTGATGAAGTAAACGGGTAGGGGTTCAAGAGGCTAGTCAATAGAGAAGAAACCATGTAAGATCTTCAAACAGACATTGGTAACCCCCTGTGGGATATTTTACTCAGACTCATACTGAGACTGAGGCTGTGTTTAGCAGGTGTGTGTGCTGAGTTGTTGAGCAGTTATAAATCTGACTCTATGAGTTTCTCGTTATTAAAAAGCAGTCTTGATGCGAATGACTGTGCAAGTACTATTGGGATGACTTTGCTGAGATCATTTTTTTTCTCAGTAACGCCTCCAAGAGAGCTAACAGGACAACACTGTGATTACATTCATTGCCCATAAAATGGATTTGGACTTTATTTCTTGTGGTATAAACCAAGCACTTTCACTATTTTTGGAGTAAGTGTGAATGCAGAGCATTTGTTTCTTGTATACACTATATGGACGAAAACATTGGGACATACCTGTTTTTCAGGGTTAGGCCTCTTACTTCCAGTGAAGGGCTTAATCTTAATGCTGTATATACCAAGACATTGTTTACAATGCCATGCTTCTAACTTTGTGGACACAGTTTGTGGAAGAATCTTTTCTATTCCAGCATGACTGTGTCCCAGTGCACAAAGTAAGCTCCATAAAGACATGGCTGGATGAGTTCGGTGTGGAAGAACTTGACTGGCCTCAACCCTATCCAACACCTGTGTGAACTGGAACAGAAATTGTGAGCCAGGTCTTCTCGTCCAACATCAGAATTAATGGGTACAGAATTCCCACAGAAACTCCAAAATCTTGTGAAAAGCCTTCCAAGAAGAGTGTAAACCAGGGATTACCAACTCCGGTCGTTTTGGTGATTTCCCTGCTCAGAAACACCTGGTTCACCTCACCAGTTAATTGTCTGGTTTAGTGAATGTGTTTGAGGAGAACTACCATCAAACCGTGCTGGATATCGGCCCACCAGGACCGGAGTTGGTAAGCTGCTCTGGGTAAGCTGTTATAGCTGCAAAGGGCGGTCCTTGTTGGTGTAATGGTGTCCCAGTACTTTTGTCCATATAGTTTGTCCATTTTGTCCCCTCCAATTGTTGAAGTGAGGACCAAAGCTTGCCCTTCAAACAGGTGTAGGGAACAAGAGGCATAAGTTGACAATGTTCAGAAATTTGTCTAAAAACCACAAAAATGTACTGCGGTGAAAATGCATTTGTAATCAGTTGTTAGTTCCTCGTTACAAAGACTAGACTTGTGGGTGAATCTTTCATCCTTTGCTAAGAACTTGGTGAGGACTAATAAAATTTCATTAATACAATTTTATTCGAAATTCAAAATCCAATGACAAATAACGGGCCCTAGACAGATCCAGTGATCATTTGAAATAACAGGTGAGGGAAGAAGTCTAGTTCTTATATTGTTATAATTGTAATTAATATTCATTATTAACTGATTTATTGAGAGCAAATCTGAGTCGTGGTTTTGTAAGGTTAACATCAGTTGACTCTTTGTCAGTTTTGATAGTCAAGATAGCTTAGATAACTAGTGCTGTGATAAGTGCACCAGCATGTCGAGGGCAGAATGCACTGTGGTGTACTATATGACAGTGGGTTAATGTGGACCCATATGGTGAATTTAGGGAATACCTGTGCCTTAAATGTCACTCCAGCTCACCCCAAGCTATTCGATGGTACCTGTTAAGTCCAGAGAACACAGCTCCACTGCACAGTCTTATGTTGAGAGCTTTATAACCTTCTAACCAATGCTTGCCATTGGACATGGCGACATTAGGCTTGTGTGTAGCTGCTCCAGAGCGTCCGTTTCAATTGGCAATGCCTCTCTGTGAAGATTAGACATGCTCTTTGTGGGCAGTTGATTATGAACATTGAATTCACTAATCAGAAGGGGTGTCTGGATACTTCCGGACACATTGCAGTTCAGACAGTTCACGGAGTACATCTGTGTCTCTGTTGTCTCCCCAGCCCACTCCAGGCTCTATTATGAAGATGTAAATGAATTTTCATGACAGCTTCCATTTAATCAAATTTGCTATATTATTATTGTTTGGGCTTCTGCATGTGTAAAGACACATGACGAGGGTAACAGCAGAGAAGCAGAACAAATAACTAGTCAAAATACCCAATACTGCTTTACGCAATACATGTTTTTCTTTTGAAGACTTCTGGAGTCATAAACCATGCAAGACTAGAGCGCTGCAGACGCAGTCTCGGTCAGTAAAGAGTTAATCCGAGATCCGGTGCCAAGAACTGCACAGTATCACAGTTTATAAAATATGATTTAAAACTCCTGTGTTCAGTTTGAGACGATATGGGTCGACTGGGATATATTCTGAGACGCTTAAATAAAAAAAATGTACTTTGTGGGAGGAACTAGTTTTTTCATCTGTCTGTAGTAATGGAGTAAAATGAGTCTCCCGTTGAGAGTGAACTCTGTCTGGCGGATGGACAAAGTCCTGCTCGCTGCGGTCTGCTAGTCCTGCGTGCTTCAGAACGGGCGGATGAATACAGCATGTGTGTGTGTGTGTGAGTGAGTGCGCGCGCGTGTGTGTGTGTGTGTGTGTGTGTACACACATGCTGAGAGATTGTGTGACGGTGTGTGTGTGTGTGTGTTTTTCGGCGAGTGAGTGCACACATAAGAGAGAGAGAGAGAGAGAGAGAGAGAGTGAGTGAGAGGGAGCCATAATGACTGTTACTACTCCCAGAGTAAATCAGAGCGATTTCCCCACGTTCACACAGGGACGCGAGGAAGGAATTTAATACATTTTTTTCTGACACATAAGAAGTATTCTACGTTGTTATCTGATTACGTCGGATTTACACATTTCTATAAATATATACATATAATAATATAATATTTTGAAATATGATAATCCGGTAGTCTGCGCTTCTCTGGAAGTTTCTCTCTCTCGGCGGCCCGGATGGAGGGGCACGCGCGCCCCGAGCTCGTGGGCAGGCGCTTCTTGTGCGCGAGCGGACCGGAGCCCCCCGAGCTCGCCGGGGTTTCGCGCTGGAGCTGGAGAGCCGGGGTCATCCGAGCCGCGACCACCCGAGACACGGACAGCCCCGGGCTAGCGGTAAGACCCCGAGGACGAAAAAAGGCACCAGTTGTGTTCTGGCACAAAGTCCACGTGGCGTGAATATTGTTATTTATGTTTTATGGCTGTTGATAGTGACAGAAGTTACACTGCTACTCTACCAAAGAGGAGGAGGAGCGGAGTGGAGCTCTCTCTGTCTGTCTGTCTGTCTCTCTCTCCTTCTCTCTCTTATTCTTAAGTCTCTCTCTTTTCATATATTTCCTCCCTTCTGTCTTTCGTTCTCATTCTTTCCCCCTGTCTCACTTTCCCCTGTCTCTCTCTCTCTGTCTGTCTGTCTCTGTCTCTATCGCTCTGTCTCTGTCTGTCTCTCCTCCCTCCCTCTGTCTGACTCTCTCTCTCTTTCTCTCTCGCTCTGTCTATGTGTGTGTCTTCCACAAAAGTTGGGTGTAACATACTATAAAACTGGCAAGTCCTAATTGAGGCGTTTGTGTAGTTAACATTCAAGCAAGTATTACCCAGGGATGGGCGTGTTACTACGATTGTGGGATAAAAGCAACTGTTTGCGTGCCTCTCTCTCTCTTTCTCTCTCTCTCAGTGTGTATGTGTGTGTAGGTGGCCGTGGCTCAGTGGGACTACTCTATACTAATCAGCTGTTTTGAAGCAGTTGACTGCACTGCTGCCGTAGCGCGTAATGACTCTGTAGGTTTAATCAGTGAGCTCAGAGCCACCGCCAGTGAAAACGTAAGACTGTTTATAGACAAGTCTGTTTTTATTAACTAATTAACAGTGCTATATCTTTATGAGGCACAATCACCTTCAGGAATAGGCTACTGTAAGAGACAAAAAACACAAGTGTGTGTGTGTGTGTGTGTGTGTGTGTGTGTTAGTAGAACAGACACTGTAGACATACCTGCTAAATCGGAGGTTTAAAGCTGGTGTGCCCTGGTCTAGTACTAATATTCACTCTCCACCTGCTTAAGGAATAAAAAGTCTTAGTGCACCCAGGCAAGAACTGATGGTGGTTGAGATGAGAGGCAGGAAAGTGTGTTTTGAAAGACAATGTAATGTCATTCTAATAAAAGAGGTGCATATGTGGAGGGCTATACAGAGGAGTACCCATATGGAGGGCATATTAATCATTTCTCTGTAAAAATGCCACACTCTCCTGTCTTACCTTCTTTGATCCTTACTGATTTTCCCTTTAATGAAATCTAAATGTGCACCTACAGGCGGGTCATGGTTGTGTGTATGTGTGTGTTTTGTGTTATATTGCAGCACGTCAGTATTTCTGTAGTGCAAAGTGCTTTGTGGTAATGTATGAGGAATAATAAAAGAATGTTTGAAGAAATGTAAGTTTTTATGCCTGGCTTGTTATTATTATTAATAGGCATTATTCTGCTCTATTATACTTGTTTTGAGATAACATGTATCTATGTAGGGCCAATATTGCTGCTTTGTGTGTGTGTGTGTATGTGTGTGTGTATGTGTGTGTGTGTGTCTGTGAGAGAGAGAGATAGAGAGAGAGAGAGAAAGAGAGACTGTGTAACTGGAAGGATTTTTATGTCTCCTTGTGTGTTATTCTGTCTGCACTCATGTTAGTAAATGTTGATATGATCATGGGAAGCATGCTCAGGCGAGCTGTGCAAATACATGATGCTTTCCATTCAGTTCCAAGCACTGTTTGTGTGTGTGTGTGTGTGTGTGTGTTGGTGGTTAAAGCAATGTGTTCAAGGTGAATCTGTGCCCACACATGAATTTGTGCACCAAAGTTTGTTTTCATACATGTGTGTGTGCAAGATATGATTATGTTTGTGCTTGTTTGTCTTTGGGGACTCAGGTCTCTCACCATTGGCTAGCTGCCGTCCCCGTGGCAACAACGGCTTAGCCGTGCAACTGACAGCTTTCCCTGGGTTACAACCACCTGCCGTGCTGAAGAGCATGCTGAGAACACACACACACACACACACACACACACACTCTCTCTCTCTCTCTCTCTCTCTCTCTTTTTGTCATGCTCCTCATCTCTTTCTGTTGTTTCAGTGTGCCATTCGCCATGCTTGTGAGGGTTTCTATACCACCTTCAGTCATCATCTTCAATACACATCACAGTGACATATTTACATGTGAACATGTTCACTGCTTACTTGCCCAGTTTTATAAACACATGCCACCATGGTGCAAACATATCAGCACCGTACAGCAGACTGAAAAAAATGTGATAAGGCCAGTGGACATAAGACAGACATCACATATACTGGTCACTTTAGTCTCTGACTTGCTCTGATGTCTTTTACATTTCGCAACATTTTAATGTATGTGTTTTTTGGCCTAATATATATATTTTGCTTCTGGATTATCCACTGAGTCTATGCTTGTATTTATTAATTTATTACTGAATCATAAGTCTTAGCTTAATAAGATTAAGAGGTAAGGGTTTAATGCAGCTTCTTTCTGTCGGTATAATCTATCTGTTTGTGATGCTTGTAACCTGTAATGGTTGGACAGGTTTGAGTCAACTTAGTTTTGTGAGTGTGGGTGAGGGAAAGGGTCAGAAAGTGACAAAGCAGCATTTTGACCAGGTTAAAAATAACTTACAGAAACATTGCATGTTAGGTTTAGGTCGTTGATTCACTATTTTTGTGGTCATACAGGGCATGTTGGTCCTCATAATGGGTTGGGTCATTAAAACCCCTGGCGCATCACTAATAGCTTTATATCTATCTGTGTATTATTCGGCATGTTTCAGGGTAAAGCGCTTTGCAACATTTCTCCTTAACCGGTATAACACAACGTCAACACACTGATACTGATATTCAGTTTTAGTGGTATTGATAAATAAAAAACATTACATTCACAATGAAGTTCTGTCCCATTGTATTGTGTTGTTTCTGTTGCCAATACAACTAAATTAATATGTGTGTTAACAAAATCAACATAAACAAACCTTAATGAATCCATGCTTCCTTAGCACTGACACTTTTTGGTGTAGTAATGTCTAGATGTATGGAAAGGTGTATAGAAATTCAATGATACTGTTAGGAAGTTCATAATGTCAAAACTGAATATTATGGTGAATATTATCGTGGTGAAATGATTTTAAGATATTATGTAGTATTTCAGCATTATGTGACATATTCATTTTTGACAGACTGAGGACAGGTATAGAGTGAATATGATATTCGTCTTCATTGATTGTGTTTGTGTTGCAAGTGGAGAGGCTGGTGTACGTTTCCACAGTAAGCACAGTAAAAGTGTATGGGTGTTAGGTTTCAGCAGTAGGTGTGTGTGTGTGTGTGTGTGTGTGTGTGTGTGTGTGTGTGTGTGTGTGTGTGAAATAAATGGCTCTTGTCCACCTCCAGGGATGAGACATAAGTGATGGCACACTGGGGCCATATCATCTGTTATCATATGTCTGATGCAAAAGTACAGTCGTTTGTGTGTTGCCTAACATACACAAGGACATGATTTATTGTGTGTGTATGTGTTGTCAGCATGCTCTGATAGTCTTCTGATTTTGTTCTGCACTGCATTAAGTAAAGCCAGATGTCATTGTTGGACTCGCCTCCACCTCATCTTTTCCTCTCTCTCTCCCTCTCCTCTCTCTCTCTCTTCTCTCTCCCCCTCTCTTTCACTCACACACTCTCTCTCTTTCCGTCTCCTCCCTTTCTGACCTTCTCTCTCTCCCTGTCTCCCCCATATTTCTCTCTTTTTCTGCCTTTTTACACCCCCGCTCTGTTACTCTTTGCGGCTGTGTATGTTTGTACTCTGCTCAATTTAAGCACCTCTCATTGCCCCCCATCTGTGAGTGTGTGTATGTGTACTCCAGCTCTCAGCATATGTGTCTGTTCACACACACACACACAAACACACACTCTCACAAAAACACACACAGATATATGATTCTGCAGTGTCAGAGGCACGGGTTGTATTTCATCAGTTCACGTGGAGAGAACAGAAAAAAAGGCTTCAGTACTTTGCTCTCTCTCTCTTTGAGTCTCTTTTTCTCTTCTCTTCTCACTCTCTCTCCTGCTCTCTCTCTCTCGCTCTCTGAGCTGATAAAAGTGTGTCTTTGTATGCTTGTCTGTAAAACTGTGTATTTATGTGGCAGTCTGTGTGTGTCCTCGGAGTGTTTGTGTTTAATAGAGTGTGTGCAAATGTTTGTATGTAGTAAGAAGACTGTAATGTGTGTGTGTGTGTGTGTGTGTGTATGTGTGTGTGTATGTGTGTGCACTGATCCATATATGGATTTCTTTTCATTTGACCCTTGACCTTTGGCAGATGGTTTGAAGCTCTGCCAGGGAAGCGTTTGTGATTCTGCAGACCAGACAGATTGTGTGTGTGCGTGCATGTGTGTGTGTGTGTGTGTGTGTGTGTGTGTGTGTGTGTGTGCATGTCTATATGTGTGTGTGTGTACACACTGTCGCGTCTCGCCATATAGACGTGTGGAGTCCCGCTCAGGGAGTGTGATAATAGATCTGAGCTGTGCTGGGGGAACTCTCTCTCTCTGTCTCTCTCTCTCCCTCCCCCTCTCTGTCTCTCTCTCTCTGTCTCTCTCCCTCTCTCTCTCCCCTCTCTCTCCCTCTCTGTCTATCTCCCTCTCTCTCTCCCTCTCTCTCTTTCTGTCTCCCCCCTCTCTTTCTCTCTCTCTGTCTCTCTCTGTCTCTCCCTCTCTCTCTCACTCTCTCTCCCCCTCTCTTTCTCTGTCTCTTTCTCTCTGTCTCTCTTTCTCTCTCTCTGTCTCTCTCTGTCTCTCCCTCTCTCTCACTCCCTCTCCCCCCTCTCTTTCTCTGTCTCTTTCTCTCTGTCTCTCTTTCTCTCTCTCTCTCTCTCTCTCCCTTTCTCTTTCTCTCAATCTCACCCCCATCTTTCTCTCTCTCTAGCTCTCTCTCTCCCTCTCTCTTTTTCTCAATTAAATTCAATTCAATTCAGTGAGCTTTATTGGCATGACCGTGAGTATGTACAGTATTGCCAAAGCATTGAAAAAAAACAATAAAAGATTTATAAAGATTACAGAGATTATAAGAATAGATAATAAAGTTGAGATAGTATATACAAATATAGATTCTTAAGATAATTGTATTAATACTGTTTAAAATTGACTTAAATAAATACATTTAGAAAAAAGAAAAATAATAATATAGAATAAAAAACAATAGGTTAATTTACAAGAAGGAGACAGACAGGGCTGTGTGTGTGTGTGTGTGTGTGTTTGGGTGTGTTATTTGCTGTCCCTCGGGTTGTCTCTCTCTCTTTTTTTCTCTCTTTCTCTCTCTCCCCCCTCTCTCCTCTCTCTCTGTCTCTCTACCCCTCTTGCTCTCTCTCCCTCCCTCTCTCTCTCTTTCTCTCTCTCCTATCTTTTTCTCTCTCTTTCTCTTTCTCTCTCCCCTCTCGCTCCTCTCCCTATCCTTGCTCTCCCCTCTCTCTTTCTCTCCTCTCTCTCACACTTTCTGTCTATCTCTAATCTCTGAATGGCTGTCAGTGTTGTCATGGTAACAGATCAGCAGTGACTCACATGGATCTCCTGCAGGATCAGACCCTGAAAAGAAACACACTTATCAACAATGTTACAGCCATTTTCAGTCATACATGACTGTTCTTGATCAGAGTTTACCAACAAACATTTACAAACACATGTCAAAAACATTGCATGTTATGCTGTTAACTTGTAAACTCTATCCAAGTGTCTGGAAACCAATATTCCACAGTTACTTCATTCCATGATGAGCTAGACACCATTCTGCTCTGAGCAGTATTTCTTCTTTTCCTCCCTTATTTTTAATTTAACTGCTTTTCTTTAACTTGTCATCCTTTCTTTGACCACCTTTTAAACGTGTAGCTGGCTTTAGCATGTGTGGCTTAGCGTTTTAGCTTGGCAGAAAAGCAGCTATAAATATTATAGAAAAGTGAGTGAGGTGTGTATATTACTTTTTACAGCCAACAGGGGGAGAGGATGGACAGTTTATAATTAGAGAGGTTCCACCTCCTAAGGCTACAGGGGGCACACAGTGAACACGCAAGTTGGCCAATGTGCAGCATCGATAAGAATCGCTCAGAATTTTACTATTACTCTGCTAAATCAAACCTAGATCATAGATCCACAGTGTGTGACATGTGGCTTGAAAATGTACACAGAGAAAGGGCAACTACTCTAAAGTCTTCAAGGTTAAACAGATTGCTAAACATCTTGTCTAACTAATGTTACTGTCTTAGCTACGTTGAAACCTAATTCACCTCAAATCTTTCTATTGTTTGAAAACAGTGAGTTGGTAAATCAAAATTATGTTCCGTTACTTTAAATCTGTTCTACGAGTTCTGCGACACTTGTGTTCATGTCTGCTGCATGACATGGCATGTCTCATCTTGTACATAGTAGCTTTTAATAACATTAGTCTTGCCTGTGTCTCTCTGGACAGAGCAGATTAAAAAAACACTGACCAGAAATGGAAAATGCAGGCTTTACACTGCCATCTGGTGGGGCATGTAGTTCAGAAATGTAATAGTGTGTAAATATGAACATTTATAATGAAGCATGTATAGCTATTTTCTGATAATTATTTTTACTTTCATTCGTTTTTGAAAAGTCTGACTTACTCATGTATCTCTATTTGTACTGACTAGTCTCTATTCATACTGTCTAGTGTATAGCATGGCCTGAATCAGGTCATTAGGCAGA
Organism: Brachyalestes nurse; assembly: GCA_037974405.1. Lineage (NCBI taxonomy): Eukaryota > Metazoa > Chordata > Actinopteri > Characiformes > Alestidae > Brachyalestes > Brachyalestes nurse. The sequence goes on along the minus strand of JBBPCY010000001.1, from coordinate 28,321,599 downwards.
GGTGAAAAGGCTTCTTTTAGTAAAATGCAGTAACATCTGTTCGTCAGAAATTGTTGTTGGCGTTTGTGCATTGGATGCATGTTGGTGACTTGTATTCATTTTCCTCAGGATCCAAACCCAAAGTCTTGGCCCCTCAGTGGGACATCATGTCCAAGCGTTTGTCTGAGCAGGGCCGGCCCCCCTCCACCCTGCAAGACAATGAAGTTCATGAGCTCGACTGACACCTTCTGTGGTTTCCGTCAGCTATGCTTTAGCACAGACAACAGGTACAGCTGTATTACTGTTGTGGGACTGTATATGGTTGCCTTTTTTTTTAATGAAAATGCTTTGACGTGTGCTTTTTTAAAAAAGCATTTTTCTGGCCATTCATTTGCAGGTGAAGATAGAAGTGTTTTCCAAACTCTCAGCGATGGAAGGACCTATGAAGAGGATCTCTGCTCAGCCTGGGCTATATTGGAGCTGGTGTCATTCAAAGACTTGAAAAAAACAATAGATTTATGGGCTTGAACAGGCGTTGGCCAATAATAGGACTGACCTGACTGTACAGGACTGCATTCGATATTTACCATATATTGCTACTTCTGTTTATTATTATTATTATTAATTATTATTATTACTACTACTACTACTACTACAAGAAGTCATGTTGCTATTGTTTTTTTAACCAAATGTATTCATTTTTTAGTTAAATGTTGATAAAGCAGGAAAACTGAAATATTTCTCGACTCAGCTTGCTCACAAACCCTGAAGAAGGGAAAAAAAAAACATGGACTGTCATATCGGCCTCTTGCATTATTTTCTAACATGTCAAAACTGCTCCGAAAAAAAAAGGAATGGACATTTCTTTCAGTACTATCATTTTGTTTGGATGCCTGTATTATTCAGTTTCTTTAGTCCGTCCTGCCCTGACGCCACAGACATTTAACTTATTGATAAAGGTGATGGAACATGCTCTTTTTCTACCTTTTTCCACAAGTATTGCATCTTTGCTTCTATTGTGTAATTACAAAAGTTGTTTCTCTTTTGTGAATATGTAAATGAAAACCTTATGGAGGCATTATTGTACAGTGGTGCATTTTGGGCCTCCAGTGTTTATTGATGCTTGTTATAATGAATTTGTCATGTACAGCATATTCTTTTTGTAAGGAAACTCTCTTGCATAAATGGAGAATTGTTCAGAGATGATGGAAAATCTAAAAAGGTACTGCTCCATGAATACAGTGCACCTTCGTAAAAACGATACCATCTACATGCTTCGCAGATCCATTTCTTCACACTTCTGTGCAACCTGCCAGGAGAGGCTCTGAAACCAGGCATCGTTTCAGCCGGCGATACATGATACGCTTGAGTTTACACCACACTTGGCTTATTAAATATTGATACCTTCAGAGACCATGGAGCAATAGGAGTCCTCCCATCACATTCGAGTTCACTAAAAGCCTCAATTTTCATTAGATTAAGTCCAGCTTTTATATAGTAAGGTAGTAAGAAACAGGAACCTAGTGCTACACATTTGCAAGTCAAATCTGGATGACTGACTGGCCAATGGTTTGTGAGAAAACATAAAACAAACACGTTGCCAAATGCTGTCCCAGGTCTTCTCAAAACACACCTCCACATAACTGACTGCAAAACATGCTGATTTTGGCTTGAACAAATTGATCGCTTCCAAAGTTGGTTTACACCATCCAGGGTTGTGGTGTTCGCATCACAGTTAAATTTAGTTAAAAATTTGATCCAGAAAAAAGTTCCATGTTCAACAAAAACCTGTGCTTGGTTTAAAGGGACGACCTTGTGTGTAGTAATAAGTTGGATTACATTAACAGTACCTGTTTAAATGTTTTCATTACCTTCAATTTTCATACCCTTATTCATAGCCAAACTGGCATTTTGTATTTGTATGTTACACATACTGAATGTCATATAAATAGGATTTTTTAAATACAGGGTGTCCGCGGGGTTTTAAAAAGTATGATAAAAGTATGATTAAAAAAGGTGATAAATCAAAATTGCCAAATTTAAGGCCATTAAAAGTCTTACATTTGGTTTTAGAGGTGTTATTTTAAAAATATATATTATTTTCAGACAGTGTTATTTTGAGTGAAATTCTGTCTGCTAATGTTTGCGTTAGTTCGTTTAAACGTAGGCTTTAGCATATCTGGGCACATAATCAAATATCCTTGATGCAATCCTGAAGTTAACATAAGTGAGTCGGTAAATCTATTCTGTTGTATGGTGTTATATATGTCAAAATCTGCGTAAACGTTGGGGTCGCTGATTACCACTTGCAACTTGGTGTTGTGATGGTTTTTTTAAAAATTCCGAAGGTAGTGAAAAGGTATTAAACGGTATTAAATTTAACTTGAGGATTGCTGTATATGCCCTGAAATACTACTTTAACTTTTAACAGAAATGCTTATGTGGATATTCATGCAGAATGATTAAACTTAGTGAATCCTTAGCACACAAGGCAACATAGCATGCAAGTCACGGTTAAGATCTATCCACCTTATCTATAAATCTATCTTATCTGCCATTAAAACAATGAATAGGTGAAGTGAATAATACTCATCTCATATAGTGGCACTTGTGGAGAGGTGGGATGTATTAGGCAGCACATAAACAGTATGTTTTTGAAGCTGACATGTTGAAAGCAGGAAAAATGAGCAAGTGTAAGGATATGCGTGACTTTTAGAAAGGCCAAACTGTCATGGTTCATATCATGATTAGGTCAGAGCATCTCAAAAACTGGTCTTTTGCGAATACAGTGCTTAGTATCCAGCAAAAGTGGTCCAAGGAAGGACAAATAGTAAACCGGAGACAGAATCATAGGCATCCAAGTCTCATTTGTCTTCAAAGGGAGCGAAGGCTAGCCCCTCTAGTTTGATCCCACAAAAGAGCTACTTTAGCATAAATTGATGTGTGTCCTACTACAGTTGCCCTACTACGTACTTGCAGTCCAGTCAGTGCCCATGCTGACCCTTGTACATCCCAGAAAGTGCTTGAACTGTGCATTTGAATATCAGAGCTGGGTCATGAAACAAAGGAAGATGGTGGCCTGCTCTGATGAGTGACATTTTCTTTTACATCATGTGAACGGCTGAGTGCGTGTTCGTTGGAAAAGATGGCACCAAGATGCTTTATGGGAAGAGGGCAAGCCAGTGGGGGCAGTGTGATGCTCTGGGCAGTGTTCTAGCATTCATGTTGAAGTTACTTTCTCATGTAGCACCTAAACATGGCTGCACACCAAATACACCTCTTCATGGTCACAGTGTTCTCAAATGGCAGTGGCCTCTTTCAGCAGGATGTTTCCTCCTGCACTGCAAAAAAATGTTCAGGAATGATTTGAGGAAAATCACAATGTTTTCAAGGACTACAGATTCCCCAGATCTCCATCCAGTTGAGCATCTGCAGCACGTGCTGGACAAGCCAGTCCAATTCATGAAGGCTCCATCACAACTTGCAGGATTTTTATGACACCTTCAGAGGTCTTGCGGAGTCCATACCTCGACAGGTCAGAACTGTTTTGGCAGATTGAGGGCGGCCTACCAATACTGTGTGTATTTGTTTGTATGTATGTATGTATATGTGTGTGGACAAAAGTATCGGGACGCCTGACCATTACACCAACAGCGACTTTAATGACACTGCTTTCGAATACATAGCATTTAATATGGAGTTGGTCCGCCTTTGCAGCCATAGCTTCCACTCTTCTTGGAAGGCTATAAGATGCTGTGTTTCTATGGGAATTTGTTCCCATTCATTTTGTTGATTATTTATGAAAACGGGCACAGATTTAGGACGAGAAGGCCTGGTTCACAATCTCTGTTCCAATCTTTGCTCCTTGTTGAATGGGTTTGAGGTCAGGGCTCTGTGAGGCCAGTCAAGGTCTTCCAGATCAAACACATCCAGCCATGTCTTTATGGATCTTTCTTTGTGCATTGGGGCACAGTCATGCTGGAATAGAAAAGGTTCTTTCCCAAAATGTGTCCACAAAGTAGGAAGCATGGTGTTGCCCAAAACGTATTGGTCTGCTGAAGCAATGGAAGA
>JBBPCY010000001.1:28252361-28286230 GCA_037974405.1 Brachyalestes nurse | reverse complement strand
ACACACACACACACACACACACACACTCACACACTCACACACACACACACACACACACACACACTCACACTTGCAGACAAGTGTCCCATAGACACACACACATGCACAAAAATTTATCTCACACCTGCAGAAACATGTGCACATAAAATAACACAGTATAACACACACTCACCCTCCTGCAGGTGTGTAGCTCAGGGCAAGTGCAGAGGAATCAGCCTCAGCAGTGTCGACAGAACTCCAACTGCAGCCCAGCCGACGACGAGGCAGAGGGGATGAGAGGGGAGAGGAAAACTGATGAAGTGAGAACAGGTGAGGTGCAGCAATACATTACGTCTATATTAAAAGGCCCTCACTGCTTGAACTCCATTTAGCTGCATTTAGATTGATTACATTAGTACTTTAGGGAAGGGGCATTCTCATTCAGCGTAAAACAGAATTGAGTGTCTGAAACAGACTCCTTCCTTTACAGTTTTTTCTTTTTACATAACTATTGTTCCTAGTTATTTTTTTCATTGTTTTAACTCTTTTGCTTCTAGATACCTCCAAGAATAGGATCAACTGTAGGGAGAGGAAGAGGAGGAAAGCAGTGAGGGATGAGGAACAGAATGAAAAGGAGAAAAAGAAAGTGGGGCTGAAGAGGCTGAAGGGTGGCTGCAGCTCTGACTTGCCTGATGGCAGTGATTCGGAGGGAGGAAGCTGCATACTGCAAGAAATGTCCTGTGATACGGGATTGAAAAGCTTGCAGAGAAAATGCTGCACTTTAAACAGGTCGGCTGACTATGAGGCGGCCCACAATCCTGTAGGGCATATGGGGCAGGATTTGAAGGCTCAGTCCTCCCCCAAAGGTGAAGAGCTCTCTCACACCCAATTAGCAGAGCTCAAAGGCCATCGAGTGGGAAAAAGCCCTCCTTCTCAGGCCCATTTACCTGCCTTGTCCTGCAACGGAACGTTTCGGAGCACTGAAGTTCCAGAGCCGCAGTGTGTTGTGGGAACAGGTTGTGATAAATTAAAGGAGGAGAGAGAAGATGGAACGATAGAGCTAGAGGATGGAAGCGAAGGAGCGTCCCAGGAGGACTCTGAGGCAGTGTCTGCCTTGCTGGCATCCCAAGAGACTGAGCAGCTGGTTTCCATGGAAACAGCATGTGTGTTGCTACACACGTCACCACCAGAGTGTGAAGGGGTAGAAGGTGACCAAGAGACTAGACCAAGCGACCCAGAGGTCAGGGGGTCAGCATTCACCAACCCAGAAGCCGTCACACCTGGCTCTGACTCAGCAGCTCCAGTGGAGGAGACTAGGGGAGCTCTGACTCATTCTCCCATCGGGCCATGCAGTGCAGGGGTGGATGCTTGGAAAGGAGCTAAACTGAGTCCATCTCCTAGAACTGTCAGTCCTGAACACGACGCTCCACCCGTTTCAGAAATTACTCACAAATCCACTGTGCACCTCAGTCCTCGTTCCTCTCCAGGAATTACCTCAAAGCCTCCTGTGGTCCCAGAAATGTCCAGGCTGAGGCACAATGCCTCTCCTGAAGCTGCCAGGATCAAAGAAAGCAGTTCTCCAGTTAAAGCTACAACTGAGAAAGGTCCCAATGGCCTAAAAATCACACCTGATCCTAAAGTAAGCTGCTCCTCAGTCCTGAACCACAGCCGTATCCCCTCACCTACGCTGACTGAAAAGCCAGTCCGATCTAGAACTCCTCCACAGAATCTTTCCACCGCTCTAGATAAGCCAACCAAGAACCCCCTGATCATTGACAGGAATGAGCCCTTCACTGTCTACAGAGACCCAGCACTTGTGAGGAAAGAGCTAGAGAGTCACCCCACCTACATCCAACCTGCACACACCCCACCCAACCCCCACCCCAAGCACCACTTGAAGAGCCCCTCCCCCTCCTGCAGCTCCCCCAACATCACTTCCTCCTCACATTGTAAGATTCTGAGCCCCACCCCTCATCTCTCCCCTCTCTCCCTGCCTTCCCAGTCTCCTCTCTGTTCTCCGCATCCCTCCATCCCTCACCCCCACCTTCTGCCCTCACTGCTGCCTGGTCTGCCACCTTCCACAGCACTTCTGGCTGGTCACACTCGCCTGGGGCCTCTGGGCCTCCCCCACCACCCGCTGGCTCTACAGGCCACACCTTCTCTTTTAGGCCAAAGCCAAGGAGCCAGCCACCTGGCACCGCTGGGCCTGTACCCACTCCTGTGGCCCCCTTTCACCAATGGAGCCCACAACTACAACCTGGGCCTGCAGGGGTCCAAGTGGACTCCTCCAGAGAGTACAGGAATATCTGAGGCTAACCTGAGAAGTGTAAGGTTCCTCTCATAATAATGATTCATCCATTGATGTATTTTTTACAATAATCCTGTAGTTATTCAGAATGTTTGTGATTGTGGTATGAGAGTCAGACTGGGGGTTTTACTGGTTGGGTAGAGCCAGTAGATGCAAGGACCAAATCATAGTTCTATGTGTGCTGTTTAAATTTTGATTCTAACAATGGCTTCTTGGATCAGCACTGGTTCCCACCTAATGTGTCAACATTATTATTTCATGAAGTTTACCAGCTTCTGATTTCCACATGTAATTGACGCCTCCTCCCATGTGGGTTGTAACTAAGAATTGTTCTCAGGGCTTTACTATATTGTTATTGTTACCTATTTACTCTTCCCCTGATCATGGTGATTATTATATGTGTTCATATATTTTGAGGCTCTGATGTGCTCTACAATAAGTGTGTGTGTGTTATTTACAGAATACATCAAGCCCCTGGCTTCCTCAGCCTACTCCTGTAACCAGTGCAGAAGGTCAGGGGTTAAAACCCCCACTGCCTGTGCGCCCCTCAAGTGCTGACTCCCAGAGAGTGTCCAGGGCTGTCCAGCTCGGGACCTCCGCCTCCAAAACCACTGAGTGAGTACACATTCCTTTCCTGTGCACACACAGTACACAATAGCTCTGCTATTCTCATCTAACAGGTACAGCTTTCCGGTTCAGCAGGAATTATGTGCAAACCCAAACATGATAGTGTTAACTCATTCCTGGGTGTTTTCACACAGACACTGTCCTGCTTTTCTTGTTTCTAGGGAACATGAGAGGAGGGCTTTCACTGAGACACAAGGCTCTGTCCACACACCTATGAAGGCGGAGCAAGAGCGGATCCGAGTGGCAGTAGGGAAGAACGGACACAGTTATTGCCCAGTGGCCCCGGAGTCAAGTCCAGATCGTCCTAAACAGCCTCAGATAGTCTATGACCTCACAGGAGACCGAAACATCCGCTACCAGGAGGAAAGCCGGCGCATTCTGCAGGAAAGCATTGAGGTGGCACCATTTACAGCTAAACTGGGTTCAGACAGAGACCCACAGTATCCCAAGAGCCCTACACTTCATTCCAAAGACAGAGAGAGGGAGCATGAGAGAGAGAGGGAGCGAGAAAGACAGATGCATGTGTTCAGACATAGTCTGCCGCCCAGGCCACAGTCAGCCCATCCCTCCCCCACACTCACCCAGACCAACTACTACACCCCTGTAGCTGGAGGTGTGGAGAACAAGCCTTTAGCACGCAGGGCCCCACCCAGCAAAGAGCTGTGTGAGAGGCTGAGCAGCCCTAACCCTACTGCCTCTGTCCTCCATTCAGCAAATACACAGAGCACACTCAAGGCCAGGCCCCCGCCCCTTGTGAAGCGTCACCCCGAAAAAGAGGAAGGACTGCTAGGCAAGATTGCAGAACAGTTAGCATGTAAAGCCACCTCAGTAGTCTCAGTGGAGCCAGTGGATGTCGGCAGTATAGAGAGGAAGGTTTGTTCTACTTCTCTTATGTCCGTCTCCAACTCGTCGTCACGTGGTGTATCCTCACTACACAGGGCACCCATTTTCCACCCTCCAGCCCCACCCATTATGGCCTCTAAAGAGACAGGACAAGGTAGATCATCTCCTCCCACCCTGACACCTATCCAGCCAATGAGCTTGTCCGGAAAGAGCCAGAATCAGCAGAGACCACCCACACTGATGCCTGAACTCAGACACGGAGCCATCGCTGGAAAGAGGGCGGCCCCTGAACCGACGACTGTGATGAGCCAAGCCTATGAATTACAGAGAGGCGGAGTTTTGCACAACCGAGAGAGATTGGTGGGAGGTCACAAAACAAACGGAGGGGTGGTTACGCCACAGTCCGCCACAGCTTCTGTTATTGTTCGACCATCCAGCTACGTGCATACCCCTGTAAACTACTCTGTTAGTGATAGATCACTTCCCAGAGCTCACTGCGAACATATGCGAACATTTGAAAGTATGTCAAGCACACACGTCAAGGAAGGCAATGTGCAGTGTAAGAGGGGTGTCCTGTGGACCCCTGTGGATACTGTACATCCGCTCAATGTGGTCACTTCAAAGCAGGATATGAATGTACCATTGAACATGACAAATAAAAACACAAGTACGACTCACTTGTCAAATCGTGGAGTGAAATATTCAGCAAATATAGATACACCACACTCAAAAATAGATATAATATCTGAACGGTGTAAAAAAGAGGAAATTGGGACAGCGCAGTCAAAGCTAGATCTCTCCTCTACTACATGGTGCCCTACTAGAAACCTCCCGCATGTAAAAAAACGAAGAGCAGGACTAGCTGCTCCAGAACCAAGACACAACACACACACAGTCCAGCCCCTACACACTACGCACACCTTGAACGCTACCAAAAGTGTTTTACACACCTCACATGGTAGGTACAACACTTACACTATGCACAGCACAAACACAGTATGTACTGCACGTGCTCTGGACAGAGATAAGGAGCATATATTCATACCTAGCCCTCCAAAGTGTCCCCGGCTGTCGTCTGAACCTACTGGTGTTGGAACCACAAACAAACCAGGCACAGTGACCAAGGGTCAGCCACCAGCTCCTCCAGGTAATACCAGTCAGCCTGTTCAGTCTGGTCAAAACAACTATCACAAGCTGAAAAAGGCCTGGCTGACCCGCCACTCCGAGCAAGACAGAGGTAACGTCTGCACCCAGATCACAGGGGTTAGTCAGATGGAAACCACCCTTACCACCACAAGCAGTGTCTCCCTGCCAACCAAACAGGAGGTCCATGGGCTCGAGTACAAGCGGTCCAACAAGGACAACAAAGAATCTTTTCTGGACAACAAAGAGTCCAAAACTCTGGACAGGAAAACCTCTCCAGAATACATGAAATCCAACGGAAGTGATACCAAGTCAAAAAATGAGGACAAGAATCCTGTCTTGGGGGATAGGAAAGCTACCTTGGAGGATGAAAAACCTATCTTGGATAAAAATGGTAACCTAGAGGACAAGAAGCAGTGGGCTAATCAGAGAAAACCAAGCCCAGTCACCATTAAGGCAGAAAAAGACAATTGTGGGGATAAGCAGAGTTTTGAAAATGGGGATTTAGGCAGTGATTTCGAGAAAGGCAAATCTGACCCAGGGGGCAAACGCCAGCTTAAATCCATACTCATAAAAAAGCAGATCGACCACCAGAAGAAGAGAGGAGGGAATGAGAGGGAGGAGGAGGAGGAGGAAGAAGAGGAAGAGGGGAAACCTAATGGAACTCTCCGGACTACCAAAGAGAAATCTCAGCACAGGCTGCCTAACAGCAGTGAGTTTTTTAAAATTTGTTTCAAAGGAATAGTATGCATACGTGTCCAGCATGTTGTCAGACTAGAATGTATATATTTTTGTAACCATTAAAGCTAAAAAAAAAAATTAAAAAAAAAAGACCAGCAGATCTTTAAAAATACACTTTCAACTGTTGATTGTTGTTAAAGTTATGCATTTACTGAAGTTCTTTTAAGTATTTTGTGGGAGAATGTCTACATGCCTGCATTATGATATATTCCGGTGGTTCAGAAATCCTGTCTTGGACAAGAGGAAAAGCCACAGCCTTGAAAAGTTTTTATTAAATTATTAAAGCTATTAAAGCAACCATCAGCAGGTTTGCTTTAAAAGTTTTAAAATAGAAAAGATTTGGCCTTCCTAATCCACATGTACCAGTGCCTCTCAGTTGTGCAACCTGTTTTAAATATAAAATCAGGGAGTATTCAACCATCAGGGGCTTGTTTCCTGCTGTGACATTTTGCTTTCTTTCTTTCTTTTTAGACGGCATCCCTCGTTCCGTGCTGAAGGACTGGAGGAAGGTTAAGAAGCTGAAGCAGAGCGGTGAGGCCTTCCTGCAGGACGACTCTTGTGCTGAAATTGGTGCCAATGTGCAGAAGTGCCGCGAGTGCCGGCTGGACCGCTCGCGTAAATCCCAGGAGCCTGCTGTCTCACCTGTCTTCTGCCGATTCTACTACTTTCGCCGGTGAGCACACTTATCTTTAGCCTGGACCTGCTGGGGGTGTTTGGAAAACTGATGAATTTAAGTAAAAATAAGCCTTTTCTGAATTATATAACAATTAATTAGTTCCTGTTTAAATTAATTGAACCCTATGAATAGTTTTACTTATAACAATTTTAGATATTGCTCTTCTTACTTTATTAATCGCTTGATTTATTATTCAGTAACTACTACAAATGAAATTAATAAAATAATAATAGCAATATCTTTTAAAATTGTTATAACTAATACTGAGTGAGGAAATTAAGAGTGCATTTTTTAGGTAGATTTTTAGGTGTCTAAGCAAATGAAATAATTAAACAAATTTTTTTTTATTTGGGTTGTGCAAAGCTTCCTAAGGAAAATATGAATTTGTATACTATAAATTAGATATACACAATGTTCCAACATGGTACAAAATCGTCGGTAAGAGACTTCTGTGCAAAAGATGTCTTTCACGGTTTGGTATTGCTGACCAAACTGGGCAAACTTCTCAAAAATATTATTGTCAACCATAATTTTTCAAATCAAAATCTTACTGGAATCCAGAGTTCAACAGTCTCCTATTCCAAAGTTATTCAGGCCTTCTCATTCTTGCGTTTACAGTTTTTCTGTAAATGGCCCATATGCAGCTGCTGTACCAGAGAGACTTAGTTTAGTAGTAAACGTTACACCATCACCAGCCACATCCACTACCTTTCAAATGACACTGATGTTGCTAGGTATAAAGGAACTTGTTGATGTCAATTATTTGTTTTTGTAGCCCTAAAGCTGGTCTTTTGTTGATGCATGCGCTGTTTTAATATTAAAAAAATGCTTTAACTTTAAAATACAGTTTTCATTCATCCAGATGTGCCTTTTATTCAAGGACTAAGCTTAATCTGTGTTTTCAGACAGCCCCAGAGGGTCTCTGGTTTTGTCCAAGAATAATTCAGTTTGGGTCTAAAACGGCTGCCAGACTCTTTATTTTTCACCTTCATTGTGTCTTGTGATGTAAAATCCAACAGTATCAGGTTGCTTGAGGAGACATAGGGGTTTTGGCTGGGAGTGGTTGACCAGAGATTTACCATCACAATATACATGCAAGTTTAATCTTCTCTCCTGCCATACAGACTGTCATACAGCAAGAACGGAGTGGTGCGCGTGGACGGATTCTCTGTTGCGGAGAATACCGATGAGGACGCAGTGAAGGTCTGGATGACTGGATTTGAAGATGCAGAAGACCAGGATAAGAGAGAGATGGAGCTGAACACGGCCAAATATATTCTCACATTGATAGGAGATAAGTTCTGCCACCTGATCAAGACTGAAAACCTCGCTCTCACCTGGGTCAAGAAAGATAGTGAGTTCGTTTTGGGGTATTTTGTGTGTGTGTGTGTATGTGTGTGTGTGTGTGTGAGAGAGAGAGAGAGAGAGAGAGATAGAGAGAGAGTAGTATTTGTTTGACTGTTCACATAAAAGTACTTTACATGAAATACATTTTTCACATATATTAATATATTTTGACTACTGCTTGTCTCATGTGTGTAGTTTTAGTTTGAGTATATTACTCAGTGTTTTTGATTCTATCCATAACAACGGTCCTTTCACTTCATCCTTCAATCTTCTCCCTGTTTGTCTGTGTGTGAGCAGCCCAAGTGTTGTGGAAGCGGGCAGTTCGAGGTGTGAGGGAGATGTGTGATGCATGTGAGGCCACTCTGTTCAACATACACTGGGCCTGTCACAAGTGTGGCTTTGTGGTGTGTATGGACTGCTACAAAGCCCGCGAGAGGAAGAGCGCCAAAGGTTAGTGCAATATTAACACAGGTAATCACAAATATACTCATGTGCACATTTCTGAATGTCATGTTCTCTTGTTTTCTCAGATAAAGAACTTTATGTCTGGGTCAGGTGTGTGAAAAACCAGCCCCATGACCTAAAGAATCTAATGCCTACACAGATAGTCCCTGAAACAGGTGTGTGCTGTGTATATCTGGTGGATATGAAAGATGTTACTGTCAGTGAAATTGATTAGGACATATCAAGATGATTTTTATGTGGTTTTGCTTTATGCCCTGCAGTGCTGACAGGCCTGCAGAATTCCATTCACTCCATAAGGAGGGAATACGGCATTCCCTCTCATTGTTCCTGCCCTAGAAGCAGCTCATTCTTCCCTAAACTCATCACTACCAACGGACTTTTACAGGTAACACCCTTAATCTTGCATTATTCTGCTCACCATGGTCTACATCATCTCTCACAATGATTACTGCAATTATCTGTTCAGTGAGAGTCTCCCTCCTAACCAACTTCAGTTTATTCAAACCTCAGCAGCCAGATTTTTCACAGTTACTGTGCCGTCTGTCTATATCAGCCCTGTCCTGTACCTTCACCAGTTACCAATATCCTCCCGGCAACCAAACAATCAAACAAAATTTGAACAAAGAACAATAATTATTGTATTAAAGCTGTCATTATTGTTAAAGCTGCCGGTGTGACTACATCTGGGAGGCATTAGGCTTGAGGTGATTGTGTCGAATTACGTATGGCAAAAAAATATACTGGCTTAGTGTTAAGGGAGTTGCATTTGGACTGTTTATTGATTTATTTATAATCATGTATAACAGCCATTAAATTGATAAGTAGTTTCTAAGCATTATGATCCATTATCCGAAACTCCAGTTCTGGTTTTACTTTATTTATGCATGAAGAACTGAGTTTCCAGTGAGTGTGACTCACAGTTAAGCGCTAGCCATCAGAGACAGGATTTTTCATGCCTAATTACTGTTTAATGTTTAGTCATCTTGGGGTCTTTTCACAAGTTTTTTGGATTTAACACTTTGAAACCTCTACGTAAAGACTCATGATTTTTAACACTAACAACCCAAGAAGAAACTGCCGAGGCAGAAGAAGTCTTTTGAGTGACAGTTCTACAACCCTGGAACTGTCTATCACAGTCTCTCTCCGTTATTCTGCTTCATACTTTAGGCTGAAGACCTCTTTACTGTATACAGTTATTATTATTATTATTATTATTATTATTATTATTATTATTATTATTGTTATTATTATAGTTGTTGTTGTTGTTATAAGGCATAATACTTCTTATAATGCAATCATAACATTTTTTATTTTACTTTACCAGTTGTAACTCTTATATCGGAGATGTTTTTTGCTGAGTAAAGACAGTAGTGTGATTGTTTTGCTGTATCAGCTTCCAGAGAAAGCGCAGTGTGACTCAAAGAGCCAGCAGAGCTCTCCACAGGTCCCTGATCAACAGAAGAGTACACAGAATGCAGCTCACAGAATCTCAGCAGAAAAGAGAGGTAAGAAATACAGAGGCTCACACACATGCCCCAACTATCTATTTAGCCCCCATGTATTTACATTACATCAACCTTCATTAAACATGGCTCATACCCCAGCTTATATTGGAGGCAAAAGATTAAACAAGTCTGTAATGATATGAGGGCCATGGTTTTAAGTTCTAACCTCAACAATTCGACATCTCAATCTTCAATATAATTACGTTCACTAATATGGTTATGATTGAGAATTGCTCTTAAAGATACACCGTGTAAACGTGCTTAGCGAAAGTGTTCCAGTAGTAAAATAGAGCCAATTAAGACAATACACCAAGCTTTACATTCTTAGCAGTTATTTTGAAGAAGTGATATGTATTAGTAAATTCAAACTGATATTAAAATAGTAATACATACTTTATTGAATGCCATTATAGAAAGTTGTGGGTTTGAATCCCAGGACTGCTAGTGGCACCTTTGAGGTACTTCTGTGTTCATGTATGACAGAATGTTCACTTTACATATATAGCACTAGAATATATTAGAATTCTAACATTGTGAAATTTATACAGTTTCGTTTCCACTTTTAGGTGCTCTATACCCTATAAGGGTTTAATTTGAACAGCTGTGTTTTTGTGTGATGTAGGGAAGCCAGAGTGTGATGGGTTGGAGATGCTGGGCAGGAAGTCCAGCAGTCCAGAGCAGGGCTCCACATTGCGGGACCTGTTGACCTCCACAGCTGGGAAACTGCGGCTGGGATCCACTGGCCCTGGAATAGCCTTTGCACCTGTTTACAATAATACAGATCAGGTCAGACACACACACATACACACACACACTCACACTCACACTCACAGAAGGACCTGGTGTTTCTTTACAAACTTGTCTGCTTGTCTGTTTTTCTCTAAACTCACAAATGTGTGTACTTAATACTTCAGAACACTCAGAACACTCGCATGCCCAACCTCCTGGATGACATCATAGCCTCAGTAGTGGAGAATAAGATTCCCGCCGCCAAGATCGCCAAACTGGGCCTGAAGCAGGATTTGCTGACGGGAGAGGGGGCGGAGCTGGGACCGGAGGAGACAAAGCCTGGTCAAATTCCATTGGCGGACCCTCATGCCAGTGTCCCTCATGATTGGCTAGGCAGTCACCGGCTGCTCTGGCTTAAAGATCACCGTCACCTAGGCAACCACAGACTGTTCAAAGAGAACTGGACACAAGAGCAGGTTTGTATTACGGCACACAAGCAAAGTATTAACCATCACTTTGTGGACAGATGAGAGAAGAAATGGTTTTAGGGGAGAGAAAGTAATTAGTCACTGCAGTATCTTCTTTTAAAAACATACTTGACTTGGCTTTTACAATATACATAGAAAAATGGGAATAGTTACTGGAATTCAGTTTTACACTGTTCGCTGATGTCCAGTTTTCATGATTTTAATTACCTCCATGTTTCAGGATAATAAAGCAAGACTTAAGTAAAGGGACAGATTCTGACTGTGCAAGTTGACTAGTATTCAATATGCTGATTTTGAGGTTTGCGTTGTTCTGCAGCCGGTGCTGATTTCAGGACTGCAAAGAAGTCTAAACGCCAGTTTGTGGAAGCCGGAGCTCTTCAGCCGAGAATTCTCCGCTCTTCACAGCGACATCTACAACTGTCGTGACGGGAGCATCACAAACACGCGCGTCAAGGAATTCTGGGATGGCTTTGAGGATGTGTCGAGTAAGTGTTACCATACTCACTATTCTTTTCTTTCATTTGAATCTGGCCTAGAATGACAGGATTAATAGTAGTAAGAATATTTATACAGTACCTTTATCGAACACAAAGTACTTTACAAGAAGATGAAAATTAATTAATTAATTATTGTTATTCTTATATAATTGTTGTTATTATTAGTTTTGTTATTTTAAAACGGAAAAATTCACCCATGACTATTAGGGGCCACTTTACTTAAACTGCATTATACCTATTATGTAATAAGTTGCTGTAGTTATTAATATTTTTATATAATTTCGTACTCCAACAGTAAACACAGCATGAGAGTTCAAGGTGTTAACATCCTCTTATGTGTGTTGTTGTGTGTGTGTGTTTGTGTGTGTGTGTTTTCATTAGAGAGACCTAAATCTGCTAAAGGCGATCCTGCGGTATACAGACTGAAAGACTGGCCGTCTGGGGAGGAGTTCCTGGCTCTCATTCCATCCAGGTTGGACTTGATGCCCTTACCTCCTCCCACTTCATCCATATTTGCATAGAATTCCTGTCCTTACATACATCTCATCCAGAATTGGAATATACCCGATAACAAGGCGGT
Source organism: Brachyalestes nurse (assembly GCA_037974405.1). Classification (NCBI taxonomy): domain Eukaryota; kingdom Metazoa; phylum Chordata; class Actinopteri; order Characiformes; family Alestidae; genus Brachyalestes; species Brachyalestes nurse. The sequence goes on along the minus strand of JBBPCY010000001.1, from coordinate 28,274,302 downwards.
ATAATAAGCAACATGTTCATTAAGGAGGTGGTGGTGGCCTGGTGGGTAGGATACTTGCCTCTAGACCAAGAGGTCATGGGTTCAAATCCTACCTTCAGCGCACCACCACTGGGTTCCTGAGCAAGACACTTAGCCCCAAGTTGCTCCAGGGAGACTGTCCCCTGTAGTTAGGAGATGGAAGTCGTTTTGGATGAAAGCGGCTGCTAAATGCTGTTAATGTAAAATGGTGTAATTGTTTCAGGTATGTTACTGTAATTACGTAAACCATGAATTTTAGCTGCTTTGCGTATAATGAAGCTTTGATAATACCTTAGTTATATCTTTGATATGATGATTTAACAATGTTGTCTTCATTAGGTATGAAGATGTGATGAGGATTCTACCTGTTCCGGAATACACTAGTCAGGACGGCTCTCTCAACCTGGCCTCTCGCCTGCCATCATTCTTCATCCGGCCAGACCTGGGCCCTCGCCTCTGCTGTGCTCATGGTATTCCCCCCCCTGGTCTCTTCCTTCGCCTCCAACTCTTCTTTTTACACTGAGTACTTTATACTTTCCAGAAAGTCAATATTCCTGTGTGTGTGTGTGTGTGTGTGTGTGTGTGTGTGTGTGTGTGTAGGTGTAACAGCATGCCCAGAGCAGGACTTTGGAACAAGCAATCTCCATGTTGAAATCTCTGACACCATGAGTATTCTGGTCTACGTTGGCATTGCCAAAGGCAACGGTGCTCTCTCTAAGACAGGTTAGATTTTTATAAACTATACTAAGATTTTTATGTTAGTAGTAAAGTAATAGTTGTATATTTAAGCCAAAAAATTTGCATTTTATATTGAATTTTATAGTTGATTATAACTGATTTTTAACAATCCAAACCTTCAGAGGGTTTTGTTTTGTCTGCAGCACACTCTGTAAAGACTTACGTAATGCGGGAAAAGGTTTTTAAGAGCTAACCTATATCACAAACCTGTTCGATATTTATGAAATCTTAGAACTCTCTAAGTATTATTATCTGTAATCCTTTTTAGTACTGTGTATTCCCTGAAACAGGTTTTTGCAGAAGCCTGCTGAGAGTTGATCTGTGAAAACAAACCCGCAGGCTTGGAGCTCAACATGTGTCTATAGTTTAATAGTGTCTTTTGAGTCAATGTGATGAAATTTTTATTGGTGTCTTTTAAAATATATCATCACTATAGTCTTTAAAGGGATCTCATGAGCTTTAGTGTGTGTATCGCTCTGTTAATCTGTCTGTTTGCGGTGTGTGTGTGTGTGTGTGTGATTCAGGAGTATTGAAGCTCTTAGAGAGAGAGACTCTGGATGAGAGTGCGAAGAAGAGGCTGCGAGATCCCAGTGAAACTCCTGGTGCTTTGTGGCACATCTTCTTGAGTAAAGACCATCATAAGATCCAGGACTTCCTCCAAAAGGTACAGGGCTGCTCGTTAAAGTCACTGCCATTTGCTAAACCATGTCACTCTTCAGTGTTCCTCTATCACCCAGACATTCAGTGCTCATTTATGTGTGAGGCAGCGCGTTACTACTGGTTTGATTCTACACTGTATACTTGGGTGGGTGTAATAGAAAAGGCCTGTGTGCTGTCTGGGCACTTCATGGAGGCGTTTACTTAATGCACACATATAATGTCATTCAGAATCGTGGACTCATTATTTTATTCAATGATAATTTACACAGCATAGTGACTGAAATATTGTAGATAAGACACCAGAAGGGTTGGGAACAATGAGAAGTTATTAATGAACAAATACGTTTACGTTTACGGCATTTAGTAGTACATCAGTGCTTCAGTAGTCCACATCTGTTCTTCATACAGTAAAGCTATATAATATGCTCTAATTTTTAAATTACACATTTTCTAAGTTATCTGCCTTCTGTGTGTTCAGTTTATTTAAATTTTCTTCTGTGTTATATAGCCTTCTCAGTAATGGACATCTGTTCTGAACACATTTAAACATTTTTATACAGATACACAGCAGTGGTTTTAGATCATGGAGAACAGGCATTACAAGTGTGTGTGTTTTTTCCTCTGGGTGGCTTGTGTGTAGCTATCAGCAGATCATGCAGAGGCCGACGCTGAGGTTGAGTCTGAAGTAGAGTGGGAGAGCGAGACAGACCCCTTGCGAGAGGGCAGTTGGTACCTGAGCCCCAAACTCCGACAGAAACTGCTTGAGGAGCATGGCGTGGAAAGCCGCACGTTGCTCCAGTTTTATGGAGACGCTGTTATTATCCCTGCCGGAGCGCTACATCAGGTCCTCTTCACACCGTCACCTCTACACTCTGTCACACTGTCTTTTCATCAATCCCCGAGACACGCTTTATTAAAGGACACAGTGACAGAGTACAGTGGAAGGGCAGGGATATTAGAACCTGCAGGTCCCTGACATTTAATCTTGTTTCTGTGGTCAGTGTTGTGTGCGTGGGTTGAAGGTAATTTACTCCTGCCAAAGGCCCATGCTACAGCTTCTAGTAGTCTTTAGATATAATTGTTATTGCTGGGTTACGATGTGTTTATTTATAGTGGAAAAAAACAAAGGTGCTGTTTAGGAGGTGAAGATCTAACAAGTTTGTTAGAAGGCTTTCATTTGAATTTGTACCTTAATTATCAGAATATTTTCAACATACAGTGTTTACCTAAACAGCAATTTTCCTTGAACATAATGTGTAAAACACAGGCTTCCAACCTTTTGACTTGCGGACCACAACATAGACCACAAAAGCTTCTTCCATGGCCCACAAGAAGATTTAACCAACCCATTAGTTCCTGCTAACAAATACATGATAAACAATGTAGCCCCTTGAATTCCAGTCAATCACACAGCTTGTGTGATGCAGAAAATACTTTACATTTAATTGCACTCAAAGTATTTTTAAAGTAAAAACCAACACCCCCAATACCACCATGCCCCACTGAGGGCTGCTTCCAACAGGTCTAAAATCCCTGGTCTAAAAGATAAAAATGAAGTACAGCTATGATTTGATTTTTATCCCACAGATAAGTGTTTAACATGCTGTGTTGTATGCTCTGTGTGCAGGTCATGAATTTGCACAGTTGCATCCAGGTGAATGTGGACTTTGTTTCTCCTGAACATGCCCACAACTCCTATTACCTGACCCAGGAGCTCCGGCCCCTCAAAGACCATGTCAATTATGAAGACAAACTACAGGTGCAATGCTTCTCTATCACTGGCAGTTTGCAATACATACAGTATATGCTTATAACAAGTAGTGGAAACTGAATATAGTTGTCTGGAGTTAATGTTAGTGTCCTTTTCGTGCTCTAAATTCAAAGCAATTTACTGTATGTCCATCTGTCTTGCTTCTTCAGGTGAAGAACATCTTCTACCATTCGGTGAAAGATGCTGTGGCTACACTGAGCAGACACTTGAAGCAGCAGAGCACAGTGGAGGAGGTGAAAGAGGAAGAGTCCTGACAGCATCCCTCCTCTTCCTCAGACCAACCGCAGAGGAGCTCGACCTTCTTGACTGCCGCTGGAGCCGCAGACTTCAAACCAACGAAGCAAAGATGCTCTTTTGCTTCCATGCAAGGACCCCTGACTTCCTTCATGATGTCACTGTCTTCTCTTTTGATTTTATTCTCATCGTGTCGTCTCTCTCTGACACCCAACGCCTGGCCTCACGTCTTCCTGCTTAGACAGGAAGTGAGGTAAGGGGCCGAGACATGTCTGAACCAGCGGGTTAGAGAAAGAACTCTCTCTCTCTCTCTCTCTCTCTCTCTCTCGCTCTCTCTCTCCCCAGAGAAAGCAGCTGCAAGGCTGTCTGGGCAGGAAGAGAGGTGAACTGCTAAGCACAGCACTTTCAAACTCACATGCTGTGTGTACAGTAAGCTGTGGGAAACCATTGAAAAAGAACAACTGAGAAATTTTTTTCTTTTCCAGAAGAAGATGCTAAGACATTCTTAATCAGTAGTTATCGTGCTGCTAACTGTTTAGCTACACTGTCTGCTGAGGTTCGGACAGTTGGGAGAGCAGCTAGACCAACAACCATAGCAGCATTCCTTTATGTCAGCCAACGCCAAGCTGTTAGCTTTTATTGTTCATTTCAAAGCCAATATTAAATTATTAACAGTTTGGCAGGTATTCACTGTGCAGAAGGAGAATACAAAAGAATTTGCAGTATATAATGTGTTTGTTTAAAAAAAAAAAGAACTTGTGAGATTTTCAGCGGAAATATAAAATGTAAATAGCAGAATATACATATATAATATATTAATTATGATTTTTCTATAACTTGGTGTGCTTTATTTGCTGTATGTGTTGTTTGCTACTGTATGTACATTGAAGTTAAAGAGATGTTTTACATTTTCCATTAAAAATGGATCAATCAAAGTGTTTTGTGTCTCCTGTACCTGCCCCAGTATGCACTTCGAATACATTCTAGTGATTATTTCACAGTATTAATTGTGTAGACAGTATTCTGGTCAACTTTTCACTGCAGCAGTCAATTTTTATTTATATCCAATTTTAGATTTTTCAGTATAAATTTTAAGTGCTATTATGAGAAACCAACAGTCTGGCTTACTGCGCCTCTGAGTAGATGAAAGAGGGCTGATGACCACATTTATTATTCCATTACTTTGGCAAGTATATAAAAACAGTGTTATGTGATATAACACTATTTATTGCTGTTTTCTATACTCCACACATTTAAATAATAAACAAAGTGCATATTGAATATTGATATAGATTGTAGCATTAAAAAATCGATGCAGTTCTCTTCACGTTCAAATCGATACATTTTTACTCCTCAAGTACATATACACCACTGCAAACAAACCACAGACATCTGTTTTTAGAGAGTAGATCCTGCTTCAGGTGGAAACCTCACTGTGTTCAGCTGGAGGCTGCCCTCTACTCTCTCTCCCACAACAGGCCAATTTCCTCCTGGAGGTCAGGGGGCAGATGTAAAAGCGGCAGGTCCAGCAGAGGTGGCCCCTGAGTGGCCTCAGCAGAGTGCAGGAGTGGGTTTAGATGACTCTGCTGGTCCATGTAGCGGTCTCTGTTCAGCCGAGCATTCTCCACTTTCAGAATCTCATTTTCCTCCAACAACTTCTTGTTCTCCAGCAGCAGGACAGCCACAACTTTTCTGAGGCCAGCGATGATCATGTCCTGCTCCTCCAGCCGAGTCCTGTGGTCTTTGGCTACTTTACTCCCTCGTGGAGGTTCTTGAGGGACACACTGAGGGACTGTCTGGTTTGCTGTTGTTGGATTGGAGGCTGGGAGAGATTGGGGTGGTGGTTTGAGTTTCATCCTTTTCCAGCTATCCTTGATCAGACGCTGCTGCTGAAGATGTCTTTCTCTCTGGAGCTCAAGAGAGAGCTTGACCTTTGGAAAAAAATGCATATTGTTTCCTTGAGAAGGAAAATCACTTTACATATACCATCCACACAACACACTTTTCAATACAAAATGTGCTGTTCTGGTCAATATGTTATCTGCCGAACACAAGTTAAAAGCACCTGCCGAATACTGTGTAGGTCCTAAAACAGCTGTGGCTCGTTGAGACATTGATTCTGTAAGACCTCTGAAGGTGTGCTGTAGTATCTGGTAGCAGATCCTATAAGTCCTCTAAGCTGCCAGATGGTGATGCCATGGATTGCACTAGTTTGTCTGGCACATCCCACAGATACTCGATTGGACTGAGATCTGGGGAATTTGGAGGCTGAGTCAACACCTTTGACTTTTTGTCCTTCTTTGGACCACTTTTGGTAGGTATTAACATACTGCATACCAGGATTTCCTCACAAGATCTGTGCTCTGACCCACAGGTCTAGCCATCTTGTCAAAGTTGCTCAAATCCTATATGTGTTGTTTGCTACTGTATGTACACTGAAGTGAAAGAGATGTTTTACATTTTCCATTAAAAATGGATCAAAGTGTTTTGTGTCTCCTGTACCTGCACCAGTAAGCACTTGAATACATTAGCTTGCTCACTATTCCTGTTTCCAACACGTCAACTGTTCGCTTGCTGCCTTATATATCCCACCCTTTGACGATCTTTACTGAGAACTTTTGAGTAACTTACTGAGTAAAATTGCTTGTAAAGACACACCGACACAAAGACAAGAACATTATAAGATCTAAAGTTAAAATGAGACTCCCCAGAACTAAATTCACTATGATAACTGAACAAAATGCTGTTTTTGTTTTTTTACACAGTGAAACGAAACAACATTCCTCCAGAACCATGGAGCAACACAGGAACAAAAACAAACACCACAAGACTACACAAGTGCAGACAAAATACACAGAGTGCAAACAGAGCAAGAGAGAGAGAGACCCAGAAGAACAAAGATATTTAGTGTAGTGGTCAAAAGCACCTATAGTACATAACTGAATTAATGCAGTATTAGCTATAACACCCATTGTATTCTAGTGACAGACTTGTGTGTGCAAAATGCAAATATAAAGGTAGACAGCAATTCATAATAATTAATGGCAGAACAGAGAATATGCAGTATATAATAAGTGAACAGTATTTACAGTGGCAGCTTGGTTTAAGCTGTTTCAGACAGAGCACTTCATGGTTATGTTTACGACAGTTCAGTGTGTATACGCATGGTGTAAGGAGAAGGAAGTTCAGTTCAGGGGTGTGTGTGTGAGGGGGGGATGGGGGGGGTAGGTCAAATTGATATCTAGTCTGTCATTTCATGCAGTAGTAACACATGTAGTGTGATAAGACTATTGCACATAATAAAAAACTGACTGGAAATTTGTTCAGAATTTTTCTCAACAAATAGTCCTGTATACACACGCGTACACTTTCACACACAAGGGTTTAAGCACTGCAGCCCTACTTTACCTAATATTGAGGGACGGCTGGTATAAATGGGTTAATAGGGCTAAGCCCTCCCATTCATTCAAAGAAGAAAAGGCATCCAAAATTTTTTTTTTTTTTTGCGTCCACATGACTTTATTTAGTGTTAAATAAAAAGTTGAATCTTTTGGAATTCTGTTTAACCTTCAAACAACAGCACCACCAACAGGCTGTGAGAAAAATATGATTTGGTTAAGATGGGACCCATTCACCAGCAGCCCTAGATGTAGATTCACAAATTAGGATGCGATACAACACAAATAGAAAAGGCAGAACAAGACTGACTTCCTCAAGGCGCTAAAACATCTGAAGTCGATATTTAAAAACAGGAATTTACTGGTGAATTTACTGTATAAGTCAACACTGATTAACAATACACTGTATTGGATATAGTGTGTTAGTCAGTACTTCATCACAGGACATTCTGGTGAATTTACTGTATTATTCAACACTGATTAACAATACATTGTATTGAATATAGTGTGTTAGTCAGTACTTATTAATAAGATATCCTGGTGAATTTAGTATGTTAGTCATTACTTAATAACAGGACATTTTGGTGAATGTTGAGTGTTAGTCAGTATTTACTAAGGGGTATTTACATTCAGGGTTTGGAGCAGAATGCATGTGCAAAGTCCAGCTTATTATAAAACTGAGGAACATCAAGAAATCAAAACAAGGGTGTGAGATAAACAACCAAAAAAGACTAACAGAGAAGCAACAAAGGTTGACACAAACACAAGGGTAACTATAATGTCATGATCATGGAAAGATGTAAACAATAACAGACAGATGAGGACACAGCAAGGACACATGTTACAGACATCACAGTGAACATTAAAACCTGATATCATTTACATGCTGATGACATAAAGAAAATGCTAGGGAAATTTCAAGGGGAAATTACTCACCTTTGTCTCTAAGAAACCCCCACAAACCCCACCTCCCTACACGCACACAAAAAAAGGTTGATTCACCTTTGATGAGTCGCCCACTGTGACGGACATTCAGATAAAAAAAAAATTCTTTGTATTTCTTTGAGTCCTACAGTAATGATTTGAAGGGGCTTTCAAATGTGGTGCTCCAGTGTGTGAGCCATTGATGTCATTTTTTTGCTTTCCCATCCAATATTATGACCAGCCGTCACTGACAGTTTTCCTCTCTGTGTCGTTGGGGACGGACTATTCTAGCTGACACAATCTGACCACATCCTGTCCTGAGAACCATTTCTCTTCTCACACTTCACACAGCTGCAAGAGCAACAGAGTGCTATAACACCGCCGTTTCCAGGCCTGTTTAATGACGTCTTTCTCACAGACTGAAAAGCAGGTTTCCCTTTACTCACTTTTCTACTGAAACACCGACCAGTTGAACAGTCTTTGTTAGAGAAGCTCCTGTCATCTGAGCCCCAATAACGAAGTCCCATCTTTCCCTCCTGCCCTCCAGATGCAAAACTGGGCCTCGCCTCTCTGGAAACATCTGCACTCATTATGTTTCTCTACTCATTTAGTCGGTTGTAACAGTGTTACGCCATCATTTCAGGGTTACAACTTGTGTAACAGCTTACCTGTTCACTTTGTGTCGTCGATAAGGCCTCTGTTAGCAGATCTACATAGAGAGAAAGACATTGGTGAAATGGTTTCATTCAAGTTCTGTATCTCATTTTATTGAGTTTTGTTTTGTTTTGTTTTCAGTGGTGTTGGGGCAGCAGAGGGGTGGCACACCTGCTGCCTCACCATGGCATGAAAACGCCTCCTCGTAACTCCCCTGTGCCAGCAGCCGCTCTGCCCTTCGCCCACACTGGTGGGCCTGCAGGCAAAAGCACCAGATGTTATGATGTGTTCACTGTTGTGGTATGATTTCTGTTTCCACTATCTGCAGTGCTTTCCAGCTCCTATCCTGCAACTCAGGTCCAAGACAGGACTGGAGCTGGCAAACACTGCCCAACTACAAACGAGAAACAAGCAGATCAAATGAGGCCACAGAAGGTGTGATGGTTAGTTTCACAAGTCAGTTAACCTTTCACGTCATGTGAGTTGCACGCTGATCCGATAGGTCTGAAGTTGTGAACAGGACAATGAAGGACACTCTGATGACCATGAACTTACGCGGTTTAAAGGACTTTCCATTAGATCCATTTAAACGACAACAGACAACGTCGGCGCTCTCACGCGTTCTCTTCGATAATCAGAGATCTGGGGCTCAGCTAGAGCTGATCCGGAGCTGATCTGGACCAGAAGACACTTTAAGAACTGTTAGGACACCACTGTTTGCGCAACCCCTCCGTGTTGCCTTGCTAGGATAAATGACTGTTGTCGAGTGGCGCCACATGCTGGACACTTAGATGTATGACAGCTAGAGTTTTACACCTCTGTGATCAAATGAGTTATTGTAACTTCAATAAAGTAAAGACTTAAAAGTAAAAGTTTTTCTTTCTGGTGTAACTTTTTTCCTCCCCAAACATTTTTTAGACCGGGAGTCCTGGCAGCCAATAGATAGATAGATCGATGTGTCGTGAAGACCCACCTCTTCAAGGAGCACCTAGGTTACTAACCAGTCATCTCGTTTATCTCGTATACACAATTTTCTTATATTTAAAAAACCTCGGGCCCTTACTCTCAACTGTTTGTCCTTACGTGTGTATTAACCTCGGACTTTTTCTTTTTACAGGGTTTGTTAAGGTGTGTAACTTAGCTAAAAGCAGATGCTGATCTTAGTGTAGCTTTACAGGTATAAAGAACACACGTAGACTACTTAAGCACTGATGTAAGTCACTCTGGATAAGAGCGTCTGCTAAATGCCGTAAACGTAAACGTAGATAGATAAATGGATGGATAGATAGATTTAGACCCCACAATTCAAATTTTAGAAACATCTGCCAAATATGCAGCTTTTGGAACATCTTTCTTTGGTGTTTATCTAGTTAGTATAAGCAAAGTATTTAATATTTAAGTCAGTTAGGGGTGGGCAACATGATACTGTGATACCATTTGTTTTTCTGCTTTTCTGAGCATATCATTAATATTGTTAATGCCTAAGGAACACTGACCAGTCTCAGGTTTCATGAGAAAGGGGGTATACTTCATCCTGTTTAAATGAATCCAGTGTAGCAGAGATTATAAAAAAGCTGAATCAAAATGATTGAATCATACATATTTTTACACGGCTCTACTTGTTCACTTTTATCTGAACTCATCAAACCTCAGAAGACAAAGTAATATGTAATATGTAATAGATACTCAGGGTTCTTCAGACCCCACTTTAAGAACTATACGTCTGGAGTCAAATGAAAATGTGAGTGGTTGTGAAAGCAGTCCGGGAGCTGTCACAGAAGGTAAGGAAATTAAACACAAAAAAGAAACGACTGACAAAATGTGAATGAGTATAATGTACCTGGGTAAAAAGTAGTTTGTAATTAGTAAGAAGTAGTTAGTAAAAGTAATTTTATTTCCATTTGTTCAAGTAATAGAAAACTCAGAGTGCTGCAATTTTGACCGAATGACTGGTTCTGGTCATTTCAGTTCATCTGTAAAGATTCTGCAGCCTCAGCATTAAGAGTAACTGCTTTGCCTGTGCCCACTGTTAATATAACTGTTATAACTGAAGAAAGAAACTTCGGCAAACGAATATAACAGGCTAATCACTGCACAGCACTGAGAGTAATAATGATCAGACAATAATGTAACACTGATCAGATTGTTAGCAGGATTCTGTTTTGGTTTGTCTTTTGAGAAGAAACAGGAATCATCAACTCTCACACCAAATCTATAACCAGTGAAGGATGAGAGGAACCAGGCAAAAGGGGGCGAATCCATCAGCTGCAAACAGAAACTGGTGGGATGGGGGGAAAAAAGAATGATACAAAGAAGGAGCTGCAGAACATTAGAGCAGCAATCTTGATTTTTTCGTGGGCCGGTGTCGATTTTACACTTAATGATCAACACCCCCATGCAATCCATCCTGCTGCTTTATGTCTTTGTTTCTTGGTGATGACATGGGCAATACCCATCACGCACTGGGGGCTTGGCCATCCATCTTCCTGCACTCTCCACCCACGCAACGTGGACCCAGGGTGACGGGGGCACGCCGGCCTCCAAACCAGAGCTTCACTGACTCATTACAATATATCACAAGCATTTTTTCCATATGTTCTACTAGCCTCTTATTTTTCACTCTCAAATAAAACGAAACCGTTTTCCTTGTGTTATTTTGGGACGCTTAACTATGGCGTTTGGAGTCTTTCTGGTATTTGGACTTTTAGTGACAGTGAAAAGGTTTGAAAAATGTCAGACTGCCACAAGTCAAACCATGTTTTCCCCTTAAAAAGCTGATAAACAAGTGTACTGCTGCTGTTAAAAAAAACCCCAAAACATCAGCTGTCCTAAATGATAACTTTATAAGAGGGTTTTCTATTGTTCCTTCATCACAGGGTTTCTCACAATGTAAAGAGTGGTTGCTTTGTTCAAATGATGTAGTAAATTAATTGAATAAATTAACAGTGAGGATATGTGATACATTTCGGCAAATTTATTGGTGAGGATTCATATAAAACCAACTGATCCAAAAATTTTGGGGGCCGTTATCATTCTTTGAGTTCATGTACTGACTTCACAGTACATGAATTCAAACAATGAATCAAGAGGCCTTTCTTTCTTTGATACCAACATGAAAGATTTTACATTTTCTTTTTATAATATATGAGCATAATATTATCATCAGTGTTTGAATATGTAAAATCTTTCATGTTGGTATCAAAGAAAGAAAGGCCTCCTGCTTTAATGACTGAATAATAGCACACTGAATCTTTGACAATAAAAAAAGCATATTCTTACTATCTTGACTGATTCGTTTGCCTCATCTCCTCCTATATTAATCCTTTAACACCATGGTAGTGAAACAGAGTTTGTGTTTGCACTGAAGTTTTGCTTGTGTGGTAGAAAATGCTAAACTGGAACAATATGTGGGTCAAGTGCCATACTTTTTCAGCATAGATAATTACTGCTGTAAAACAAATGGTCAAAAAACACTATAAATGAAAACAAACTTTGTTTTTCTCTAACTGAATAAGCTCACATGAGGTTGAAATGTGCTTTACTGTCATGACAGGCTGTAGATTCACAGCAAATCCAGAGCTGTTTGAGAGAAAAATGCTGGATGAGAGAAGTAGAAAAATATATATGAAAACAAGTAAATAAATACAATCCTAATCCTGGGGGGAAAATCATTTAAGGAACAGTGCTCATAGGGCCTGATTCTTTTGGCCCACTGTGGAGCCCTGTCACCCAGGGGCAAGCTGTTTGGAAACCACGCCCTGAGCATGGTGCGCATATGTGACCCAAACACCTACGGACAACCCCTCCCCTCCACAATGAACCGCTTTCGTACCCACTCTACCGGCTCTCCCAAACCTTATTCATTATCATAACAATTTCAGTTCTGAGGGTGTGTGGAGGTGGGAATGAGCCCATTGTTTGACTTTTTAGGAGCAGGAAACGTACATCACCGTGGTCTTAGAGGTCCAGTGTGTGTGTGATTAGATGCCCTGAGTGTCGGCTGTAGGACTGTGTGTTGGAGCAGAAAGGCCTGAACTGTGGAAGAGCTTAGCTTTAACTACATAAACCAAAAATCCACAGGAGGACTGAAGGAGGCCTTGGACACTTTAAAACACATGACAGTTGTGGTAAGTGTTAAACTTATGGTTTGCTATAAGCTTATTGGTACAAATTCGTTGTATTATCAGTAAAAAGTTATATTTATTTCAAAGTATTTCTCCAACTACATTCAAAATGCTACAGCTGTATGAAAAGAAGCCCTGTTCAAACACGCTTTGTTGCTTTTCCAAGTGAAAATAAGTACACACGTTCTACAGGGAACAAACAAGGGAACTTTCTGCTTACTTTTGTGAAACGTTTCATGTAAAATAGAGAACAATTACACATTTTATACTAAATTTTTTAATTGATCAATATTTATCAATATGAGTAATTCAACAAATAAATATTGAATGCATTCAAATGTGCAGACATTTTAACATTCTCTGTAGATGTTATGTACTTATTTCCACTTTGAAACTGAACAAAACATAATTTGAAGGCCTAAACTTTTGCAGATGAATGAATGTACGTTGATGGTTTAAGTCTATAATTTTGATTTGAGGCTAATTTTGACGAAGTAATAGAAAAAAGAAAAAGTGAAAGAGAATTAAATGTGCTTAGAAATGTGCTTAGATGTTAACATTTAACACTCAAGATATTAGGCATGTGCATAAAATGCATAACAATCACTGAAGTACCGCCAGAATCACATTCAGTTTTAGGAATATGTGGTTTTGACCTTATGTTTTCTGAAGAGCTGGGAGATTCCGAATGGATTTTATGGCACTGATTCTGTTCTGAATGTGGTGGTGCATAAAAACATAAGACTGGATCGAATAGCAGTCTGGTGTGATAGGAAAAGGCATAATGTAGTTTAGAGAAATGGCTCTGTGACGTTTGATTAATCGTCGTGTGCAGGGGTCACCAGGCCCCCATGCAGCACCAAAGCATACGCAAAACAAAACGGTCGCTGAACTCACCCCAACATGGCATGGCGTGGGCGTACAGGGCATAGGGGGCATGGGAGGGGCTACAGAAGCTGTATCCAAAAAAAAATCACATTAAAAATATGCTAATGCTATCACTTCCATTCAGTTCCAACCCATAAACTCACTTCCAGTACATTCAGATAAACCAACAATATCTATAGTTTTCTTTTTAATGACCTTTTCTTGTCATATCTCCACAGATACCACAATACATGGTTTTACTGATGTTATTTATATTACCCATACCATAGACATTACCTACATGACTAGACTATATTACCCATAATCTAGCAGGCTTTATCTTTCACATCAGCTATTAACTTGTGCACATTCTCTTTGAAAAGATTAAAATAGAAATCCAAAAGAGAAGCTGGCAATACTGACACAATGGGAATACATTTTTGTGCCCGTGGGCGTGAAACAAAGGACAAGGACATTTGGAGTAGGTCTCAGCGCCCCCCAGCAATGCTGGAAGTGAGAGCATGGATAAATCCTACATAACCACAAAACATTGCCCTAATACTGCAGGTTGTAAGGGTGGGCAATACAAGACAAATATAACATCATGATACTTAAAGATGTTTTCACAATACATGATTTATGTCATGATATTTTTGTAAAGTTTGCAAAGAGGTTGGAACAAATGAAATACATCAGCAAAACAGAATCTCTACAATTAAACATGGCTATTATTGCATATATTTTATAAAAAGGACCATTTAGGGACAAGCATTGCAAATTAGCATGTAGCTATACATGTTATGATATCAGACTTATCTTTCTGTATTAAATAAACATTACATGAAATACATTTTAAACTAATTAATAAGGAATAGAATGAAACGATAATGACATAATGGACTTATGTCAAAGCACTTGCACGTTAGGACGTACAAAACAGAAAAAAATAACTTTCCTTTGATTTCACAGCCCGTTTGATCAAACTCCGGAGAAAAGTGCGACGAGAGTCTGCATCAAATACAAAAAAACTTTTCACTGGCAGCTATGAAGAGGGGGAAAAAATACTAATATACTATTAAAGAAACTCAGGTTCCCCAGAAACTATGAAACTACATATCGATAAACAAGATAGGCTACATGTGGATGAATCTGGTCAAAACTGAAACAGATGAACTGAACACGTCACTCTTACAGTTTCATGTCTCTACCCAAAATGCTAAACCCTTCTTTTTGGGCAAGAGGGATTGCATTTTAAACAAATTTCGAGTTTTCTTTAGTGTCAAATAAAAACAATAGAAATTACCCATCCTATCACACGGTATGGTCTAAAGAATCATATGCCGTGATTAACACACTTGATCTCGAGATTATAACTTATTTGTGGTGTATACTCGGGCCTCGATGCAGCAAGTATTTGGACACTTGCGCTTTAATTCAATCCCATTTATGAACTTGGATGGAGAAAATGCGACATATTAACCCTTTGCTATATTTTTTAACTTATTGCGGGAAACGTAAACTCACTGACCATTCACTCTGCCGTTGGCATGGCGACATTAAAGCTGACCGTGAACTTCTCATGAAGCTTTCTGCTACAATAGTGGACTGAATGGAGAGATTAGTTTTATTAAAATTGCACTACTGGGGCACAGCCTTAAAGTGGAGAATTCAACAGCAGTACCACAGGGTAGACACGCTACATAGTGCAGTATTTCTGTAACAGAGAGCAAACACATAACAAGACTTTTCACACATGTCATAAGAATGGGTAGGAGCCTTTTGTCCAACAGACATCTATGCAAAACCTCTCACGTTTTAGTGCCTGACCATGGCCCAAATAATCTTAATATGCATTTTAAAAAAAATTGGACACTGAACTCATCCAACCATGTTTTTATGGACTTTGCTGTGTGCACTGGGGCACAGTCATGCTAGGACAGAAAAAGGCCTTCCGCAAACTGTGTCCACAAAGTTGGAAGCATTGTATTGTCCAAAATGTCTTGGTATGCTGAAGCATTAAGATTAAGCCCTTCACTGGAAGTGTAATGGGCCTGCCCCAAACCCTGAAAAACAAGTCTATCCCAATACCTTTGTCCATGTAGTGTATATGTTTTTATTGTCCATAAATGTAAGTAGTCATGGTGGAGAACAGAATCTGGGTTTAGTGACTGAAACATTCCACAGAATGCAGGAGAGCATGAAAATAGTGAAAACCATATAACGGTAAATGACCACACTATAGCATCCAGCAGTGGAAGAACTCACACTTTTAAGCACTATAACTTTGTGTAGGTAGGGCCCCAAAAATACCTCCTTGATCACTCCATGGCCATGTCACTCTTTTTTTCCTTTATTAAAAGGAGACTGTGACACTGCTTGGTTGTTTTTGTGTTTATTTGTATTGTGGCATGAACATAATGACAATTATTTAAAAAATCATGTCGCATCTAATATGTATAGTTTTTATGTTACAATATTTCGACATTTATTTCAGGCGCGCTCACTGTTAACAGCCTTTAGAAAAATCTATAAAGCAATGCCAGCTGTGGATACCGTGCAAGGGATTTCAGACTTTCCCCTCTTAGACTATAAATGTTTGATGAAGTCGATGACAGCAGAGAAGACACATTCGCTCCATAAGTCATTACATCCCGAAGGCCTGAGGATATTAAAGAGCTCATCAGATGATAGCATTTTCAGATTAGCTCTACTGTCAGCACTGGAGTAACCCAGACGACAGGAGCGGAATTAATGCAGTGTGTGTTTAAGGGTGAAGGGACAAAGCCTCATTAGTGTGCCGTCTTTGCACATGCTCCGCATCACACACACCCAGTGCCATCACTATTATCTGTGGCTCTCTAATTACTTGCATTTAAAACTTGCTGTGGCCTTGATGCTCCCCCACTTCACACGCAGGTACACACAAGCACACAGAGACAGACTCATATTCATCTCCCTCACACAAAAATATTACATTTATAGCATGTAGTATATAGAGTATATATCCAGACTTAAATTGCAAGGGTCTGTATGTAGTAATCTCATTCAGGGAGCCATGTCTAGAGTTTTTAATTATGCTTTTACATTGTAATGTTCCCCATATGTCCCTCTTGTGCCAGAAGCAATGTTAGTGTTGAATATGAATCTAGTCTACAAACATCAATCCTGTTTCATGTAAACAGTAATATATCTTAATTCAAAATCAAATAGTTAAAACACTATATATTATTTGCTGTTTGCATCCCATAAATCTACTACAGTGTTTCTTGCCCTGGTCCTGGAGGATCCCTACCCTGTACATTTGAATGTTTTTACTGTTTCCAGTACACCAGATACAACTAATCAGATTATTTACACCCCTCACTGAACTGAGGTGGTTGTGTTAAGGCGGGGGAAACACTAAAATGTGCAGAGCATGGTGTATCTCCAGGGCCAGGTCTGAGAAGCACTGCTTTAATTTTGACCCTATCCTGCACACTTAATTGTTTCCGACTTCTTAATGATCATGTTGAATTTTAAAAGTGACTGAATATCAACTGGTCCTGTATGAACAAGCAATTAAGAATACTTTCTCAAATCACTTAACCAAATTAATCATTGGAATCAAGTAGACTAGAAACACCAGATTTCTGCCTGACCTGAACTAAACATTACTCAAATAGACCCTTTCCAGGGATGCTTAGGCTAAAAGGTCTCAATAGGCTCCACACTATTCCATGATTGCAAGAAACTAAAAGACTCTGAGGAGAGAATGAAATTGTAACAACTCCAGCAAACCACAGTGATAGACATTATCTCCAAATAGAGAAAAGTTGGAACAGTGATGAATCTTCCCAGAAGTTGTCTCCTAGAGCACGCAGACAATTTATCTGGGAACTGTACCTCTCACTTGCCTCAGATAAGGTCAGCATTCATGATTCTGTTTTAAAGAAACTGGGCAAAAATGGGAGCCATGGTAGAATAGCAAGGCAAAAACACTGCTAACCGAGAGGAACATAAAGGCTCACATTTACCAGAAAACCCCTCAATAAGCTAAAGCCTTTTGGAACAACACTCTGTGATGAGTCACAAGTGAAACTCGGAAGATTCAGTTTCATTGGAGGTAAAGATAACACCGCATTCTGCACTCAAACATGGAGGTGGTAGTGTAAAGATGTGGGATTGCCTTGCTGCTTCAGGCCCTGGGCAGCTTGCCATAACTGATAGAAACATGAAGTCTGCTCTCTATCTGAAAATCCTGAATGACAATGTCTGGTCATCAGTCCTTGATCTGAAGTTCAAACACAAGAGCAACTCCCCCTCTGAATGAGTCAAAAAAAAAATCCAAATCAATGTGAAAGACTGATCTTCAGTAATAGGAAGTGTTTGCGTGCAGTAGTTGGTGCGGAGGTTGGCCTCTAATGTTAAGTTTAGGGAGGAAAACAGGCTCTGCAAAACTTTCTTTCAGTATCTTTTCAATCTGTTTCATGTTTCCTCATGTTCTCCTTGTCTGAGGATCAGAAACCAAATCAAAACAAATATGCAAAAGCAGAGGAGGTCATATTTTACATTGCACCCTGAAAGATCTGAGAGTCAGTTCTTTTTACCATCCACGGATGTAACAAAACTTCATATCTCCAAAAAGGCAACCTCATAGGATGCACACAAAATGTAAGTTAATGCTCATTAATATAAGAAGGCCCTTATACCAAGTAATTTTGGATGCCCTCTATTAGATCATGAAATGATCACATATGTAAAGGGCAGCGTTTTTAAAAAAAGGAACAAGAAGAAAGGAAAAAATTGTTTTAGTATGACAGCCACAGCATATTACTTTCATAGTAGGTACTGCATTTGATAGTGTTTGTGACATTTCGAACATAAAATTGCGTAAAATGTAGTCCTGAGAGAAAACACAGACACACAGACTACTTATGAAACTGGCTGCGTCACTTTGTGCCGTGTGGAGGGTGAGTGAGACATGTGCATGCATGTGCATGTGGGCGTGTGAGCAGGGAGGAGAGCGGGGGAGGGAGGAGGGAGCTGAGAGGAGAAGCCGTAGGAGGGAGAATCTATTCAGAGAGAACGGAGAGGAGAGGAGCCCTCTGCCGTGGCTAAGATTCCAAGGAGAAGGGGCTGTTCTCTAAGTGTGGGTGGCTTCAGAAATTAACCCTGGATCACAAGTACAGCAACTGCTCAGTTGCTCACGCCACAGAGAATGAAAATAGATCATGTTCATGGCAGAAAGAAAAAAAAAATCACGATGCTTGTGTCAGAGAAGTGTATGCGTGTGTCAAGGAGGAACAGAAAAGTAATCTCGCAATCTGGAATCACTGTATGGGTGTAAAGTTTCCCTCCAGCCACAGTTTAGGTGGGGCTCAATGAAGTCGTCACCCCATGTCATTTTCCCCATTACTACTGTATGCCCAGCAACATTATACCGCAGGCTTGTTATTTCATTACCAGTATTAAGACTCGCTATAAATTATGCAGTAACTACAACAAAGTGAATATATTGTCACAACAAAGCATCATAGCCCTGTTGATACAAAATGTGTAATAAAGGTTTAAAAAAAAAACATGGTAACAAATGGCCAAAAATTGCATTTTTGTAAAGTTAAGCCAGTTTAGTTATTTTTATATATTTAGTTACAAAAGTGATGAAATGGAAGTTACATAGTTTTGAAATTCAGTCTAAATATTAAAGTGAGTTTTGTTACAAAGCAGTTTTGAAGACCCAACACCCCCAGTAAGCATCCCAAGAATGGCAGTGGCAAGGAAGAAGCCCTGATAGACATCGGGGTGAATCCACTGGTCAACATGAATAAATGATTGGGAAAATGAATAGGAAAGAAGTGAGCCTGTCTGGCAGAAAGAGTGAAGAACTGGATTTACAGGTCACATACAGGTCCTTGCAGTTGTCAGAACAGTCTGGTGCAAGAGACACAACAAATACCAGCCACTGTATAACAAGGGGAACAAATCAGAAAAAAACAAATTCCAAACAAAAGTGCTTCTACTTACAACAGCCAGAGCTCATCCGAAATAATAGGAGTTTGAAATTAAGTTTATGGTGGACTAATTAAACCTCTGAATCACAGTAACAGCCTGGTCCTGACCTAAGAAGTCACTGCTTGTTGGAAAGTCATTTTAAAGTAACAGCAGCAGTTCATTTGACGATATGTGGTCAGGAAACACTTTTTCAGTTTCCTCTTAGCCGGTCATATTGCACCAACACATCAGCCATCTGTTCGTATGGGACATGTATATCAGTCCCAAAATATATGGGTTTCGTTTCTGTTTGTTTTTTTTTTTTTGTTTGTTTTTTTTTTCTTTTCATTTTTGAGCAAACTACAGTTGTAAGGTGTAGGTAAACATCACTCCTTTTCCATTAGACGGCAGAAGGGCTGGACATGTTCGGGGAAGAAAATGCAGTATAAATTATGCAGATCATTTTAAGCTTCTACAGTGTCCTCTGTGTATCGATACACTCTTTTCCCCGACTTATCACTCTGGAACTTTAAAAAACTTATTCAAATGCAACTTTCCTCCGATAAATCCGGGAAGTCGTATCAGCTCTTGGATGTGGGTTTGCTGCGAGATGTACGCTCCGCGTTATCACGCTGTTTTTCCGTCTCGACTTTTCCCGGATGCTTCCATTTAAGTCGAGAAGGGCGTGTTTTTGGGTCACCGGATAAACCCATGTATGGGGGGTGACCTGACCGGAATTCCTGACAGGGTGTGCATTTGGGCTAAAGAAAGTTTGGCAGACGTATCTTTCTCTCTTCTCGATTCTAAAAAAAAACAGAGAGGATTTTAGACAAAAAAAAAACCGAACTGTAGTCGTAGACGAAAGCCTCTGGGAAAGTATCTCTGAGTGAGTGCTGTTTTAGATCTCGGTCTGATAGGTGAGGACTCCCAGTGTTGTCGTCAGAGACTCTGCCCATCACGAGCCCAAACCTCTTTTCATTGTCTTTAAAAAAATAAAAAAGAGCAGTGTGTCCTTATATGGTCAGTGACGTCACGGACCAGTCACGGCCCCCTCTTAAACGCTACTAAACACACGGTGCTCCCTGATTTGACACGAGACAAGCTGGAAGGTGAATCCTCCACAGGAGAACGGGCCCAAAATCCCACCGAATGTGCCCACTAAAGCCCCCGCCTGCTGAACTGGGATGCCCGCGCGTGCTATGCTCGAGTTAATAACGCAGCCGAGCCGATCCGAGCAACTTTTATGCTTAAAATGACGTCTAAAAGTGTGGATAAAGTGGCCCAGTCGCTCAGTGAGTTCCTGCGCTCCATCCCGGCTTATCCTATGGACGAGGTTCCCCTGCCCGACGGCTTTTCTAATGTAGACCCTGGAAACGGCTCTGAGTTCAGTGAGGCGGCGGGAGGTAAGGTTCCGTCCAAACAGGATCGTGGTTCACTGACATTTATTATGTGTTCTGGGATTCATTCAACACTTTTCACTGTTTTCTCTCTGGGTTTTGAACAACTGAGTTAACCTATTGGATACCTCGGACTATTTTTAATGCTGGTTTGGTCTTAATGTCTGCAAAACCTCAAGAAAATAACATGTCATGAGAACCTTTCTTTCACAAAATGAGAGCTATGAATATGCTGTAATAAGGCTGTGATACAGATGTGGGCAGTAACACATTAGCCTACATTTACTTCATTCCAAACGACAAAGTCAAATTTGAACGAAAGAACTGAAATGAAGGAACCCAGAGTGTGTTTCACTTGATATAGTTTTCATTTGATATAGTTAAGTCATTTCTTTGCTCGTGTGTTTGAATTCCTTTTGTTGGTCTGGGAACTTATTGCTTGGTAAGACACCAGATTTTTTTTTCTTTTTCTTCAGCTGCTTTTACTTCTCCAGGATGTAATTTGACTTGCGTAGGCTATAGGTTTGGCTCTAAATGTGTGTCTTTGGTTCCTCTTATTTGACAGGTGATCTGAGCTCTGACAGTTTCTCCGTGGGGAAGAGGGGTCTGGACTTTCCGGACGCTCAGAGCTCGGCCCTCTCCTACACGGGTAAAATCTCCATCGACTCTCAGTGCCCACAGGACGGCTGGACTCAGGAGGGTTTCATCAGCCTGATCAGTGCGGAGGTCGAGGGGAAGACCTCTCCGGGACCCACAGACCTCTCCGGGACTCCGGGGCCATCCGGAGGGCCCGAGAAGACCCCCTCCTCCGCCATGGAGCACATGTACAATCCGCCCCCTCCTTACACCTGCAGCGCTGACGTCTACCAGGACCCCTCCGCATACTCCTCCGCCTCCTCCCACCCGTGCGCCATGTCCTACTCCTCTACGCCGAAGCCCTCCATGGACGGCGCGCTCTTCTCCATCCTGCCGGACTACGGGGGCTTCTACCAGGGCAGCAGCGCGCCACGGGACGTCCCGCCTCTCCTCCATGAACGAAAGCCCTTCTCGTGCTCGTTGGAGTCCGTCCGAGTGCCCCCGCCCCTCACGCCCCTCAACACGATACGCAACTTCACGTTGGCGGAGGGTCCGCGTGCGCCCGCGCGCCTCCTCCTCCCGCCCCCGCCTCCGCCCGCGCCGCCCCTCG
>JBBPCY010000001.1:28194669-28232603 GCA_037974405.1 Brachyalestes nurse | reverse complement strand
TGTGGCTGTGTTTACCTTTCCCTCGGTACCGCCCCTTTTATGAAGGGACTACAATAATTGGTTAAGTCACAGAACGCTTGTCAGCGTCAGCCAATCACAGGCAGAGACTGCACTGCCTGTACAAGCATGCACAGAGAGAGGAAAAAACCTTTTGACTAGTCGACTTCTATCAGGCAGAGTCGACTAGTGCCTCTGAAGTAGACTAGTCGACTTTTGCGTTAATGCCCTAATACACACATACATACACACACATTGACATAAATACCTTTGTGAAAATTACAATATCTTATTTGAATGACTTGTCTCTGCTTGCCCAGTGGTGGCATCATCTTGGTTGCCTCTCTATGGAAACCTGTGCTGTCAGCTGGTGGCACAGCCTGACTGCATGACACATGATATGATGAGTGGCTATCTCAACCAGCAGGTAAAGGGCACAAATATTTTAACATCATTTACACATCTTTTATGTGTATGGTATGAATGTTAGTAAGCAAACTATTTGATTGCACGATAAACCCACGGTATACATTATCAGACTTTGGTTGCAATGTTAGAGTTCCATGTGGCGATAAACATAATAAATCTGTTTGTTTAGCAAAGTATTGAGGGTTTGCAGCGCTGCTGCAGGCTGTACTGTGTGCTGAAGGCTGGCCTGCTTTCCTGCTACTTCAGTCCAGAGGAGATCCAAGCCAAAGTGGAGCCTAGCTTTGTTATTCCCATAAATAAGGTAGGACAGCAAATGGTAGTGGATTTTGTATTTAGAGTGTACATCACATTGTAACTGGAGAGCTAAGAACCAGCAGTCTTTATAGAATCCTGTTTAACTATGGATAAACGTTTCATTCAAAAATAAACCAGATGTTTAAAAAAATAAATCACTACCTATAAGAAATGTCTTAAGTATTTATTTTTTTAATGTGTTTCTGTGTAGGACACCCGGATTCGTGTGGTAGAGGGCCACAAGAAGAGCGGGGCTAGGTTGAGCCTGATTAATCCAGGGACAGGAGACCCTGCTAGCCATGTATTTACAGCTGAAACACCTGGCCTTTTGCAGGACTGGCTAAATGCCCTTTGGCAACATCTGTATGATCAGAGTGAGTTACAGATCTTGCTGTGTGGGAGTGTATAAAGGAGATGGAGATTAGCATGCTTTTATTTGTTTAAGGAGAAGAATAAATTTGTCCTTTTTTTTTTTTTTTACATTTTTTATGTGCAATAGGTCAGTGGCAACACACATGTGATAGGTTGATGGAGATTGAGGTTTTATCCCCACGGAAGCCCCCACTTTTTGTCGCCAAACCAGCGGACTCTGTCTACAACGACATGAGTGAGTAACTGGCCCACACTGAATTCCACATATGTTGCATACTGAAGCCATCTTGAATTCACCCCTATGGTCTGACTTAAAACTTCTTTTTGCTTTGCAGGTATTGGTTCACCTGAGAAGTTTGAGAGTTTGACTGATCTCATTCACAATAAGATTGAGGAAACTGATGGGTGCTTTCTCATCGGTCAGAAGGAGGAAAGAGAGCTTCCACATTGGGCTGCACTATTTGAGGGCTCCACACCAATGGTAGTGCAGAAAACTGTTCTGTCGCCAGGTAAAGACAGCGTCCAGTCCAGTTCCAGTCCAATCCTGAACAGCAACAAAAAGAGAAGAGCCCCTCCCCCTCCCCCTGATAAACTGCCATTTGTCCAACCTGCCCCATCCTATTTGGAGAAGGAGAACTCCTGTAAGGGGACAAGGCCTCGTGCAGGAAGGCCTTCCCTGGATGCTAAATTCTCTGCCATCATTCAGCAGTTACAGAAAACTCATGCCCCACCCCGCAAAAATCCACCTTTAGCCCAGATCAAACCCTCTCAGAACCCTTACACTCCAAAAAAGTGGGACACTGAGCTTGACCAAGCTGAACAGCCAGAAAAAATGAATCAAGCCCCTCAGCCTCCCATCCCTGCCCCAAGAAACAAACTACGAAAATCCTTCAGAGAGAAGATGAACCCCAAAGCTTGGTGAGCTATTAACAAATTGCACAAATCGACCATACAGAAAACATCCCTGGTCTTGTCCTCTCTTCGTCCATTTCAGTACAGCTGAAAACTGCAATTTCAGATAAGCAGTTTCTACACAACTGTGAACTCCAGTGTTTAGGACTAAACATATCTATTGGCAGCTAAAACCATGCATGACACAACACACTAAACACAATTGTATTTGAAAACATAAACATTTCATTTAATTAAATAATGATATAAAGAACCACTAAACTATAATGCACTTTTGAGAAGGAACTTGGCACATAGAGTTGTAAGAATGCACATTAGGTGGCTGCTGCTGTTCTCTTAATGTTTGAAAGCTCAGCACATAGTCTTATGTAGTTTACACTAACTAAATGTCATTATTGTACAGATGGAAGTGGAAGGTGGAATTTTGGGCTTATATGTAATCACCATAGTTTTAAACTAATCATTTTAGAGAAAAGTAATTGGTTTGTGGGAAAATGAAACACTAAATACATTTAAAATCTAGGTAGCTGTATTTTTTTTTTTTTTTTTACATTTGCTGGGAATGACTGCATTATGTTTTTTGTGTAAAACAAAACCTGCATTTTCATGTAAAAACATATTGTGAAATTTGACAAATCTTTTTTTGTATTCTTTAGATGTTTCTCAACTCTGTACTAGACTAATTGTTGAATGTTTTATTAGACTTAAGTACCGCACAACCTAAAAATTAGAGTAAAAATCCTTTAGATAATGATTCAGTTTTTAGAAAAATTAATTTTAATTTTGGGCTGTAGTTCTGGAATATTACATGATCATATAAGATGAACAGTGGTCTGTTGATTGGCACTTTTTTGTTTTTTCTTTTTTTAAAAGCCATGTAAGTGACTGAGTGAAATGGAATGCACCAGATTGTAATGCATGCAGCTGAAGAGCCTTTTGTTTTATAGTGGTAGTTACTGTGCAGTGCTTTATCTTTGTTGGTCTAATTTTTTTTCCCTTTGTAATTCTTTCAATCTTCATGTAATTGCGGGTCATATTCATTTTATTTGCGGGTCATGTCATTTCATTTCCCTTTGGTCCAGAATAAACCACTTTAACCACTGATCATCAGCCTGTCTTGGTTTTGCTTTCTTTCAAGTTGTCTTTAAAGGAGAATTCCTCACACTCCTGCAGGGGAAATGTTATGCCAACCACACACACACGTTAGTGTGTGTATGGTTATGAACAGCTGTATCAAGGTCACAATAACTTGCTTACAGAGATATTGTTGCATTTAGAAGTATAAATAATTGTAAAGACAGGTGCTACAGCAAACTGAGTATTCAGACATTTTTGTTTTTGTCAGTTAATATTCTTTCAGTGCCTATATCCACTTCCAATATACATGCATATTTTGACTTTTAATTATATTCTTTCAAGTTGTCTTTAAAGGAGAATTACACGCTTTTATGCAGGGGAAAACATTTTTATTTTGCTTTACAATGCTCTGCCTGTATCTTTCTGCCAAGAATGTATTTAAACATATATATGCCTTCAAGCTGCTGTAAAACAATCCTACTAAGCTTTAGTGCAATGTATTTATTTACCATTCTGTATAATCGATTTCTGTAAGGTAGCTTTTATAGGCATTGACTCCTTTAGAGTCATTCGTCTCTGTAGAAAGTTTCTCTTGGATTAACCTTTTTCCACATCAAACTACTCTGAATTACTTTATTTACATCTCACAAACATAGAATGTACTTTGTTAGACACTTTATTCAATTTCCTTTAGCAAACTAATTGCAAATTACCTAGATAGTGCGCATCATATTCAGCAACAATGAAGACCACAGTTGTTACGTAGCTATTCCATGGGTCAAACCTGAAGTATTTCTCCTGGATGCCTCTTTTTGGACTTGCCTCTCTAACGCCTGCTCCAGTTGCAACCAGTGCTGCTCCTCCAGTGTCTGCTGCTCAGGGGATAAGAGGATTCAAAAATAACATCCAGACAAACGCACCTAAAGGCCAATTTGCCAAGTATCTATTAAGCATTTTTCTCTAGCAGTTTCCATTTCATGGGAACTTCTTTTTGCTTAGGGTAAATCGGGGCCTGGAAAACTGGTCCTTGCTTAGTATGCTTTATTAAACACACATTTGTCAATGGTCATAAAATAACTAACTATGCATTTATGTAGAACAATAAAAATATAGAGAATAATATAATGAGCATTCAAGGCCTTACTCACCTTTTCATGAATATAGCTCTTAACTTTCTGAGTAGCCACCTGTTTGCCTATGTTTGCTTTGGCTTTTTCACTCTCCTTCTTCTGCTGTCGCTCCAGTTTCTTCATCTCCAGAGTCTTCTGCAGGGCCAAAACTCTCTCGTCCATACTGGCTGCCTCCTGCAGCGTCAGTCTCTTCTTCTTCTCCTCCTGCCTGTTTCGTAAAGAGGGGTTTGCAGCCATTTACCAACGTTAGATTATCATGCCAAAATTTCTAAATACTCTAATATTAATGTTTTTACATGTATGCTGATCCTGCAACTTTACTACTGCATGTAGTAAATTCTTCAGACTAATTGGGGGCTTTTGGTGATTGATCCCCCTCCAGTGTCTTTTTCTGCACACCTAATATCACTGGTTATATGATATAATAGCCACTCGAGGGAAGCTCTGATAACTCAACCAGTAGTCTAGAAACAAGAAAATGATCATTACTGTCATTTTATTTTTATTAATTGAATAATATCTTCATAAGGGCTCCTTCATTTTCTGCTGGAGCCTATAAGATCCCGGTTTTGCCACTGGCTGGTCAAGAGCTTCAGAAAATTCCTAGTTACTTTTGTATAGTGACATATCCCGCTGCAGTCCTGTGTAGAGCAATGGTGTCCAGCTGCTCCAGAAGTAGCTGCTCTTTGTTCTGTTTCTCCTCAAGGATCCTATTCCTCTTCTCCTCCTGCTCGCGCTGCTCCTCCTCCCTTAGTCTGGCCAAGCGCTCCCGTAGCTCCGCCAGAGACATCTCACACAGCAGGTCATGACCCCCTGTCTAAGGCATAGCAATAAGAACAGACAGACAGTGGTTGCCAGATCAGATTTTTTTTCATTCTCTCTCTCTGCCACTCTTTAGAACTGTATTACTTCATTACGTGTAAGATGGTAATCACCTCTGTGTCATCCAGAAACTTGTATCTGATATGAGGCACTGACTCAATAGCTCGAATCTGACGGATGAGTTCAAACTTGCGGCTCAGCTCAGCCTGGGCTTCCTCCAGCGCCTGCCGAAGAAGCTCTCTGCTCTGCTCAGAAACCTCCTTAACTGTGGCACACATACATGAACACATGGGACACATATTTATGAAGTTTGAATTATTTGTTAGGAACGTTTCTAGAGAAGGCTTGTACAGTTTGAACCACTATTTCAACATGCAGCTTTTCACATTGGTTTCACTCACCAATACGCTGTTTGATCTTGTGCAGTTTGATTTTCGCAGCTTTGGAGTTTTTGTGACCTTCAGCCACTTGCCGCACCAGTTCCTTCATCTCCTCCTCCTCCCTCAGACGCTTCTCTGCGTACTTTCGCATCAGTTCCTCTGTCTATGCCAATCACACACACACACACACACACACACTAATGTTAGTCTATGTATGGTTATGAACAGCTGTACCAAGGTCACATTAACTTGCTTACAGAGACACTTGCATTTAGAAGTATAAATAATTGTGATAAAGACAAATAAAGAGTTTCTACAGTGAAGGGAGTATTCAGACATTTTTGTTTTTGTCATTTAATGTACTTTCAGTGCTTATATCCACTTCCAATTTACATGCACATTTTGACTTTTAATTATAAATATGAAGAGAAGAGTATGTATTCATAAACATTGATATGCTTCAACCAAATTAATAGACCTCACAAATCAGTACTAGTGGTACTTTGGTGCAGAACTCTACAGTTAAAAAGAAAAGGTAAAGGAGAAATCTTAAGTTTCAGTTTAGGCCTCTACACTGTTTGCATGATGTCCCATACTTCCACACCTGTCTGGTGTTCTTGGGATCATGCTTTCAAACCCTTATGTCTTCAAATATGGCCATATTAATTATGCCAAAGAATCTGTCTGTTTGTGCTTCGTCTGACATTGTTCCAAAGGTCTTCTGATTTGTCTAAAAGTTTGAAAGCAAACCAGTTGTATTGGCGGGAATGTTAGAGGTCTTTGTTAAGGCTAGGGTTAGGGCTTTTTCCCTTCAAGTGTGATTTAATAATGTCATCCCTGAGAACCTTAGGAAGCTCCTTTACCTTAAGTATGATTGCTACTTGTTGTGTGAAATCTTCCCATCCAATGGCACCTTTTAAAAGGCACCAGGGGTGACCTACACAAGATTTTTTTTTTGCAGCAGTAGTATTTATGTCTTTACATATACTGTATGTATATTTTGGTACAGAGTCTGAATCAGTTTTTTTAGTTTTTGTGTGAATTTGAAGTGGATACATGCACTGTAAATATACAAAATATTAAAAACAAACGTGTCTATATACTCGGTTGTTCCATTCTAATTACGATGCAGCAAGACTAATATTCTGACTAGATGCCATTCACCTCTTCCTTTTTGAGCTGGGCTTTGTGTTGGTTGAGCTCCAGCACGCGTTGCCGTGCCAGAAGAGCCTCCTCATAGCTGATCTTCCCCTCCAGCCTCCTGCGCTCCAGCTGGGCTAGTTCCTCCTGCAGGTCCTTCTCCCTCATCTCTCTCTGCCACTGCAGGAAAGCAGAGGGCTCATTTGCCCCCTGTGTCAGACGCTCAAGTCTGCAAATGCATGAGCGGTTTAATGTATTACTCATAATGCAAATATCAAAGGCACCTTATATTACGTCTTATTTCCTCCCCTAATGCCCACTTATAGTGCAGTGGACTAATTCCTTTTTACTATTTTCCAAACTCTTTTATTAGAATAAAATAAGCTGTTCTTTTTCTCACTGTGACTTTAAGACAATGTTTCTCAACCCTGGTCCTGAAGGCATCTTGCCCTGCACATTTTTGTGCATTCGCTGCCTTAACATGCCTTTAAACAGCACTGCTTTAAGGTATAAGTAAGGTATACGTACTGTGCCTGTAGGATATGTGTAAATGATTTTTGGCTGTGCAGTGAGGCACCTGAATATTAAAATACCCATCTATGGTATGGAAATGTACAAAAAGGTTCTGAAGTTCAGAAGAAGTTCAGAAATACTATGAGACATCAGCAAACGACTTCACAGAGTTACTAAAGTGCTACAAACTGAACAATGTGTTCATAGTTGTGACATCACAAGAAAGATTAATTCAAAATGGATATTTTTTTTTTATCTGCTAAGATTCCATGTATACTGGGGAATGAGCAGTTCAATTTTAACATTGTTCACATACTGCATTCATGTTTTCTGTGCTATGTTCTCCTTAAAAGTGTAAAATATATTCTACACTGATCAATTAAGTAGTTAGATGTGTATTATTTACATAATTTTAAGGCATTAGATGACAGTACCTGTTCAGCTCCTCTTCCATCTGACGATTATACAACGCTCCCTCCCGCAGAATCGCTGTTGTGTTCAATCTAATGGGAAGGTTGTTCATCTGTATAAGTTTGAAACAAATACAAAAACAGTATTAGATATAGAACACATGTCAAAACTAGGTTTAAATTCAGTTTAAATTCAGATGCTTTTTAATATTGTTTTATAGTACCTTATGAGTTGTTGGGGTCCCAGAAGTGTAAACTGTATCGAATTGGAGTTTAGAATCAAAGTCGTGCTGAATCTCTGACATTATATTCTACCAACAGAAAATACACATCACTATGTAAGAGAAACCGATTATGAAATGAATGGTTTTGAAATGTATTATATACCATTGGCACTTCATACTTCTATATATTCACTTCACATTGAAACACGTACTGTCTTCTGATATTTTATTTATAAGTAGGATAAAAATGTATTCATCAGCATTAACCAAGATATTTAAATGAGGTATGTCAAATAAAAACAAGAGAGTCTAAATAAATGTTTTTACCTTTGTCTTTTCAGATTTCTGTGGGTTCGCACACCGGAACTGCTGAATATTTGCTTCATACAGGACTTTCTATGCGTGGCAGAAATATAATGAATAGAAATATATCAAAACCAGTCCTTAAGGTAACAGAATTTTCATACTGTAACATGATGCAGCTCCACTTTCAGAAGATCTGACCTGTGCTTTCAGGTGATTCTTCTGAATGATCTCCTCCAGAACTTGCTTCTCTTTTGGAGATCTGTGGGTGCTTGCTGGAACCTGAGTAAAAATGAAAAAAATAAGGGAGTTATTACTGCATGCACAAATAACTTAAAAAATCATAATTTCATCATTAGCATTTCATCAAGCATCTTTAAGATGTGCATACTGACAGGCTTGGTTTTCTCCTGCTCTGGAATAGGCTCGGGAGCAGGGACTGGACGAGGTTTTGGCTTTGTCAAAGCAAACTCCTGAGGTTGCGTGTGTTTCTTAGGGGACTTCCTCTGAAAACTGCCTTTGGTCATTTTCTTGGTAAGATAATTAAGCAGACCTTCAATCTCAGGTTGCCATCTAATGGGAAGGACAGGGTGGAACTGTAATCAGCTTTTTAGAAAGAAGCTTTTAGAAAAGGAAGCATCATTGCTATTACATTGCTCGTCATCTGGAGTACATGTTGTATTTGTAGTAAATCCTGGATTCTATTAAATTTACACGAGACACAGATATGTTAGAATTCTGTGTAAATCATATGCAGTAAAACTCCACTCTCACTATCATTTCAGCACAAATGAGGTGCTGAAATGCTACACCTATCAGCAGCAATGTATTACCTCAGTAACGGACCAATCCACTTGTGCTCCACATATGAAGCATCATAGATGTGACTCCACTCCCCATAAATCCAGGTGCTGAGGTTGGTAACATTAAAGAAGAAACTAAGAAACTGAAAAAAACACAATATACTAAGCAACACCACACATATTTGTGCACATAAAACACCTGTAATTTTATAATTACTGTAATTTTTCTATTACCATTTCCAATGTCCCTTACAATTAAGTAGGATTTTGTTACTGATATATGTAAAATACATCTGTTCTAATTGCCTGCTAATCATTGCACTTCATTCAAAACACACCAACATTTTTGATAGGAGTAAATGAACTTACTACTAAAATAACCTGACAGGATCTAAAATATAATGATATTTCCTATACATATTACTGAACAAAAATACATTTGTGTATACATTTAGTGTACACATTTAGTGTATATTTAGTTGCTTTGTATCTCCTTACTTTGTACATTTTTGCGCTGTCCAGAGACTTGATTATTCTGCTGAACTGCTCCAAACCCAGATCATCAAGATGGAACATAGCAAGGTAACAGACCACTGAGAAAGAAAAGAACAAAATGAGTACAATCGATGCAAGCTTTATTATGTGGCAAAGTTGGATTTTATGTTTTTAGTTATCATGCACATTCAGTAGTTCACTTCTTTTTGGCTACAGTAAAATCCTTATACTGTAAATATAACAAAACTTACCAACAAATAGGTTCCGGTCAGTTTTGAATAAAGATTTCCCATTTTGATCATAAAAGACGTTAATCACAATATCCAAGAGTCTTCGATGTACAATACAACCATAAACAGTATCAGTCACAAACTTCTGGTCTCCAGAGGGGTGATTCTAATGGACACAAAAAAAGAGGGATGCACCTCCAACAAAACTGGCACTGATAAATTATCACTAATTTCACTTACCATTTATTATTCCTGAAAAGTACTGTACAATAAAACTCGACATACAGCAATCTCAGTGTTATTGTTATTAACTACACTGTTTTTGTTCTTCTCATTATGTTGCACTGTTGTTTATTGCCTTTATACTTTTTCTGTTGTCTTATTATTCGTCCTTGTTGCACTTAGCATGCTAATGACATAGGAATTTCTCTAGGGCTAAATAAAGTTCTTTATTATCTTGTTTTAAAAGCACATTATCTATGCCACTTTGGCTAAATTAATAGTTCATATACCTCAAGGGTCCTGGCAGAATCCTCTAAAAAACTGTCCACACACTGTTTGTCTGGCTCATACTTGTCCAGAAGGGTGATGATGTCTGTGACCAGCTCCTTGTAATTCATCCTGAACGAACCAGTACAATATCAACTGAATATATATATTTAAGTATAGTGCATATGCTTAAACTAGACAATCAAACCATTTCAAGAATAACGTACCTTCAAAGCTGTGTGTGCTAAATCTGACACATTGCTCCAATAACTGTTTAAACCCTGCCAGAAGAATTTTCCATTTTCTGCGCCGGCCTGTCCTGAGAGCTACGATGTTTTGCTGTTGCCAAGCAACAGTGGGGCGTTTCCCATTTTCGACACGTCCCTATAACATACCGTTCCTTTCCTATTGACATTATTGGCATTTTGCTGCATGGAAATACAATGAGACATCTTTTTTGTCAAAAAACCTTGTCAAAATGTACTCTCTTAATCACTAGCACTCTGAGGGGCCTGGTTCCTCCGCCGAAACAAAAAAGGTAGACCTCTGACACAATAATAAGGGGAGGAGTGAAGTAGCATTTGGCAACCCAGTCCGATCCCACCTCGCTTCAGCTTGATGCTACTTCCGCAGCGAACAGTGAAGCTTCATTTGGACTTCATAGAGCCGATTTTTAAGAATCGTTTGCTCGAATGGGTCCGATTAAATGATTCATTCATTTAAAAGTCAATTGACTTTAAGTGTAAAGTGACCATTCTGTTACACATAAACACACCACAGCACAAAATGTTTCCTCTGCATTTAACCCATTCATCAAGTGAAGCAGAGGGCTGCCACCAATCAGGGGCAGGACCACAGTGCCCAGAGAGAAGTGTTGGGACGGTACCTCGCTCAAGGATACCACTAAGTTACTAATCTTGCATCTTCTTCATGCACTGATTTTACAGTACTGTGAAAACATCTCAGTCACCTGCAAAAACTGTACATGAAAACTGTTTCTTTTTCAAATTGATATGACTAAATAATAATAAATTGATATAACAGTTACTAAATAAAACTGAACAGTAGAAAAAAACAAATAACATTCTATAGTAATAGTAATTTTATGTACAGTATATCAGTTGTTTCTTGTGGAACTCCAGTGTTTACTTGTAGTTTCCATCAGAAACGTGATTTGACCCAATCAGTACTTCAATAATTTAAATTAAATCAGGTGAGCTACAGATGAAATTTCACAAATCCAAGCAATGACTGAAGGCATCGAGGAGAAATCTGGAATCGAGCCCGTGTTCTCCTTATCACCTCACAAAATATGAACTGCTTTTTAGTGCTTTCTAGTTTGTTTGAATTTATTCAAATATTAACTTTGAGGGCAGAAAAACAGTTTATGTGCGTTTCAGTATGATTTAATGCGATTACAGTTTTTGGTTTTTGTTAAAGGTTTTATGGCACCAGGATAAACAATAGAGTTCGATTCGGTTGGACTGGTGAATCGATTCGAACAATGAAAAGAACCGGTTCGAGCTGATTTCATGATTCGGACCCTGAGGTTAGCGAGCTGAGTAGCTGCTCGGCTCAGTCATGAGAAGGGAATATTTTGGGGGGCGAAACGGCATCGGGACGAGCGGGCAGAAGGACCGGGGTCAGTGCTGCTGTGTGTGTAAAGAGGAATAACACTAGCTGACTCTATTTAGGGTCTCTGTTTACCTCAGTCGAGGCGGAATTGTTGAATGCTAGGTAGCCACTAGCCCGTTAGCAGTGCTTGTTGCTAACGGTTGCGGTGGGAGTCTCTGCCTCGGGGACCGAGCTCCTCCACAGCCCGGGGAAGGAAGAGTGACAAAGGGTCGGGAAGCTGGCGAGGTAACCAATGATGAACCGCTTCAGAAAGTGGCTGTATAAGCCAAAGGTGAGTTTCGACACCTTTCTTTAAAACCAAACCACCATATATTGTGTACAGGGCTGATAATACAGCTAACTTCTGAGGTCCTCTGTTTTTGCTGAGTGTCTGTCATTAATATGTATTTGTTCTTCAGCTGACTTACATTTGTTGACAAGTCCAAAACAACTTTCTATTATATTTATATTCTAGATATAAACTAGATATAATATTTACTTTTATTGTGCCTTCTGCCTGAAATCCTAGTCATCCAGCTAGACAGATAATGTTAGCTGACAGAAGCCAGCTCGGGAATGCAAGTCTCCGAAAGATTTCTTCAGTTTCCTATAACTTACACACAAAACACTTGAGATGTGTAGCTACATCACCTTCCTGCCCGTACATACACTTAATCACATCATCATCATCTGTCATTAAATTCATTAGGCAGCAGACAAGGGCAGGGCTGTCCCAGCACTCTCCCTGCTGAAAGCAGGTGCTATTTAATCTAATGCAATAGAAATTGCATAGAACTGCCCAGCCTTTGCCAGACTTTTGTAAATGCCTCTGCTCCAGCTCTTGAAATTTGTCCTGTTATCTGCAGACCTTGATCCACTTCACTATACTAAAATGAAGAGGTACAATAAGTGAACAGGAGTTGCAGCAAACAAATAATAAGACCCTTTTGTTTTTGATTTATCGATCACCCATGTAAGACATTGCTTTTAATCAGTTTAAATAATAGGAAAGCAAGCTGACCGTAGATTAGGTGTGTGTGCAAGCATGTGAGTCTGAATTGATGAACGCTGCACTTGCACATTTTGTATTGAATGCCACCTTTGCACAAGACAGCGGGGGGGGGGGGGAGTGCTTAACTGTGTTGAATTTAGTGCACTGAAGTTCAATTTTGTAGTTTGTTTTGTATTTGCTGTAATGAGTAAAAAAAATCGCTGAACCATGTTCTGAATTTTAAATGGATACTTGGATTGTTCTTACTTCCTGTTGTTGATTTACCCCCATCTGGTCAAACAAACTGCACGACATCATGGACTCAAAATAGCCATTTAGATTGTGTAGTCATTGTACTGCCCTACCTTGTAAAACTCAAAATCAGGTAGAATATTGGGCATGGCCTTGTGAGAGAGAGAGAGAGATCCTGTTCAAGATTTGCAAAGTGTAGGCTTACTAGCACAGTGCTGAAGATTTATAGGTACATAAGCACTGGTCTAATTTTGACACTAAGGTTGGACAGTGAACTTAATTTGCACAAAAGTTCATCATATGCAAAAGAATCATGGTAATTGTTAGTGTAGAGATCATAAACACAGTGTCATGTGAGTATTACAGAGCATTACTTTATAATTTGCTTTTTTCCTAATGATAACATCATTGCAAAAATATCCAATCTTTAGCTTTAATATCACTTATTAATTGATAACTATATTTTATTGATATTCTACTTTTATACATCGTTCTGCTTCATACATTTGTAAACTGATCAATATTAAATTTAATTGTACAAAGAAAATGATTAAAAACTGAAAAAAAGAAAAGACAATTTACATATTCATACTAATCTAAACAGTAATGGTATGTGATGTCAGATATCATCCTAAATGACACACACATGCAGACAGACAACTTTTGGCTAATTTTATATTTAGATTATCATTTGTAGTTGCTTTAGTATAATGTCCTAACTCAGCAGTATCTGCTGTACATCTAACAATGCTGTAAAACAAATCATACATTACAGTAAGAGTTTTATACCAGGATGAAGGAAACAAGCTTCATTTTTGTCATAGTTTTATTGACATGTGGTGGAACAGGTCACTTGAGATCATGAATTAAATTGAAAAAATCATGTTCTTAAGCTATATTACAGACACAATGGCATGGAAATTTGATGTGTCATTGAGCTCAAGAATAAAAGCAGGTGAGCAGCAGCCTTACAATGGCTTCTGTTGTACCACAGCAGCTAACTAATCAACCACACCTCTGCCCAGTCTCTCATTACTATCGGAGTAAATTGTGTTTAATTATACAGTGCTGGCTAGAGCTCAAACAATCAGGAGAAGCATAACAGCCCAGGTGATAAAAGATGATAAGACGTGACATTCTCGGTGTGGACGCTGTTCTCAGCATGCAACAGTTTCTTTCAAGTGGATTATCTAGAGAATAGCAATTATTCTCAGGTGGTTTAAGTCTTTTGGAGTGTATATTGGCTGAGTGAGCATCTCTGAGCTGGGGGTCTGCTGGGTGCTCAAATCGGCTTACTCTCCACCGGTCCGTGTGCCAGACACGTGTCATAACCAAGCCTGGTTCACAACACACATGATGAACGGATTACTAACGCAACTCCCAAATGTTCAAATGCTGTCAGGCTTAACATGTGGAAAAGTACTGGACCAAAAGATTGATCTATTTGGTCAGTTACAAAATTTGTTTTACATTTACTTAATGTGTACTTAGTTCTGTCTAAATGACAAAAAGCCCATGTTCTAGTTCTGAATGTTGTGGTTGTGAACATTCTGAACATTTTTGGAAAAAGTGAATAGGGTAAAATGCCTGATTTGAACTTTCTAAGTGAGTGTAATTTCATGATTGTGGCCATGCTGTAGTCAGTCCAAATTATTATTATTTTTCCCCTTGTAGACTAAGTAATTTCTCTTTTAGATTAACTTTTGGTCATTGATAGAATGTAATGAAATGTTCAGTGGGGAAAGAAGTTCAGGGTCCAAAAGCACCCTTTTGTAATTTTGCTATTTGAATGTATTTGACTAGTACTCAGAAAACTCAATTTTGATACATGTGTCATTATTGCATAGTAGTCTTTGGATGTAGTAGTAGAGTGGTGCAACATTTTCCCCCAAAAATCATCCCAGAATGTAAAAAGTTATAACCCTTTTCTTGGGGTTCTACACAGAAGAAATGCACACATTGTACGTAAAAGGGTCCAAGCAATAAAGACTGGTGATAAAAGTTTTTCTAAAATTACCAAGGCCATGTGAGTTGTGAGGAGCATTTCTTGTGTACCTCTTTAAACTTAGTGATGCACATCACTGTGAATCATTGACCATGATTGTTGGGTAAGGAAAACCATAATAATGGAAACAAGTGTGATTCATAATTCTACATAACATGGTATGAAGACCCAGTGGTTGGGGGAGGCCCAGTGATCTGGGAGGGGGGGGTTCCTGGAATCCTCTCTGGAACGCGATCCTCCCAAACCCATGATGCACTGCTTGGAGAATGTTCCCTGTAGAGTGTGGAATGCGGCAGAAGGAGGCCAAAGGTCTGCCTGTGGATCAGTGCCCTTTTTTATTCCCGTGGCATCCTTTCTCACCATCATACAGTAGCCTGCGTTTTTTGTAGTCGTCACATTGTATGCCTGTGTGTATGTGTGTGGCCTTTGTGCCTCGCCTCAAGAATGCTTCTTCTTGGCTTTATCACATTAAAGGACACAATAGCCAGTGTTGTGGCATTGGGCAGTACTGGCCACTGTGGATATTCATACACATAAGCATGCAAACAAACAAACACTGGATTGTTTTCAGCCTCAGCGGTTTTCCAATAGGTTCTTTTTTTAACAGGCTCTTTTTTCTCTTCCATTCATGTGGTGCAGAGGTCGGACCCCCAGCTACTGGCCCAGTTCTACTATGCAGATGAAGAGCTGAACCAGGTGGCCTCGGAGCTGGACAGTCTGGATGGGAGGAAGGACCCTCAGAGGTGCACACTGCTGGTCAACCAATTCCGCTCCTGCCAGGTTAGTTATTTACCTGCTTCTCATTAACCTGCCCTCACTCTGCAGGAGAGTCTCTGGACTTTTCATTGTGTAACCAGAGATAACAGAAGACACACACAGTGATTGTTGAATGAATCGCCGTTTTCTTGTGCAGGACAATGTGCTGAATATTATAAACCAGATTATGGACGAGTGTATACCAGAAGATCGAGCAAACAGAGACTTCTGCGTGAAATTTCCGGAGGAGATCCGCCATGACAACCTCGCAGGACAGCTGTGGTTTGGGGCAGAGGTACGGTCAAATGACTTGAAAGCATTTACCACTAACTGTCCACTCATGAAATATCTTGGCAAGGATTTCTGCGAAAGTAGCGGAGTCTACTTTGAAATGTACTGTACTAATAAAAATGAAATGTGCTAAATGAGCTGGAATGCATGCCATGGGGTGCTAGACATACTTTATTTGCATAACAATAGTTTAATTTACCTAGCGCCTTTCTCAAACCCAAGGACACTTTACAGAGTGACAAGAATACAAAACAAGAATATACTATATACTATACAATAACAAGACTAGACAGACACAGAGCTCTAAACGAGAGAGAAAAGGTGTGACCTAAGATGACTCTTGAATTCTAAAATAGAAGAAGCGCCTCTAAGGTGTTTGAGCAATGAATTCCATTATTTGGGTGTAGCAACACTCTGCCT
This sequence comes from Brachyalestes nurse, assembly GCA_037974405.1. Taxonomy (NCBI): domain Eukaryota; kingdom Metazoa; phylum Chordata; class Actinopteri; order Characiformes; family Alestidae; genus Brachyalestes; species Brachyalestes nurse. Next base: position 28,216,254 of record JBBPCY010000001.1, on the reverse strand, counting down.
CCCATGGAAGATGGTCTGTATTGGGGTACTTTAAGTAAACCAGAGTGTAGGAATGGAGCAAGTCTTGTATATAAGAGGGAGCAAAGCCATGAAGGGCTTTAAAAGTATATAGAAGGATTTTATACTGAATACAGAAGGATGCTGGTAGCCAGTGAAGGCAATGGAGAACAGGATACAACTGCCTAAACATGCAAAAAAATAGTTTCTTCACTGGTATGTGCCTTGTGTGAATAACATTGTTGTTTACGTTGGGTCTGTGTCTAGTGCCTGGCAGCAGGCTCCATCATCATGAACAGAGAGATTGAGAGCATGGCTATGCGGCCACTGGCCAAAGACCTGACACGCAGTCTGGAGGAGGTGCGCAACATCACACGCGACCAAGCGCTTCGAGACCTCAACTTCTACAACGAGCGCATGAGGGAGGCACTGCGGCAGTTTGACAGCCTTTTTGCTGAGTTTGAGCTCAGGTATGTTTGTAATAAAATAAAGCCACAGTACATAGAACTGTTACCATGTGAAAAACATGTTAGTACAGTAAGTTCTTAAAGGCTTTACCTTGTTTTACAATGTTAAAAATCACTGTGAGGTTGGAACCATTGGCTGTATTGTAGTGCTAGACAGTGTGTTTATTTACTTGTTTATTTTTTAAATGTTGTAGTTATGTGTCAGCCATGGTGCCTGTGAAGTCCCCTAAGGAGTACTACATTCAGCAGGAAGTTATTGTGCTCTTCTGTGAGACTGTAGAGAGGTAAGTGACAAACAGAGGGCAAAGCAGTAGTTAACAATCTGCTTTTATTTACTATAGTCTTACATATCACTTATATATTGGTTTGCACTTTATGTACACCATTAATCTGTCTATCTATATTTATGCTGTCAATTAGTCTTTCTGCATATAAAGAATTGGGGTGTAGCAGAATTGGGGTGTAACACAGTGCTGCCGATTTGTTTGTTTTTATTACTCAACACAGCAAAGTGCTTAGCCGTTCAACAACTCCATACAGATCTGTATCAAAGGCCTTTAGGAGCTCATAAAATGTATGGTTGCCAAGTCTATAATGTCATAATATGACTCATCATCTCATGCTATAATGGATGCATTTATTTAACTAAAGACTATTAAATCAGCAGTTTTTAATTGTTTTAGTAGCTAATGAGATTTTTCCGTTCTTAAATTGAACGATCAATAGGTTTACTATGCAATTTTTGTAATTCAGTATGTGCCATCTGTTTTAAGGGCTCTGAAACTTGGCTATCTCACTCAAGACATGATTGATGATTATGAACCTGCTCTCATGTTTACAATACCTCGACTAGCCATTGTATGGTAAGTGATTAATCACACTTTTCAGTCATTTGTTTATTCACTTTATGCCATAGTACTAGATTAGTAACAGGATTTTCCCTTTTGCTTTATAGAAAAACATTCTTCTTCAAACATTTAAAACATTTTTCATGTTGTGTTCTTAGTGGACTTGTGGTGTATCCCGAAGGGCCTCTTAACCTGGACAACAAACCAGAGGACATGTCTGAACTCTTCCGACCATTTCGCACTTTATTGAAGAAAATAAGGTACCCATTGTATTCAAAGTGTTGTCTCACATTAATAACCACTTATTAAGGCATACCAGTCTCTCCCCCTCAGTGTGTAGACAGTAGTTGGTTTACTCACTATGACATTGCTTTTTATCTGTAACATGGTCTCATAACTAGATCTTTATGAGAAAGGGGAAGAAATATGCTCCTGTGGTCAGTGTCGGCCGGGCCTACTGTTCTCATCGTGCTAATTACAATGTGTGGTTTTCAGCAAGATGTTTTTACCTTATTATGACAAAGCAAGCTTCTGGATGTTTTTGGGTTGTTGACGTAGGGACCTGCTGCAGACTTTGACGGAAGAGGAGCTGATGACTCTGGAGCGGAGTTTGTGCATCTCCCAGGATGGTGAGTTCCCTGTAGGCCCAGACATCTCATCCACCCAGGAGCCAGCCACCTCCACCAGCACAAAGAGCCAAGTGGAGGAAATCCAGAAAGAGGAGGAGAAAGAGGCAGAGAAGGTGGCAGACATTGATTTGTGTAATTCCCAGTGTGAGGAGGAGGAGGAGAGTGTGTGGGAGGAAAGTGAGGGTCAGCAGAATGTCCCAAGTGAGGGAGAGGAGGATGCGGAGGCAGACCTGGCCTGCTCCATGCAATACGATGAAGAGGAGATCGAGCAGCTCAATATTATGGTGCATCGGGTGGGTGACCAGATGTCCACACTGCTTTCACCTCCAAGCCAGAGGCAGTCTCCAACCCACAATCCCAGGCCATACCGGCCCAACCTGGTGGGCTCCAGGGGGCCCTCCAGCACAGAGAACTCTCCTCAACGAGCTCCTGGCTCCTTCCAGGAGGAAGATGAGCGAGTTTTCTTCATGGATGACCTTGAGGGGGTAGGCAGTGGGGGGGTTGTTGTGACCAGTGCAGAAGTCTCCCAAGGAAAGCAAGCCAGTCCCAACATACATAACAGGCCCACTCCTTCCACCGACTCCACCTGTAATGGTTGGGTAGCAGTCTGTCGGTCAAATGAACCAGTTAGTGAGACCAACCAGCATAAACAGTGTCCCTCTTCTGAAACAGTGGCTACGTCGGACATGTTGCCACTGGTAAATGGCTGGGAAGGGCCACATGATGAAGAGGAGGCGGAGACAGCAGAAGTGATTGCTCATCGGACAGGCGGTATGAAGCTGTCTGCCACAGTCATCTTTAACCCACGGTCACCCAGTCTGTCTGACTTAGCAGTGGTCTTACCTCACTCTGGAGAGGGTTCCATAGCTGCACAGGGCAATGCTCTGGTAGCCACCCACTGCCTGCTGAACTCCTGTGTTTGCTGTGCCACCAGCTGCCTTGACAGCCATGACGACCCTGTCGCCACAGAGACTGCTGGAGGAGGAGGGGCTCTTGGTTTTGATAAGCTTAAGCTCACTATAACCAGTTCTGTTATCCAGTCAGCAGTGGGGACTGGGAGTATAGGTAAGGGAGATGGTCCTCTGCCCTTACCACCTCCTCCAACTCCACAACCGGTGAGGGAGGAGGATGGAGAGCAAGAGGGAGGGGACTTTTCCCAGTCCCTGTGCTGTGAGAAGTGCCTTGACAGCAGCTCAAGTTCAACACTGTCCCAGGATAGAGACTCTGGAGACTCAGGGGAGCTGAGAGATAGTTGCACCCATCAAAGCAAAGCCTGCAAGGTGGTGAAGCGCACTGCGACGAAGGAGAGACAGGAGAAACAGTCCAAAGAAGACAACAAAATGAGCTATAGGTTTGTGCTTTTGTTTGTGTTTGTGTGTGTTTGTTTGTGTGTGTGTGTGTGGGCTGTGTGTGTGTTTTTGCTAAGGTTTTTTTTATTTGTTAGTATTTTTGATTATTTCATTTTATTAAGGGCTGCACAAGATATTCATAGATGGTATTAACAGATAAATAGGAAAGTGTAATTATAATCAGTCTGATATTGGAATTTATGGTGTTAATTCCAGTAGTTTACATTCTGTTTGTGCTCCTGCATGAACACCTATATGCATATAGTCACTACCCTATTTGGTGAGCTCTCTGAAAGAGTTACATAGTGGATAAGTGTTTACAGTTGTCCTTGGTACAATTGTCCTTGGTAAATTACAATTACTATGTAATTGATCTTTCTTAAATTAAATAATAGTTCTGTAGCCTCAACGATATGGATTTTGCTGGTTGTGTTTCGAATGGCTCTCCACACATTTGTGTAAACACACTTTCTTGTAGCACGTTTCTGATGGGAAATATTTGCGAGCAGTTGCTTGCTCTGCATGCTTTGACTGAGCATTTCAGAGCAAAATTATTGCTTGATTTAAAATTTTGGTCATGGCATTACAGCTGCAGAATATATTAATTAGTTTCCTGTGAAGAATTTAGTAACTTTTAAATGAGATCCTTTCTTGTCAAAGTAGGTAGTTCTTGGAAATGAAGAGCATTGTCTGACAATAGGCTAGGGTTACAGTGTGAACTTTATCAGGCCAGAAATTCAGTATTTTACATTTCTGATATTTTTGTTTTCTTCTGTTTGAATGTGATTTCTAGTTGCTTTCAGTTAAGTTTAAGATTGAACCCTTGTTTATTTTTATTTGCTTTGTTTTTCTTCCTTCCCCATGTTTTCTTTGATTGGTGGGATACAGTTTACAGGAGTCCCCTCTCAGTTCAGGCACCAGCAGTGACTCTGAGAGTGTGTCTGTCACCACGTGCACTCTGTCCAGTGCGTACACCCCCAGGTAAACAGTTATGGCTTTTGGACCATTGTGCAAGAGTGACTGCACATTCATTTATGGCTGTGTGTCTCTCTCTACTTCCTTGTTAATATTTTGGACTCATGGACTCTGTTAGACTATAAAATGTAAATGATGGCCACAAAATTATTTTTTCCTGTGTTGATAGACTGATTAGCCACAACATTAAAACCACTGGCAAGTGAAGTAAATACCATTGGTCTTGTTACTGTCAGGGGGTCAGATCCATTAGGCAGCTAGTGAACAGTCAGTTGACGTTGATGTGTTGGAAGCAGGAAAATGGGTGAACATAAGCATCTGAGCAACTTTTGACAAGGGCCAAACTGTGATGACCAGATGTCAGGGTCAGAGCATCTCCATCTACGCTGGCTAGTACCTGCCATCAGTCTTAAGAAGGACAACAGGTGACACAAGGACAGGGTCATGGGCTGCTCAGGATTCATTGGTGGCATGTGGGGAGGCAGGTTTTTGTGCTCATTACCGTCATAAATATGAAACAAAATTAGCCCTCCTTATGACTGCACTCAAATGGCTGTCTATAGTGGTGAGGTTTTGTTTTTATAGTTAAATTTAAAAAATCGTATTGTGTCCTAAACCAGCACTCGTCAAACTTTTTCAGTCTAAGAATGCCTTTATGAATAGTGCCACTGTGCATTACGCTTCTCCTCGTTTTATCTCTTTAACCTACTTGTACAAGAGACAGTGCTGTTTAACAGTATTTCTTTGTTCAGAACGCACTGTATGGCTGTAAGTGGCTGGCACACGTCCTACATGTGAACTACGTTTCCTTGTCCTTTAAGGACTGCAGTTTAAGTTTGAAACTCTACAGACTTTTTATATTTCCTAAAAATATAGGATTTTTTTTAATAAAATTGCAAAATTAAAAAATATATTTTTAAAAAGTTTTCTGAACAATTTTAACATGCCTATTAACTGAAGTTAGTGTATACATTGTTGACCTTTTTGTGTTTAATGTTTTCTCTCTGTATCTGTCCCTTAGCTCTGTCAGTAGTTTGACCACCAGCTCTGAGATATCAGAGGATCTCGATCACCATGAGATCCAGCTAGCTCTGCAGGCTGCCAAACTGGCTTCTCATAACAAAATACGATCACGTTTCCACAGCAGTAGTGACCTCATCCATCGCCTATTTGTCTGCATATCAGGTATGCACTCTTTCTGCACCTTTTCATATACACCCATGCATAAAGATTCAGATACTACTGGTGGGGTTGAGGCTTTCATGGATTTGTTTTGGTGTATTAGTGTAACCAATCCTCTGACATTGGGTAAAGATCAAAATATTCTGCAGTGAAGCCTTTGGTCCATAATTGTGTGCTCGGTCCTAGCCTGCATGCCCATTCTGCTTGAAAATTTACGTGTGTGTGTGTGTGTGTGTGTGTGTGTGTGTGTGTGTGTGTGTGTGTGTGTGTGTGTGTGTGTGTGTGTGTGTGTGGAAATACACTGTGTCACTAGACTGTATTTTAAAAAACATTTATGACCTGGCCATCTTATACAAGAGTATATTTATAGATGCCTTTAAGCCAATGAACTTTCAAACCACCTGTGCTTTCCTTAAAATGTAGTACTATTGTCAAAATCATCATAGAAATTTCACTGCTCAAAAATGTGCGCCTGGTATATTAACAGCTTCTTTCTCAATTAAAAATCTAAAGTTTTCCACATTTGAATGTAGGTTTGTACTGTCGCTACACTGATTTCTGTACCTTCAGGTGTCGCCGATCAGTTGCAGACAAACTATGCAAGTGACCTGAGGAGTATTCTGAAGACACTGTTTGAGGTCATGGCAACAAAATCTGAGCAAGGGGACAATGAGAAGCAGAAGAAAGGCAAGTAGCCTCTGGGATGAAAACACAGCAGGGTTTTGTTTTTAAAATCGGTCATGTGTTTTACTCCGTTATTTTTTTCTGTGCAGGGCCCAGTCTGGGAAGTGGTGGATTAGAAGACTGTGCTCTCTGCCAAGAGACCATCTCCTCATCAGAGCTGGCAGCCAAGGCACGGGACGGACAGTTTGAAGGTTAGTACATTGCAAAATAGATTAAAAATCAGGATCGGAAAACTTTATTGATTCCGGAGGAAATTGCTTGTTACTTTGTTATTCTACCATTTACACTGGAATAGAAAATTCCATTAAGAGCATGAAAATGAACCTGGAGCACTATGTGAGAAACAGAATAGGAACTTTTCTTTTTATTTGTTAAATCATCTAAACTGACAAACATATGACGCTAAACAAAGATTTTATGGGACTTTATATAAGAACGTACTTATAGATGTTTCAGAATGAGTTCTCAATATCACGCCTTGTGGTCAACCGTGACACAGATCAAGTTGAAGACATAAATCTCATAAAATATTTGTTTAGCGACATGTCAAGTGGTTTAACAAATGAAGACAAGTTTCTATTCTATTTCTCCCTTACTTCGCTCTTGCTGGAATTTTTCTTTTCCACTGTAAATGATGGAATAGGAGTGGAACATTTGTGTTATGATGGTTTTGGGCTCAGAGAAAAGGAGTGAGTTGTGAAACCATAAAGGGGAGTTTGGCTTTGTTCAGAAACTATTCAGAATACTGACAATAGAAACAACTGACAATATAATAAATTCATTATAGAATATTCTATATATTTTCTATAAATTCCATATTTTTTAAGAAAACAGATCCATTGGTGCCATAGAAGTGTACATCTCTGGTCTCATAACAAAACAAGTGGATTCAATGACGAATTTTTTTTTTTTTTCGCGGTGAATCAATGAATGTGATTTTTGTTTTTCAACATAGTCCCTTGGCAGTATAAAATAATGACGTGTTTTATTAGGTTTTTCGAATAGAGATGAATATAAACTTGAACTGGCTTCTTTTGATTGGTGCATGGCAATGTACTCATGCATTCTTTTTGCCCTGTAATGTGTAATAATAAACTAAGATTTTTCTCCTTTCCCAACAGATCCTCCTGAGTGGGTTCCAGATGAGGCCTGTAACTCCTGCATTGCATGCAAGGCTCCATTCACAGTCATCCGGAGGAAGCACCACTGTAGAAGTTGTGGGAAGGTAAAGCAGAGCATGCCAGCAGTGGCAAACTGTCCTATTGTGTATTCTTCAGCACCTACGTCAAGATGTGTTGAAAAACTGTATTTGAAACCGCAGCCTTTATGTATGTGTGAGCATTCTTTTTTTTTTTTTTCCTGTCCACTACAGATATTTTGCTCTCGCTGCTCCTCGCACTCTGCCCCATTGCCCCGATACGGTCAGATGAAACCTGTGAGAGTGTGCACTCACTGCTACATGTTCCACGTCACGCCTTTCTACAGTGACAGGACTGGTGTCTGACAGTAAACCCTCTCCCGAACCACCCAAGCACCATCACCCATAAACATAAGCACATTACCACGCTGAGAGCGGGGATTGATTAGGGAGACCTGCACATTTTTATTATTAATTTTTTTTTTTTTTTTTTACCCCAATTGCTGAGTTTGTGCATATTTATTTAAGAATAAAAATCATACATACATATGTACTTGTAAATAAAAAATACACTAAATCTCAAACACTACGAAAAGGAACCCATGAGCAAGGAACAAAACAGCTTTGACTTACTCATGAAAAATGACCTAATGATGCATCTTGTCAAGCACACACAGAAACCCTCCTATTGCTTGGGAGATTGGGAGCCAAAGCTTTTTTTTATAGGGCTTCCCTTTTGAATTTGAAGTCTTATTTTGCTGTAATCGAGCATGAAATCAGCTGGCAGTTTCAGGTGAATTTTGGTGCATCCTGAAACTAGTTTTGGTAAATATACTGATTCTGGGGAAGTGCATGAAAAACACATTTCTATCAGCAGTTATAATGTTAAAAGTTTTTGATGACAGCGGTGTGACTTCACAGTGCCAGAAGTTCTATAGGGCTCAGATTTCCATATTGAATGTAAACCAAGACAAACGTGTAAAGCAACTGTGACAAGTATGAAGACAATAATATTAACACACTCTGCACCATTGATTACACCTGTGAGGTCATCATAGCACACTGAAGTTTTTTTTTTGTTTGTTTTTGTTTTGTTTAGTTTTTTATTTTTATTTTTTAATTATCCATATGGTTTATTTAAGAAATGATGCTGCTCTCTGTAATATAGAAGCAAGGATTTGGGATATGTGGAATGGCCAAAAGAAGATATATGTATATATGCTAAACTTGATAAAAAGTGATTTTATGTATCTGATATAGAAGAAGATTCTTTTGTGCTCTTAATGGCAATGAATGTGTAACACTGTAGACTTGGATGCTCTTTTTCAATAATATGTACCAAACTGGAAAGTAATTGCCTTTTACAGCATTGTCTGATCTCTCACCTGTGCTTAGGCTACATTTAAACTCGCAGTGTAATGGAATTCTTTCCCTCTCCTAGTCTGCGTTTTAGCACAGGGAATATGATCTTATCGGTTCTGATCTAGACTACATTCACAATTACTCGCAAGGCACCAGCTTGTCTAAACACACATCTGACCAGGTTAAAAGAAAATGGATGTGGGGATATAAATTTAATTTGCCCCCCCACCCCTCACCCAAAGACACACCTCATTCCTGCAGTGCTTTTAGTTCCTCACAGTATCACCACAATCATCTGACCCTTTTCAAAAACATTATATATGTAATTCTTCCATGCACCACACCCTCTGAACCCATACTGGCTATGGTATTATCTAAGTGTAAAGAATATAATTTTTCTTTTCATATTTACATACTATTGTTTCCAAAAATGTCCATAATTATTGTCATAATCAGTCAGGAAATGTTTTCTTTTTTTCCTTTCTGATTTCCTTTCATCTCTAAATTGACAGGTGACAAAAATGTGACCAAACGTACTAATCATTACTAGGATTTATTTATTGGTTTTATTGTGTGTTTTTTTTAATAATTTATTCTGATTTGAGAAAATGAGCTAAAGATGATGCAATATTTAAGGTTTTTTTTTCTGTGGTCGAACCGTATCATAAAATGTTTACAGTATTCGGCTAAGAATAGTTTTAAAGCAAGTGTCGTGTAACGCCATTACCAAATGGTTTGGTAGGGAAAGTGAGGGTAGTGAGGGAGATGTGCCCAAAATGCATACTAGAGGATTACACAAGAGCTTAGTTTTACGTAGATTAATGCCGCAAAGCAGATGTGCATTTTTGTTACGAATATGACCTGTAATTTGTTTTCATTGCTCTTGTTTGGCTACCTCTACACACACACAACTCAGTTATGATTCATGTTCATGAATGAACTGTAAGCTGCGTTGTTTAGTCATTTACAGGACAGTTTACCATGATGAACATTGTTCTGTTTGTTTTTTGTTGCATTCTTCATTTACTTTGCTTTGTCAATTTGCTATGTCACTATTATGAAAAAAAGAACTTCCCTAGTGAGAAAATGTTTCTTCTAACAGGTACTAATGAAAATATTTTTAAGAATGCCTTAATATCAACTTTTTGTTTTATCCATCAGCTCTTATTTAGGCTTTTGTTCAAATCAGATGAAAAGGTTTGGTGCCAGTCTGGTTCCGTCTCAGCCTGTAATTGACATTCTCTTTTGCTATATATATATATATTATCTGTTGATTGCTGTTTAAATCTTCAGTTCTCTCTCCAGTCCTCAGCCACCTCTATACAGTCCCTGTTTTTCTTGCATTTCATCTCCAAACACACAGCAATTCTCAGTCGAGGTGCCTGAGGATTGGCGTTAGATCCTCTGATTTGAATCAAGTAATTCCTTGCTTTTTGCATCCTGTAAAAGCTAAGAACCATGTAATAGTCAGTGACACACCCTTGTGGACTTTTAGTGAATTGCATCACTTTTATTTCATTCTGAAACCTTTCAGATTCTCCTCGCCTTCATATGTCCTCCCTCACTCTTTGAGACCTTACCTCGCTGCCTGTACTTCTGCATTAAGACTGCTGCGTTCTAGGGCTGCAGCTGTTTTAAAGGTTGATCAATCTGATGCTTGTTTTTGATTAATTAATGAATTGACTGAAACGAGGACTAATGTTATTTCCGTGATTTTATTCAGAGACCAAAATTGACGATATTGACAGAAATAACAGCCCTAAATGTGTCCTTTATATCGTGCAAAAGGACTGTATTGGTAGTCACACTCACTCGTTATCTCTCAAACACATACTCATTTTTTATTTTATTTTTTCCCTTACTACAGGGCACATTAGCTGACATTAACCATGTCGTTAAATACACTCTTTATGCAGTACTGAAGTAAATTTGACTTCTCACTACTCAGTATTGAATCGGCAAACATTGTCTATTAGATAAACATGTAGAACTGCCTGCTGTGGGACGAATGATTCCTTTCATAAAGATACGAAGTACACCATGGATCTAAACTCATTTCCTTAATTAAGGTTTTATAATAGCTTGCCCTACCAAAATGTCTCCATCTCAGATTATTTCTCATTACCGTGGTGCTCCTTTGCCGAGCAAGGGCAGATTTACTTGCAGTGAACGCACTTTTTACCTACAATTAATAACTATAAATCATTTTGCAAAAGAGTTTTCTCTTTATGTTTCAAATGTTTGTTTTTTTTATTATTGTAACATAACCGAACTTTATCGGTTTCATCAGTTTGTTGTTGCAGCCCTGTCGCATTCACAGAAACCTGAACATTGTTCTTGCAAGCCCTCCAGAGATGTGTATACACACCTGGATGTTGTCTCACCCCACTCATCCTCTAATTATAATGCAATTCCATTATATACCCTCATCAGTCAGTATTCCTTCTTCTAGAAAATACTCTAGCAGTACAACGTACTAACTCTGAATCAGTCCTGCTTTGGCAAACGCCTTTTGTGGGAGCCTCAATGTTTGAGGTCCTCTTCCAGCAGTCCTTAATGTATGTAGTACATCAGTGTCTGCAAATCCTAAGCTTTAAAAACACAGTACCTCTCTACTGCTCAGTCTTCACCCTTGTATTATAGAAACGGTTGTATTCTCATCTTCAGCTGGATAAGCTTTTTTTCTTTTTTTTTTCCTGGGACATGCAGACATATCCGTTGTTGGAGTCCGTTGGGAGAACTGAAACCACTGTTGAATGCAGCGTAAACTTGTTCCCATTTGTTAAAAGTGTAGTGTAAGAAGGTTGTAGTGTAAGAAGGTATGGTAGACTCAGAGATCTCTATACCCTTCTGAACGGTTGGCCTAAGATGGTTTGCCTAATAGATCTGGACTGACTTCCCATTGCATTGCTTCCTTTTCTGATATCACTGCTGTTCTTCAGGACTGTGTTTGTACTTGGGTATGACGCAAAGCATAGGTTGCTCAGATAACCACCTAAAGCGGGTTAGTTCAGATTTGGTGATGCAAGCCAAGGAATCAGCCACAAGTTGACCTTGCCATGGCTGTTTGCCTTTGCAAACCTAGCTTTGGGCCTGTTGTACGGGGAGTTTTTGACTTTTACCTGCCAAGCCTCAGGCCTCAATATCACTGCAGTTCCATTTAGCATTTTAAGTTAAAGGAAAATCAAATCTAAAGAACTTTACAAATGTCTTATTTTACAAAGAGCAAAAATTATGAATTATGATATATATAGTGTAATTTTTTTTCCTCTGTATAAAGAAAATCACAGTGACAGAATTGTACACACTATTTATTCAAAGCTTGTTTTTATTTTATAATGGCTGTTTCAATCCAATAAGACCTGAGAACTTTTTTCTGAAGTCTGAAATCAAGTATTTGTCATGCCATGAGAGTAATAAATTAAATTTGTTTTCTTTCAACAAATTGAAAGCTTGTTTCTTCATCTTGTTTTGGGATTTAGTCGTGTTTGTCATCGTAGGTCTTTGAGACATTCACAGGCGTGATGGCACAACGTAATATGAAAGTGACCCGTATAAACATTGCATATGTAGGCCTATGTATCTGATGTCCAAAAAATCTCAAAAATGATAAAAGCTCTCTTAATTTACTAAGTATTTTCATTTAAATAGATGTTATTCCAAGTAATTTTGTAGTAGCCTATTCTATTCGTCTGTTCATAATGAAGGTTTCACACACTGTGAAGGGAAGCTGCGTTCAAATGATGGGTAAACAATGTGATAAAATGAAAAAAATTGAGCTGTTTTTGTTTTTGTTTTTGGACATCTACAGGCTAATTTATTTGTTTAACATGATGTAGGCCAAGCACCATCAGTCTTGAACCGGGTTAAAAGAACGTGACAAGTGATGATGCAACAGCGCCATTATACAAGCTGACATCAGCGGTTGTCATGGTAACATTGTACCGTATCCGCATTGATCTGGCACAGGTTTTCTGATTCTAAAAATAAACAGCACCTTCTTCAACAAGCATAAAGCCACTGCAGAAATCCCACCCATCCCAGGCAAGCCAAGAAAATGCTGCTCCTGTGCTCAACAGATTGGGTTGATAGTAGGAGGGCGTGGCCACAGACACGATTGATTCGCTTGATGCAGCACGCACTGAAAGAGAACACCTTGGCCTGCAGAAGGACTGGAAATGAAGTCATCACTGGCAGCCCCTCTGGTAGGCTGGCTGTTTTCAGTCTTGCGACTTTCCTCTGCATGCCCTCACGACTGATTTCTGAGCCACCCTGCCCCAGAGGCTCCATCCATGCTACCCCTGGTGGTTACTGATGAGATCAGCGGAGGCAGGGACTGTTTTCTCTCTGCCATGAACCAGGAGCTGCTGCAAAAATGAACCATCAACATACGACCAGCAAAGGTGACACACACTCTTTGGAGGGGATCAAGGCTAGAGATCAGCCCTCTCCATCCAGGAAGCCTAAATCTGTGAGTCTAAATGCTGCATTACAAAAATTGGATGCAATTTTGGTTGTCATCACAGATCATATGTTTGATAAGAATGTAGAATGACAATTAACCTGCAATAGGGCTGATTTTGTTTTTCTGATAGGCTGTCATCAGCTTTGCACCAGGGAAAACTGTTGCATGCTGAACAGTTTTGTTGTTGAATTTTAAACAGAAATGCAAACAGTTTTTATTTACTTTATATTTGTTACTAAATAAACTGAGATGAACTGTAACTCCTGTCTGTAGTTCACACTGAGCTCCAGCTCTACATGGTCACCAAACACTTGTATGTCTGATAATGTCCAACAAAATTAGCGCCACTTGACGCAGGACATACAGCAGAAGGTGATGAGGAGCAGGAGCGAGCTCTGCTGAGCCCAGATCTGTTGGACCGAGGGCTGCAGCAGCAGTATAGACTAACCACTGCTGGGAAACAACCCACTCCTTCAGCAGAACTACGCTCCGTGCGTTGTGGATGTAACTCACATTAGTGCGTCACACGTTTGGTTTTTATTTTGGGACAATACCGTCGTTTACGCAACGTCGTAGATCCAGTGGATCCGTGCACTCCTTCAGATAAATATCACAAACGACAGAGCATGCTCCGAAGCACCGAGGTGGTCGGAGGCGTTTTCTTCGTAAGTTGCAGAATAAGTAACGGAGACTTGGAGCTAGTCCTCACTGCTCTCTAAGATCCATTCATCTGGATTACCCGAAACCTTTCCATTTTCTTTATTAAACTACCCTAAGCCTAATTTCTATGAGATATGTGTTACTCAGTTAAAGCGTGAGCTCCAAGTGGGAATAATCCTGCACCCATTATTTCTGTGTGCTACAGTAGATCTGCTGTAACCTTAAACCAGTATGAATCATTTATAACACACAATGCTATTAACCTGCTTCGCACTGTTCATCGTTTGGTTATAAAACATATAGCCCTCTTCTCACTATTTAGTTATAGTATATATAGCTCTATCTGTCTATCAGCTCACTATTGGATGTCATATTCCCATACATTCTTTTTTAGTTTCCCACTAAAATGACTTTTCAGTATATCCTTTTGGACATTTAGAGACACAATAATTAAATGAGCATGTGCTTCTCACACTATCCTGGAAACTTTTCAACATTTTAGTGCATATGTTAGTTGGTGGACTGCAAACTGACTGAAGCATTATTTTGGAACTTTGTGTGTGTTTTATTATTTGCTCAGCCCAAGCCTCAGAATGCGATCACCATTGCTGTGTCATCGCGGGCCCTGTTCAACATGGATGTTGAGCAGCAAATCTTTGAGCAGAAGGGAATGGAGGAATATCTGAAGTACCAGGTTGAGCACGAGACAGAACCGTTTGCACCCGGGCCTGCATTCCCTTTCATTAAGGTCCAGAACAAACAGCCACACAACAATGGGCACTCACATAGAATTGGTTTAGCTAAAATATAAGTGTAAAAACACTAAGATTCTATAAGATGCTGACAGCCAAAAATGATTTGCTCTTGCTAAAAACAAAGAATTGCCGTGCTGCTGTCCTTTGAAAAGGTGACAAAGGGGGTCTTTAGGACAAGGTCATTTGAAGGACCACTTTGGTTCTTTAAGAAGCCTTTCAATGGATAATTCTTTCCAGGACCGTTTTTTTTTTGTAATAAGATGTGCAGGAGTGCATTACATAATGCAAAGGTTTTATTATACCAGTTAGGATGCATCTATATTGAAAAAAGCCCTTACTTTTTTAATGTAGCATGTAATGCAAATTGTACCGTTCACTCCCCAATCCAGTGTAGTTTTGTTGCATTATAAACAGCATCACTTTTAGAATAGGACAAGACACCAGGCAGCCAATTAGAACAGTTACAAAAACAGACTGTTTATATGATGAGATAAAGAGATTTTAGATATAGTATGTAAAATCACACAAATGCCATAAGTAAACCTCAAAGTAAAAAATAAGAAGAAAGAGGCAAGAAAAGGGTGATGTTAATGTTTGTGGGTCACCTCCAGGCTCTGGAAGCGGTCAATGAGCAGCTGAGAAATCTCTACCCAGAGAGTGAAGAGCTCTTTGATGTAGTTCTGATGACCAACAATCATGCTCACGCCGGAATTAGGCTCATCAACTCAATCAACCATCACAGTAAGTAGAGAGCTCAAAACGAGCGCAACAGTCTGGCTAACATGTCTATATTTCAAACCGGACTCGACATTTTATCATTTTTCAGCCATGATAGCTGTGAACGTGGATGTGTGTGTTGGAGAAAGGTCAGAGGTGGCGTTTACATGCTTTGCATAATAATTAAGCCGGTGGAAAATGTGGTTCTCGCTTTGTTAATGTCTCCTTAACTCTGCTCCTGCAGTTACCACATAATCTCTGGCATCTGTCAATATGCATCATGTTCACTCATACCCATTCAAAAAAGGATGTGTGTTAGTTTGCGAGGTGGGATTTTAAAGTATAACAAGCAAAAAATGTCTTTGTGTATTATTTTATGTTGTCTGCCTTAAGCTTCAAGGTTTTTTTTTTATAGTTGTCAGCACTAGTGTACACATAAATAGTGTGATGTTTCTTTGTGGGCCGCATGTATGAACATTCAACAAAGTGCAAGTTACAACAGAGACAGTACAATTAATAAACAATACGGCAATGTAACAGTATAGTATGTATGGGATGTACACGTTCCTGAATGACTAATATTGAACCATAAGTATGATATTGTACAAGAGGCAGTTAGCACCTGCATGGAACCTCACTGAGTAAGTGTAAATTATAAGCTTATCAGACAACAGGCTATGAGAGTGCCTGTTGTGGCAGTAAATAGAAAGTAAATTGCAGGTGCTATTGAAAGTCCAGAGTTTGTTTCTCTGTACCATTTGTTAGCCCCCTTTACTCAGCCACCAGTGAGCAAGTATTATTTGGATGGTAGGTCATTCTTAGCACATCAATGGCATAATCACAACATATGTCATATGTTTTGCTCTTCAACTGAACAGTTCTTTAGCTGAAAATGTTTTGTTCAACCAGATTTATAAATTAAAATTGCACCGCCTTTTTCAATAAGATGAATTATATAAACAGGGTTCCTACAGGAAACAAAATCAAAATAATGAATTGCCTGATCACTGATTATGTTTTGAGCAAAAATCTGCTGATTCCAATTTTGACCAATTCTTATTGATTTGTACCAAAAAACTGAATTGTAGTCAAATTTAAGATGAAGCACTGTCTAATTTTCTGAAGAACTACAGTCAGCCTGATTTGATGTGAGGTTGATATATGGTACTTCCCTATCATAAACCGTTGTGTCAACAAATACAGTAATAAACTCTGTGCTTTAATCAACAAATGACTCTGGATTCCCAGACACATATCGACACCTAAAATAATCGCTTTTTCAGGAAACACACATAAAAAAATCTCCTATTCATTTCAATGGGCAGGCCCTTGTCCTAAGTTGGTAGAATCATATTACCTGATCGACTGACAGTGTTGGCAATTTTACCATAGGAGGCCAGCATCATGAGGAGATTGGGGCAAAAAAGTCAATATTGCCAAAAAATGACGTAGGCGAATATTTTAGCATGGTGACGATTTGCTTTAAAGTATAGTCTGATTTCCTAATCATTCCATTTCTTTCTCTCTTAGAGCTGTTTGTGGAGCGCTTCTGCATGACTGGAGGTAACAGTCCGATTGGGTATCTGAAAGCCTACCACACTAATCTGTACCTGTCTGCTGACTCTCTGAAAGTGAGAGAGGCCATAGACGAAGGTGAGAAAGGAAACTGTTTTCAAATGAAGAAGTGGGCTGAAGGTTTTTGTTCCTGTACCTTTTTGGTAAATGCCACTGATTGTCTTAACAGAGACTTCTGCTCTTGTGCTCCCTAAGGCATTGCAGCAGCCATCGTATACTCACCAGAGAAAGTGACGCAGGTGTCTGAGACCCAACTGCGAGTGGCCTTTGATGGAGATGCAGTGCTTTTTTCGGACGAGTCAGAAAGAATCTATAAAACCCAGGGCCTTGACAAATTCTTTGAACATGAACAGGCCCATGAAAACAAGCCCCTTGATCATGTAAGTCAAGTGGTGAACTGATTTGCACCATTTTGATGGCAAAATGGTGCAAATCTGAACCATTCCTTTAATATTAAAAGTATGGACCAGTATTTTCTGACATGTTTGCTGTTTAAAAACCTCTTTGACCAATTGTTGAGTCAAGTGTCATTAGTCAAGTGGGTTTATAGTCATTTCGGCCATATACACAGTGTACAGTGAATTGAAACAATGTTCCTTCAGGACCATGGAAGAACACAAAGAACAAAAAACAGAAACACCACAAGGCTACACAAGTGCAGGCAGGACAGGACTACACAAACACACTAGACTCTCTACACTAACTGGTGACACTCCTGGTAGCTTGATAACATGCAAACATCATAATACATGATACATTTTACAGAGTAAAAGGTTTTCTGTGTTATCTACTTCACTGATGATGAGTGAAAAATTCAACTACATGTCAGGAGTGGACAGAAAGGTGAAGATTTACTCTAGAGTGGCACTGGTCACCCGTTGGTTCTGCCCCTTGTGAAGTACAGTACTATGAAGATGCTCAGTAATATATTGTAGCATGATATACAGTAGTCTACTGTTTTTCATTGATTTAGTTGCTCTACTTGATCATCTTCTTGTTCCTTGCAATAGGGACCATTAAAAGGATTCTTGGAAGCCCTGGGAAAACTACAGAGGAAGTTCTATGCCAAAGGTCATCGTATGGACTGTCCCATCCGCACCTATCTTGTGACGGCTCGGAGTGCAGCCAGTTCGGGTTCGCGTGCGCTGAAGACCCTCCGTGCTTGGGGTTTGGAGACAGATGAAGCCCTCTTCCTGGCTGGAGCCCCTAAGGGCCCCATGCTGGCAAAAATCAAGCCCCATATCTTTTTCGATGATCAGATGTTCCATATAGAAGGGGCTGCAGAGCTGGGCACTGTGGCAGCTCATGTTCCATATGGCATCGCTCAGAAACTGCCACCAAAGAAACCAAAGGATGTAAAAGAAACTGCTTCACCCCCCAAGTGACCTCAATAGATAATAAAATAAACAGTACGGCTGCAAGGGGACGGTAACACATAATATATTGTGTTCTTTTTAACCCAGAAAAACACAAAGATCAGGACAGGATTCGACCCCTTGTTATCAGGAGTGATGTGTCAGTCATAGCCATAGGTACTGTTCACTGTTTGGGCTGTTTTCAGCTGTACTGTTCACCTATACTTTGCAAACACTGGGGAGATAAATTATGTGGAGAGAAAGTTAAACATCATGATGATCAGTCCATATTTATGTTTTCCTCATTCACTTAATGTGTTGAGCATAGTCCACCGAATAAGGGCTTGTAATGGCAGTTTACACTTTTCAGGTACCACATATTTATGCACGCATACATACAGAGATTGTGCCTCTCATTTTATATATTTATTAAGTAAATGACACAGTGGAAATAAAACGTCAAATTGTTGGTCTAAGCTGTCAACATTTGTTAAGCAGTCCTAGTGTGTGTAAATTTGTTTTACGTTTATGTAACACTACAGTGTTGTGACAAGAAATGTGAGTCTGTTTTGTAATAACTATAACAGCTTGCATGTTCTCCTTTTAAGTATGGGTAAGTATTCCCTGTGTTGATGTGATATATAACTGAGTTTAATGTAATACCATATGTGACTAATTCAGATTATTATTCCAGATGAATTTTTTAAAAAGGCTAACAATGACATTTATAACACTTTTGAATGTTTAAGAATCACTTAGATTGCAACAACAATCCAGGGCTGGTGCTTTTCATGGAAAGTGATACAAGTCATTCCATTTATCAGTGATATTGTATTTATTTATTTATTTATTTGTATGTTTGTTTGACAAAAATATAAATATATTTGAAGTCAGTTAACCATTGCTGTGTTGTTTTTTTAATACATACTTGGGATTGGCATTATTAGAACATTTTACTGGTTAATTTTGTTTTTCACCTGTGCTGACCTGGAAATTGTAGCATGCAGTTTGCAGCATCTTCATTACATAATCAGTTCTTCAGACATTATGTTCATAGTCTGAACAGTGAACGGAGAATAACAAAAGTATTGGGACAGGGCTCTGTGCGGTCCACTCAAACTCATCCAACCATGTTTTTAAATCATGCTGGAATGGAAAAGGACCTTCCTCAAACTGAGTCTACAAAGCATGGCGTTGTAAAAATATATCTTTACCTGCTGACGCATTAAGATGACCCTTCAATGGAAATCAGGGGCCTAGCCCAAACCATGAAAAACAGGTGTGTCTCAATAATTGTGTCCATTTAGTGTACGAGCGGTAGCTCTGAGCGGGTCACATGGAGGGGCATGGCTTGGCCATGGGGCGGGGCCTATGCGGTGTGGGCGGGTCTTAGACTTTTTACCTTTGGTTTAGCTCTGATCCAACTCAAACCCTTAGACTCATCTTTAAAACTTCCTTTTCAACTCGGGTACGCTCTCTGGGTCGTGACCGGTGTGTGGAGGTGGATATACTCGCAACCTTCTGGTAGAAAAAACAACAACTTTTGGTTCCTTTTTGCAAGGAGATCAGGGAAAAAATCACATGACTAGTCATTTGTCATATGACATTGATGAGCCACAGACCAGAGGAATGACTGAAGCTCCCAGTAAGACTCTCTGCTGATTTTGACCGGTTTTGCCGATCTGAGGTCTCGGCCATGAATTTAGTCCGATAGATCAGATGTTGTGACTCGCGAAGGAATTACTGAAGCATGGCACACTGGGGAGCCCGGGCTGTTGTGGTGGTCGCATGTTTGCTGGGTGAGTCCGGCCGGTTGATGATGTCTTTTGTGTTTTTCTGTGTTGCTGGAAAATCCTCCCATGCAGAAAACCTTAACGTTTCCGAGGGTCCCTTTTCTATTATGTTATTGTTTGATCTGAGGAGGACGGGGAAGCCAGTTTGCCAGGTTCTCCCAGATGTTTTGTCTCTGTTTACGTTGTGTTGTGTATGTGTGTGATGCACTGAGTCAGAATGTGTCAAGTCTGCTCTGATATACTCTCTGTCATCCCCTTTAAAATGTTCTTACACGCTCATAAAATTTCCTTTTCATTTCTCTGTCTAAACAACAGTGTCACTTGAGTGAGGAAACTTTTCTTAGACTTCTCAAAAATCAACTCAATGAGCTGAAAAAAAATTACTTACTTTGGTGACAGTTTTCAGTCATTAGGAATAATTCTCAAATTTTTTTGTTGAGTTAGGCTAATAGCTCATCACATGTAACTGTCCTGATTTACTTTGTCAACCCTTTTAAAATGTTCTTATACACTTTTCTTATTCACAATCTCCTTTTCCTTTCTCTGTCTAAAGAACAGTGTCAGTTTTTTTGAGAAAACCTTTTTAAAAATGAACTGAATTAGCTGCAAACCAAAATTTAGACAGTTTTATTTGTCTCACTGTTCTTCACATCGCTGGAGCTGGAGAGAGTCATATGACCAGCCTCTCAGAATTACTGCATATCTGAAGAGGGTGTCTGTGACTCAGGAGAGTAGCCAACCACATGCTTAATGTGATTATGCTCACAATAAAGACTCTGTTTCCCTCTCTGCTGACCCTAAGAAAACCTATTTTTTGTCATTTACAGCCTAGTCATTCGGTTCCTGAACAATATGGACTTCAATGTGTATCTTAGATTGTTTTATTCTGTAATGTGTATAATATTTTATTTAATCATTTACAACATTTAAATTACTGGCCACTGGACTTGATGTTTCACTTAAGGACACAATAAAACCGACTATTGAAGAATGCAGTTCCCTCATCTTACAATAACTGAACATTCACTTTTCTCGTAAATGTTCTACTGTTACAGTATTTTATATTTATAAAATATTCAAATCATGTTACTTTATAGAGTATCTTGAGTACTGGATGTTTGACAACTTGGGAGATCAGTTTTCTCAGCTAGTGCTGTTGTTGTAGCTGTTGTTTCTAGGTCAGTGGATTAAGAGAAGAAAAAAACCCTAATTCTGAACAAGCTAATACACCGGGCATTATGCCGAAATTGTTCAGTGATTCCAAAATGTAAAGTGATCTCTGTGAAACCTTAAATCAAAGAAATAGGCCAACATTGAAAGCACGAGACGTGAACCGAATTAATGCTGTCTGTGCTAAAGATTTTAGAACAAACAGCACTGTTAGTTGGCTTATGTAGCGATAAATAGTAATAAAAAAAACGTAGATGATTATTTTCTTTCAGTGGAATCTGCTGTGTAGTTTTGTGACCCCCATGTAGTAGCTACTAGTAAATTAGCAGTGTTCTGTGTTCTGCCCTGTGTTGTAAGTACACTGTATTCAATAGGTCAGTAAGGTTATCTCGTGTGTGTGTGTGTGTGTGTGTGTGTGTGTGTGTGTGTGTGTGTGTGTGTGTGTGTGTGTGTGTGTGTGTGTG
>JBBPCY010000001.1:28182997-28194569 GCA_037974405.1 Brachyalestes nurse | reverse complement strand
CTGTCTCTCTCTCTCTGTCTCTCTCTCTCTCTCTCTGTCTCTCTCCCTCCCTCTCTCTATCTGTCTAACTCCCTCCATCTCTCTCTCTCTCTCTCTCTCTCTCTGTCTCTCTCCCTCCCTCTCTCTCTCTGTAGGAGGTGGAGTCTGATCCTGATGATGAGGTAATTATGGCTCCACATGTTTCTCTCCAGCTTTCTGTGTAATTCATGCACTAGTAGCTATTTTAAGACATCGCCATGGTGACGCTCTCCCTCTTCGTGATTGGTCACAAGGCTTTTTTTTCTCCCCAGATCATTCATTGGTTGACATATGATGGAGCTTAGTTGTATTGCATGATTTGTGTGTTTAATAGTGAGTTGAATTATTTAAGTTATTGATTTTTGTTTCTTTATATACATTTTTTTCAAAGTTTTTCCAGCAAGATAATGCACCAACTTTTTAAATTACTTTTAATTTGGTTTAATGCAGTGAAAGTGATGCTCACTAATGAACGATTATAGAGATAATAGATAGGATAATTTTATTGTCCTCCAAAAGCCTGCTGTTGTTGATAATTCCCAATAGGTTGAGCAGAATAATCCTTTAATGCACACTGTTCAGTGCCAGCTGTTTCTCAGTGTTGCGCTGGCAGTCGGCATTAACTGGATTAAAAGGACGCAGGTCACTGCAGATACAACAAAACCGCCCTTCAACATTTCGACTGAAGCATGCCGAGTCTCGACCAGACCATGCCGAGTCTCAACTGAACTGTGCAGAGTCTCGATTGAACCGTACCGAGTCTCGACTGAACCTTGCCGTGTCTTGACTAAACCGTGCCGAGTCTCGACTGAACCGTGCCAAGTCATAACTGAACCGTGCCGCGTCTTGACTGAACCGTGCCGAGTCTTGACTGAACCGTGCCAAGTCTTGACTGAACCATGCAGAGTCTTGACTGAACCGTGCCGAGTCTTGACTGAACCGTGCCGAGTCTTGACTGAACCGTGCCGAGTCTTGACTGAACCGTGCCGCGTCTTGACTGAACCGTGCCAAGTCTTGACTGAACCGTGCCGCGTCTTGACTGAACCGTGCCAAGTCTTGACTGAACCGTGCCAAGTCTTGACTGAACCGTGCCGAGTCTTGACTGAACCGTGCCGAGTCTTGACTGAACCATGCAGAGTCTCAACAGAACTGTGCTCGAGTGTCAAATGAACCACCCTCAACTTTCAACTGAACCACATCAGAATCCAACTGAACTGAGCCTGCACCCAACTGAACCATTTAAGTCTCAATTGAACTGTGCCTGAGTTTTGACTGAACCGTGCCCAAATCTCAACAGAACCATGCCTGAGCCTCGAATTAACTGTCCCCAAGGTTCGACTGAACCGGGCCCAAGTCTCGGCTGAACCGTGCTCTAAATCCAACGGAATCTGAGTCTTACTGAACCAAGCTCGAATCTTTCTACAGTATTTCCCAAAACAAGTCTTTTGCTCTCTCTTTTGGCGTATCGAGATCCAAGATCAAAATCATGTGGCCATTAAGTAGAACTCGAGGACAAACTTTAACATAAATACTCTGCTGAGCATTCCTATTTGATTCAAACTGCCAATATTCCAACTAAATAAAGAAATCCCTGAATGTAACTGGACTTCCTTTTAGAACTACAATTCCAGATCAGTTTTCCAATAAAGCTCATGCACAACCCCCAAGTAACTGAGACTGATAGTAACTGAGTATCTGACAGTGGTGAAAATCATGTGTGGAACAGGCTTTATGATTGTCAAATTTTTTTAAGCTTTAAAACTATCTTAAAATTTTATCTGCAGATTTACAAATGGAAAATCAAAGATAAAACCAACAGAATAACTTCAGTTCTGCGTCAGTTTGTTCTCTTATAGCATTTTTGTTTTTTTGTTATTACAGAACGACAACAAAGAGCGACGCCATACCTTTGCTTCGTTTGCATTGCGAAAGCGCTACAGCTATCTGACCGACCCGGCGTCCAGTGAGTTCCTAATTTTCTTCTCCATTTCTTCAGAGAGTTTTGAAATCCTCTGTAGACAGTGTTTATTACCTCGGCACTGGGTCTGATTGAAGAGAATTGGATTTCAGTGCCAAAGTAGCACATTAGCACATTTTTGGCTTCTGTTCTGTCATCGCACTTCACTGGCATTTTGTTTTTCAAATCATGCACATTGTAAGAATTTCTGTTGTATTTCATGCTGTTCTTTCCCCTTTTCTGTTTTGGAGTATTTCTGTTTTGCATGCTTCATGAGTTTACGTTGTGTTGTATTATGTTACATTTTGTTAAATAAAGAAACTTTTTTTGTCCTTGTAATTATTGTACCTCCTCATTGACAGAAATCTTTTAACCTTTTTTAAACATGATTCATTTGATATTTCGTGATGTTCTTTGCTTATATGTTTATGTAAAGGATGGTTGAACACCTGCATTTCACAGTCCTGCACTCGTTCCAGTTTTCCTTTGCTTCTTGTTTTTTCATTTACATTTGTCTTTTGTTTGCGTTCACTATTTGTCACCATCGATTTGTCAAAAAAAAAAAAAAGGCCATTCTGCACAACAGCAGTCCATGACAGTGTGTTTGCTATTTTCTGAAACATCTTGATGAAACTTCTTGACTAAACTTCTTTCCCATCTCTCTGTTTTCTTTCTCTTAACAATTTCTGTTCATTATTATGTTTGGTTTGTTAATTTGCGTCAGAAGCAGCCGAAAGAGGCCACAACTCCACTCCGAAAGCCACGCCGCAGCCTTCTGGCTACGCTTACAAGCCTGTCTTTACGACGCGCTCCTACCAGGCTTGGGCGACAAGCCCGCCCGTCAGCGTCTCCGGTCAGGCCAAGTCCGGCTTCGGATCCCTCTCCAGCTCCTCCTCCAACACCCCCTCAGCCTCCCCACTGAGGTCCGTATGGTCCGTGAACTCCGCCTCCCCCATCAGATCAGTCATCGGAGGCTCACCGGCATCCTCCATCAAATCCGCCAGTGAGGTAGCATCGCCAATACGCTCCTACAGAACCATCTCGTCCCCCATTAAGACGGTTGTACAGCAGGCCCAATACCCAGTCCAGGCTTCCCCAACCCTGCTGTCCTCCCCAGGAAAGAGCGCCCCCGACCCAGTCTCTGTGAAGGGCCTGGCAGCCCTTTCTGCCAGAACTTCTCCGGTTCCTGCTGGAGGTTCACTTTTAGAGAGATCCTCCATTGCTATGACCCCGCCTGCTTCACCCAAGTCCTCTCTCAACATGTATAACTCCAGTTTGCCCTATAAATCTGTCATAACCTCAAATGCTCCATCCACTGCTTCCCCTATTAAAACAGTCCCAGGCCTCTCCTCGGTCCGAACGACCACCGATGCTTCCAGCTCTCACAGGGGCTTCCTCAGCTCTCTCTCCTCACCACTTAAAAGTAACCCCACCTCCAGTGCAGCAGCCCTGATCAACGGGAGCGTGTCGCCCACTAAATACCGCTCCCCCTCACCCAATTCATTCATGTCTGGAAGCCTACAGGAGAGAATACAGGCTACAACCAATGCTGCCACCACCAGTGTCAATGCTGCCTTTGACGAAGTGGAGAAGACGCTGAACTCCTGCTCCGCAGGCTACGGCACACTCAAGTCCGTGTCGTCCTCTCCTTCTTCCTCCTATCAGTCAATCCGGTCCTCAGGCTCCAGCTCCATCTATGCCTCCCTTAGATCCCCTCCCAACTCCACCACCTCCGTCACCTGCGGTACGATCACGGTGCCCGTTTATTCTGTAATAAATGTGTTGCCAGAGCACCAGTTTAAAAAGCTACCTGACATCTCCAAATCAACAGCAGCGCTCTTGTCCCCCAGAAAGACCATGCCCCCGGAGGCCAGTGCCCAAACACAGTCTTCCTTCGCCAAAACTCTCTCCCCAGTCAAAACTCCACTGTTCATGTCCCCCGCAACCCTGAAGTCCACCTCCCCATCTCCTCTGTCCAACAGCCAAGAGATACTGAAGGACGTGGCTGAAATGAAGGAGGATCTAATCCGAATGTCAGCCATCCTGCAAACGGATGCAAGCTCCGTCTCCAAAAGCTTCCGAGCTGACTCTCCCAAAGAGCCCAAAGTGGAAGATGAGGAGCCTTTTAGGATTGTGGAGAAAGTCAAACAGGACTTGGTCAAAGTTAGTGAGATACTAAGCAAGGATGTTCTGAGGGAGAGTAAAGCAAATATAAAAAATAGCAAGGCTGAAGAAGAACTGGATGATGATATCGACGAGATTCAGCAGAACGGATGGAGGTGTCCCCCTCGATATGAGACGGTGGCATCTCAAGGCAAGGCAAAAAACACACCTGACAGAGACTTCAACTTGGCAAAGGTGGTTGACTACCTGACCAATGACATCGGCACGAGCCCCCTGTCAAAAATTGTAGAAGCAAAACAGAGGACAGAAGAGGTGAGGAGGGAGGGAGAGGAGAAACAGAAGCGTGTTTTAAAACCTGCCATGGCGGTTCAAGAGCACAAGCTGAAAATGCCCCCATCCAACATGCGCCCCTCCCCCTCTGAGAAGGAGCTCTGCAAGCTGGCAGATGCATTGTTTGGGACAGATGTTGTCCTTGACTCACCAGACGATATCTCTCATGACCAAGATAAAAGTCCACTGTCAGATAGTGGGTTCGAGACTCGAAGTGAGAGGACTCCTTCGGCGCCTCAAAGTGCTGAAGGAATGGGACCCAAAGCTCTGTTTCAGGAAATCCCACCGGTCATCACTGAAACACGGACCGAAGTTGTACATGTGATCCGGAGCTACGAGCCCCCAGAGGACACCGGCGATCCTGGAATGGAGGAGGTTAAAGTGGCAAAGCCACGATGCATCGACTCAGAGCCCAGATCTCCTGGTGCCTCCATCAAGGAGAGAGTGAAAGCCTACCAAGCCAGAACCAATCCAGAAGAAGACATAGTGGGCAAAGGCATGCGGCTGAAAGAGGAAACTCATATCACAACCACCACCCGAATGGTCTACCACAAACCACCCGGTAAAGAGGCTGCCACAGAGCGGCTTGAGGAGACCATGTCTGTGAGAGACATCATGAAGGCCTTCCAGTCCGGCCGAGATCCTTCTAGAGAGATAACTGGCTTATTTGAGCACAAAGGCAATAGTGAAGGAGTGGACCCATCTCAGAGGCCTTTGGATAGAGACTCAATGCCCAAGGTGGAGCGCATCATTGAGGTCCACATTGAGAAAGGAAATAAAGCTGAACCAACAGAAGTCATCATCCGGCAAACCAAAAATCACCCTGAGAAAGAAATGTACATTTACCAGAGCAGCAGCGGAGTGAAAGAACTTCAAAACAGAGAGGAGCTGGAACTGCAGGAGGAGCCGGAGGAATCCCTGCCCTGCTATTTGGACTCCTCCAGAGTGAACACCCCTGTCTCTCAGGAGGACGAGAGCCGACCCAGCTCTGCCCAGCTGATGGGTGATGACTCGTACAAAACTCTGAAACTGCTCAGTCAGCACTCAGTCGAATACCACGAGGAGGAATCGGCAGATACGAGGGGAGAGTCATACAAATTTGCTGAGAAAATGCTCTTCTCTGAGAAATTTGACTCTTCTCATTCAGACTCGGATGAATCTGTGATCGATAGATCTCGTTACTATGAAGAAGGACCACATGGTGGCTCGATGAGAGAGTTCATGCTGAAACCTGACAAGCCGGGCACAGTCTCGTGTGAAAATGACAACTATGACAAGCTGACCCTGCTGCAGTACGCGGCGGATGCTGGTAGTCCAAAGAAGTCCATTTGGATGAAAGTGTCTGAAGACAGGCAAAACAAAACTCGAGACAAAATGATATATGAGGACAGAGTAGACAGGACGGTGAAAGAGGCAGAGGAGAAGCTTAGTGAAGTGTCACAGTTTTTTCGTGATAAAACAGAGAAACTAAACGATGAGCTCCACTCCCCTGAGAAGAAGCACCGTAGGGCAGATGTTCGAGAAACCAGATCTGGACCCAGTTCTACCTGCAGCAGCCCTGAGAGGTCAGTGTTTCGGAGTGGAGGGAGTGGAGAGGAGTGGAGCAGAGACAGGTTCAGAGACAGGTATGGTGCTCATGACAGGAAGTGTGCCAGCCTTCCTAGTAGCCCAGAGAGAAGTGTTTTGCTTAAATGCAATGATGACAATGGAAAACAAGGTGACTGCTCTTCAGCGAGTAGTGCCAGTGAGTCCTCAAAGTATTTCCAGCCCTCAACATCCAAAGTTAGCTCAGTTAGAATGAAATTTGAAGCTGAGGCTCAAAAGCAAGATAAGGCCCCCCAGTTGGATAAAACCTCTGGCTCTCCAGTGAGGAAGCTGCAAGAAAGTAAACTGCCAGTCTATCAAGTTTTTTCTGGGGGGAGTCCTCCAAAAACAACAGACTCCTCCAAAGGCGAGCACAGCCCAAAGAGAGCTCAAGATAGTGACAGTGGGCAAAGTTATAATATGAGGAGGGCCCAAGCAGCTGCTGACAGAAATAGGAGTGCGTCAGATAACAGTACCGCAAAACATCAAAAGAGTGTCCTTAGCAAAGAGCAAGATGCAGATAAAGATCGAAAAGTTTACAAAACTTGGGAGAGTCATGGCAATGGACACTATAAAGCACAAAAGTCAAAAATGTCCCACACCCTAGTTCAAGATGCTATGGTTGACAACGAAGAGAGTGGTAATGCCACCACAGGAGAGACGACCAAAAAGATCATATATACAGAGCTAGTGATTCGAGAAGACCCCAGTAGCACCGACAAGCGCAGCGGTTCTCTAAAAAAAAACTCGGAATCACAAATTCCTGTTAGGATTTCGTCTAGTTTTATAGATCATCACCAAAGTAGTACATTAAAGCTAGATTCATCAGACGGAGCAGGATCCCACATATCACCGTTAGATAGAAGCAAGCATCACTGTAGTTCTGATGCAAACAAGTCGTCCAGTGATGCGTTGTCAGTAGGAAATGCTAATGTAGTCTGTAACGGTGTTGTTAGCGATCAAATTGAGTATATCGAGAGAGTGGCTCCAGCTGTTACTGCAGACATCAAACCACTACCAGTGTATGTCAGCATCGAAGTGGGCAAGCAGTATGAGAAGGAGACAGCCACTGGGCAACTTAGCACCTACAAAAAAGTAGTCAGCCATGAGAGCCGGACAGTACATGAGACCAGGGGTGCGTTTTACACTGTCAAACAGAAACAGCAGTCCTCACCTCAGGGCAGCCCGGAGGACGACACGTTAGAGCAGGTGACTTTTATGGACAGTTCTGGAAGAAGTCCTGTCACTCCTGAGACACCCAGCTCTGAGGAGGTGAGCTGTGACCTCAATTCTAGAGCGCCAGAGTCTGTCATTGGTTCCATGACTGGCATGCCTAGCCCAATCCCAGAGGAATCAGAGGAAGAGGAGCAATCTAAGACTTTCATCTTTAGGGAAGTACCAGCAGAGAAAGCCAAACCTGCCACTCCCACTGAGCCTCCAAAAGGGAAACATGAATCACCCGGGAAAAGAGCAAAAGACAAACGGGTACCTTACATCGAGTTTCCTCCACCTCCACCACTAGAGAGAGAGCAGCCAGACCCTGAAAAAAAGGCGTCATGTCCGTCATCCGAGGCAGAGACAGAGATGATGGAGGTGAATCTTCAGGAGGAGCATGACAGGCACCTCCTTGCGGAACCTGTAATCCGAGTCCAACCACCATCTCCTCTCCCACCTGGAGCTGATAACACCGATTCCAGCGATGATGAATCTGTCTTCCAACCCATTCCTCTCAAAAAGTACACTTTCAAAATGGCAGAGGAGGGCGAGAAACACGCCAGGCCTCGGAAACCGGAGAGGAATGGGTCCCATCACAAAGAGTCGAGTGTGAACGGTGTAATCAAAGGAGATGATATGGACTTTGAGCAGAATGGTAACGACCAGTCTATCACCGACTGCTCAATAGCAACCACCGCAGAGTTTTCCCACGACACAGATGCAACAGAGATAGACTCTCTTGATGGTTATGATCTGCAGGATGAGGACGATGGGTTGAGTGATCCCAAAACCTCCAGCCTTTCTAACGATGGAAAAACAGGTGATCGATCATTTAGCCAGAGCAAATTGGAGGTGATTGAAGAGGAGAGCACTCCTAATGAGGACACTGGAGAAAAGGCAAAATCCAAAAGCTCATCGAGCAAAAAATCAGAGACCAATAAAGACAATGACACGATCTACTCCTTGGAGGGAAGGCATCCTGATAGGCAAGGGTTTGCAGATAGTTATTTCAGTTACAAACTTGAGGAGGAACTAAATACCACTTTTAAAACTGTTGCCACTAAAGGCTTGGACTTTGACCCTTGGTCAAGCAAAGAAGCTGAAGAAGGAGCATTTGATGCTAAAGGCAAAGATGAAGATCCAAAGCCTTTTGGTTTGTCAGTGGAAGACAAGTCTCAGGCTACAACTCCGGACACCACTCCAGCTCGAACACCAACTGATGAGAGCACCCCAACTAGCGAGCCCAACCCCTTCCCCTTCCACGAGGGCAAGATGTTTGAGATGACCCGCAGTGGCGCTATTGACATGAGCAAGCGGGACTTTGTTGAGGAGAGGCTACAGTTTTTCCAGATTGGTGAGCATACCACAGATGGGATGTCAGGGGACACGGGCAAAGGGGGCAGAAGTGCGGGTGTAGGTGCCTCCCAAACAAAGGCAGGGGAGAGAACTGTAGAGGGGAAGGTAGAGGCCACCACAGACATTACACCATCCAGAGGCAGTCCAGCTCAGGGCAGCGCTGGCTGCCTGGATGCACCTCCATGCACAGAGACTGTAGGCGAAACCGCCTCCTCTTGCACTGTCACGGCCTCTAAGGTCGACCCTAAATTGCGCACCCCTATAAAGATGGGAATCGCTGCCTCCATAACCATAAAGAAAGACTCTGGTTCCGCAGAACTGAGCGACTTTAAAGCAGATGCCTCAGCAAATCAGATGCCAGAATATGTTAGCTTGGAGACCCACATATCTGAGAGTCAGTTTGGTAGCAGGTGCTCTGATTCAGCAGCAACTGATAGGAAAGACTTCCCCTCGGAGAACTGCAATAACAACAATAATCTAGAGGCCTCCAGTGTTCAGGCTAACTATATCCATTGTTGTAGTGTAGTGTTTAACCTCCAGTCATCTTCTGAGCCAACTCTGCAGAAAGCCAGTAGGATAGAAGCTCAGTTCTGCAGGGTCCCCACAGAGACAGCAGAGAACAACTCCAGCACTCAGGTTCAGGACAGGAAGGCAGACTCTCAGAAAGAGGTGGAGGTCAAAGGACAGCCCAAGTCTAGGCTCCCAGTCAAGGCCACAGGGTTCACCTTCAACAATCAAAGCTCAGGCAAGCAGAAACCTAGGCAAGCTGTCAAACCCGAGGCTAGGAAAGTGGACCCTGCATCTAGCGTGGTAGAGCCCAGATCTAGAATTCCAGTCAAAGAAGTCAAAAGGAATGGTGCAGTCAGTTCTGCTGTTGCAGCTCAGGCAGGGTGCAGGTCAGGAAGGCTGGGAGAGGCAGGGAGGGTAGTCAGGCAGGTGGTCCCCCCCCAGCAGCCAGCCAGGGACAGGTCCTCGGGTGCTGCTGCAAACGACTGTGCATTTAGCGAGGCAGACAGAGCCAACCTGAGTGAACTGTGTAGGCAGTCGATCAAGTTCTTTCAGAGCGTTAGCGGGGGAGCAGCAAAAGTGGCGGATCGCCTTTCAGACGAGGAGAAACAGACGCAGGCAGAGCAGTCGGAGGAGGACAGCAGCACATCACGAAGCACCTCCCTATCGGACCCCTCCCAGTCCCAGCCCTCCCTCTCTGCCGGCTCCTCCAGGGGGGTCACACCCTCAAAGTCAAAGATCACGAGGTCTGCGGGCAGTGAGAGGAGGAGAACTAGGCGGACAGGAGCAGGGAAGGAGGGCAATAAGGGCGCAGGTGCTCGCGGGGCGCCCCCCGTCGCGGAGATCAAGCCTAGTTTGTAAAACTTTATTGAAAACTTTATTTGATCCTTAGTTGCATGAGCCGTTGTGATTGACTGACTGAGTTTGCCTGTGACGTGAACAGTAGCTGTCCATCTTTGTCATTCTTCTCCCATCTCTGTACTGTGTGAGTGTTACTGTACCTGTCCTTGTCGGATCCCCTCTTCTCTCTCTCTCCCCCACCTTTGACAGTCGGTGTAGCATGTTAGGGAGGGAGGGGCCACTGGACAGTCTGTCTGTGCAAGAGTCGCTGGCAGAAAGCTGCAGTTTCAGTGTCTATATTCACTCTCAGTAAACCGTGTAACTGGAATTGTACAGGATGCCTGCATGCTTCCTTTCTTCATCAGAAGAGTCACCCTTATGTAATGTCTGGAAAGTTACAGACCGTCTGTTTTGGTTGTTTTTTTGTCGTTCCTTTAAATTTAATACCGTCACAGTGATTGCCTGCATAGATTCTGTAGAATTTCTATTCACAGAAGTATTCAGAGCACTATGTGTTTTTAGACACAGCTGTTCACCGTCTTTTGTGCGCGCTGTTCCTTTTCTTGCCACTCTCAGCGATATTCCCACCCTGTTGTTCTTGCAGTATGATGGTCCCTGTTCTCTTATGCTTGTTTGGAAAAAAAAACAGAGCTCCAGTCACACCTAATGTGCTCCCTAAACGCACAGTTTGGCCAGAAAAGGATGCAGCCGCTTGTGTTTACATGACTTTAACTGGAGTGTGATGTTGATCAATCGATGCTAATAGTTTTTCTCTGATGCTTTCTGTTTCCCAGGTCCACAAAGCCCGTGTGAAAGAACGGATCTTCGCATGGCCATAGTGGCCGATCATCTGGGACTCAGCTGGACCGGTGAGACTGGTTAAACTCTGGTTTAAACAGAGCAGGTCAGATGGTTTTAGTGGTCCAGAAGAGCCCCAAGGATACATGCAGGGCATTGTGAGGCAAAATAGTCCCCAAAGAAAAGTGATTTGGTTCAGAATTTCCCTCTTGGAAACTAGATGTTGTGTTTGATATTTTCAGCTCTGATGTTTGAGTTGCTCCTGAATGCAGTGAGAGATAGAGAGCATTTCAGTGGCGTAGGAGTGAATCCTGTAATAACCTTGGTGTTACACTGCCCCCTCCTGGCTACATACAGTTTTACACTGCAGCATTTCTCTCTGTATTTTAGATCAGACATAGAGACGTATGTGTAGTGTAGTGTAGTGTAGTGTAGAATTAAATAGTGTAGTGTAGTGATGTGTAGTGTAGTGTAGTGATGTGTAGTGTAGTATAGTGATGTGTAGTGTAGTGTAGTGATGTGTAGTGTAGTATAGTGATGTGTAGTGTAGTGTAGTGTAGTGATGTGTAGTGTAGTGATGTGTAGTGTAGTGATGTGTAGTGTAGTGTAGTGTAGTGTAGTGATGTGTAGTGTAGTGTAGTGTAGTGATGTGTAGTGTAGTGTAGTGTAGTGATGTGATGTGTAGTGTAGTGTAGTGTAGTGATGTGTAGTGTAGTGTAGTGTAGTGATGTGATGTGTAGTGTAGTGATGTGTAGTGCAGTGATGTGTAGTGCAGTGATGTGTAGTGTAGTGTTGAGTAGTGTGTAGTTATGTGTAGTGTAGAAGTGTAGTGTAGTTTTGTAG
>JBBPCY010000001.1:28118446-28134616 GCA_037974405.1 Brachyalestes nurse | reverse complement strand
AGGTGGACTCCAATTAAGCTGCAGAAACATCTCAAGGATGATCAGGGGAAACAGGATGCACCTGAGCTCAATTTTGATCCTCATGGCAAAGGCTGTAAATACTTATGTACATGTGATTTCTCAGTTTTTTTTATTTTTAACACATTTGCAAAAACCTCAAGTAAACTTTTTTTAAGTTGTCATTATGGGGTGTTGTGTGTAGAATTCTGAGGGAAAAAATCAATGTAATAATTAACTTTAATTTTTTAAATCTAACTCCTTCTTCTTTGAGTTTAAAAAGACAAATAATTTGGTCTTCTTAGCATTAAGAACCAGCTTTAGTTGATACAGTTGTGCTTGTACTCTATCAAAGGCAGTTTGTAGATACTCAAATGCCTTCCTAACAGTAGCTGCACAGCAGTAGATAACAGTGTCGTCTGCATAAAAATGGAAAGATGCGTGTTGGAAATTCTCTCTCACACAGTTTATATATAGTGAATAAAAGTAGTCCTAGAACTGAACCCTGCGTCCACCTTTACAGACTGCTACAAATTGTGACGTCAGGCCTTCAACCTTGGGGATTTTGTGACCAACGAAAGATTAAAAATATGTGTCACAGGATCAGCTATGAAATCTGCTGCTAATTTCAGGAAGAAAGGTTCTAAGTGATCTGGGCCCGCAGGTTTGCGAGGATTTAATTCTTTCAGGGCTTTGTGAACATCGGTGACAGAAAAAGAAAAAAAAAAAAAAAATATATATATACACACGCACATAGACTACCATATATACACTTACACACACACACACACACACATTAGGGCATTAACAGTGTCTGATTGGCTGACACTGACACACGTTTCGTGACTTAACCAATTATTGTAGTCCCTTCATAAAAGGTTAGAGAAAAAAGTAAACAGGAGTCAACAACAAGATGAGAGACTCAGCAGCAGACGTGTAGAGATACTTCACTATAGATACACAAACAACATGGTGAACTGCACAACCTGCAAGTCAGTGTTAAACGACAGTAACAGTACCGGCGTTCTGCAATGCCATCTGTGATGTCCGACGTTTTTCCTTTAACCTTAAATTATAATCTTATTATAAACCATGAACTCTTTATATGTTTTTAACAGAATCATTTCACTCAAATACATTCTCAACAAGGTCTATGGGCTATACAAATCATGAAGTTCTTTGCACAAAATTACTCGCACATAAAGAGATATCACAAGGGGGGTGTTCCACGAAACTGGATTATGGGATAGTCTGGCTTACTTCGAAACGTTTAAGTGGGAGTTCCGTTCCATCAACGCGATTTAAAAGAATCCCCGCTGTGTTTCCATGGTAACTTACACTGGAGAACAAACTTGGTTCGGACCAGGCTACAGTTCTCGCTGTCGGACGTGTGGAAACGGATACCCGAGAGATGAGAATGAGAATTACCTGCTATCGCTACACATTAAAAAGGCACTATAAACATCTTAGCATTTTAATTGCATTAAAATATTATAGTATTGCTTATAGTATTGCAAAGGTCAAACAATAAATGCAACATAAGAAATCAGAAAGATAAAACAAAACTAATAATAAGAACATAAAGCATAAAACTTTATTATATAAATTATTTATTATTTAAAATATAACATTTAAAATTATTAGTGCATTGCCAATGGTTAGCGCATACGCTCTGCAATCAGAAGGTTGGAGGTTCGAATCCCAACTGCTAGTATCACCACTTGAGTAAAGTACCGTCCCCACACACTGCTCCACAGCGCCCCTCGCTGGCAGCAGGCCACTGCTTCACTTGATAAATGGGTTACAAAGCAGAGAAACAATTTCACATTGTGCTGTGGTGTGTTCAGGTGTGACTATAAAGGGTTAGTAAATTAAATTAAGGTAATTAAGGTCTATTTCAGCAGCACTGAGTGAGACTGACACCTGCCTGGAGAGTCAGCAGACAGAAGAAAGACACAAGTTTGGCCTGTCCAGAAGCATGCACGAATATTACAAAGGGCATTCAGACCACCAGCTGCAAGGGTCTTTAGGGTCTTTCATGTTGGGGTGTCTTTTGAACTGTAGGAATGTTATACACAGCAATACTTTCTTTAATGGAGTCCTGCTTGGGGACTGGAGTTTTGCCTTACTGCCATACCTTTTAGCCCCTTACCCAAAACCTCAAACCCCTTGCCCAGAACATCAAACCCCTTACCCAGAACCCCCAAAACCCCTACCCAGAACCTCAAACCTCTTACCCAGAACCTCAAACGGAAGCAGAGAAGGCATGTAACATCGCCCACAGCAGAACAAGGGCACAAATCCAGATGATCTCTGGCCCACAAAAATCGAGGTTCGACATTCATACACAGCACATTTCTTTTAGACCAACTTTTTAGGTTGATTTTCTGTAAATTTAGGTCCTGATAGCTATCAGAGTATGGTCAGACAGTGCAGGCAATATTATGTAGTCTTATACAAGTGGGAGGACATTAACTGCTCCTGAAGGGGGAATAGATGCAAGGAGTGTGAAGAGCCTTAAAAGAGACTTCTACTTCACAGCCACTAGTGATGGTCATGCCTTCACCATTCTGAATTTAAAAAAGACACGCTAAAACTTGAGAATTTTCTTTATTCAAAGATGTGTATTAATCAGACATTTTTTAAGCTGTGGAGAGAGAACAGGAATTTAAACTCTGTTCAAACCAAATGCCTTTGTGCTTTGAATCTGTACTGACATTCTTCTTTCTCAATGTCTTTTAGCAGAAGTCTTTTGTATTCAGTGTCTAGCTTCTCCCTTTCAACAGACAGGAGCAACTTTCTTTTATAAATGGCACATATATCCTGTGACAAGGGTTAATGGGTCACAAAGAAGCTTAGTATGTTGGTTATAAAAAGTATGTTGGTTATATTAAGGGATGACACCTAGAGGTAAAAAAGTGGAAAATACCTTCTACATATTTTTTCTGGGCACCTGGGGGCATGATCTCTGTTGATACCCTACTTCTATTCCTTCCACCTGAGGCTGTCCTTTATTGAAGCTCAGTGTGAGTCCTCAGGTGGAGGCTGGAGGTGCAAACTGGGAACCTTCTTACAGCGAGGTGACAGTTAATCACTGTGCTCCCACATCACGATATTCACAAATACATGACTTACTCATTTAGCCTGTCTGCTATATTCTGCCAAGCCACCACTCTGGCTTTATTTATGGCTACATGCTTGCCTTCTGTTAGAATATTTTTGCATTCTTTTGTTGAAAAAGAAAGAAAAAAAGAGGCTGCTCTTGTTTTGCCCTGGTTCCGTGTCATTTCATCTACGTCTCGGCCATTCATTTGGGCTTCCTAAATATCTCGGGTGTGCGCACTAAGCCAGGCTATGCAGGTCTGCCTTGAATTAGCTTTGATTGGGAAAACCTGGAACACGTTAGTGGAACGACTTGAGGCTTACTCGGGAAATGGCGCTAGTTCAAGTCTCACTTTTTCGGGTAACCCTGGCTTTCTGTAACTACTTTCATGGCATGCCTCCCTGCCAATCTGCAAGTCGGTGTTAGAGTACAATAAAAGTATGAGCGTTCTGCACGGACATCTGAAACAGCATCCGCTGGCTAACATGGCTAACGCTAGCACTGGCTGCCACTGGTTAAACTGTTCCCACTTTCTGTTGTATACTTACATTTACCAGAAAATTTGTTTTGTTTAATTGCCATGTTGACTGTTAATGTTACAGAGAACTTTAATTAAAGTTGCTCAATGTTGGACATCTGTATTCCTCCGCTGTGTGTGTGATGACATCATCAAACGACTAGTCGACTCGACTTCGACTTTGTTGACGGATTACTTGTTAATGCCCTTGTACACTCAGGCACACACACACATACACACACACATAACACCAAGCATTTAAATAATTCTCCTTAGCATGTGGGTAACTATCCTCACAGTATGACTCACTTTTAATGCCTAATGATGGCGGGCACTATATCTTACCGGCATCCTTTTGGCTCCAGAGACATACTTTAGAGCCATCTGATTAAACCAATGTACAAAATAATGTGGCAGTGTTAAGAGTAGTGCCATTAATAGGCAAAACAGGCCACCGCATTAGCATCATATGAGTTAGTGTCCAGCAGCTAAGGCCTCCTTGGAATGGCATCCTGGGAGATGAGTCAACAGACCTTGGTCAGGCATGGGCTATATGAACATCCTAATAAACATTGCAGAGACTGAGAGGTCTCTTAGAGTGATAGGTAATAAAGCCCTGTATGACAGATACAAGGGCTTTATTTTTTTTTGGACCAGGCAACTGGCCCAAACCCCTAAGCTGACATTGCTTTGCACTTCCTATTGGCAATCTATTTGTCGGTGGGGTGATAATGAGGGAGTGGGGTGGGAAGAGTGCCCTATTTGAGTGCTTTCTGGTTGTTTCTTGTCCCCAGAGTGCCACTGAGGAGGAGGTTTGTTGTTAAACAGAATTATATTCATGGGGAGAGGATCTGGGTAAGACCCAGTGTGAAGGAGGCTGGTCAATGAAGCTGGTAGGAGAAAGCGCAACACTGGCCCCTGACTGAGTGACTCTAGGTTGTGGTTTGTTTGTTTTTTCTTGGCTGATAAGTGTCAGAAGTTGGCCAAGCTGGGAATTTTGGGTTTATTTGAAGTAACATCCCTTTTCTCCCTTGTGGGTTGGGTGTAGTGATGCTGTAGGAGGAGAGTGCTGTGTGAAAACTGCTTACCTGGGTGGTTGTCCAAGTGTTGTGCAGGGGGTAAACCAATAGCAAGGATTTTGTCCTGTAACATTTTAAACCTGAATAATCCTGTATAAATTAAAAAAAATGTTTGCTGCTCCTGGGGGATCCATAACCCAACTTGATCCTTAGTAAAACTGTAGAAATCCCAATATCAGCTGCAACCATTAAGTTCACTTGATTAATATATAATCAAGTGAAGTTAATGGTTGCAGCAGATATTGGGATCTCTACAGTTTTATTGAGGATCTTGATTATTACAGCTGAGGTTCCAGGGTCCACTGATGTTCTTGGTTGTTATAGCTAAGAACATCATTCCTTTTTACCCCACTTCTTTTGCCCTGATGCTGCTGACGTGTGCCTTCAGAGAGAGAAATCAATATAGTTGAATGGGGATCAGAGGGAAGGAACATGGCTCATAACATGAAATCTATCAAACCATATTATGACCTGATGGAGCTGCCTGGGCAATTTTGGATGTTTTAGGCCCCCTCGGGTTTATTGCCACAATCTGTCATGCAATTAAGCCTCCTCTCTGCCTGCTAATTTCCCAGTGCTTTCTTTTGGCCCAAATAGGACAGAAACAAAGACATAACAATTTCTGGAGAGGATTGCATCTCCCATTTGGAATCTAAAGGGAGAAGCCATTCTCAGGCCAATGCCAGAATGTGTGGTTTTTAACCAGCAACGCTTCAGTGAGGCTTGGGCAGGCATGAACACTTGATTCTTTCTCTGGACCCCTTTCATATTGGTAAAAAAGACTTGTGTATGTCCAGTTGCATCATATCTGACAACCTCAATGGCAAAAAAGTGCTAAGTATTGTGTCCTTATTTAAAGCCTAAATATCATGGGAGATGATTAAAAATCAAAAGAAACTAACCTTGACCAATTATGCTGTACACATCTCAGGACAGTGTTTTGAGACCTGTAATAAAAGGCTATTATAATTAAAAGAGGAATGTTAGGTGAGGTTGTCATGTTGTATGGCAGAAAAATTGATGCATGAATTTTTTTAAGTAAAGTGTAAAGTGAGTGTAAAGTGACCATTCCGTCATATGTGAACATACCACAGCACACAGTGTGAACAGCACAAAATTCTTCCTTTGCATTTAACCCATTCACACAGTGCCCGGGGAGCAGTGTGTGGGGATGGTACCTTGCTCAAGGGTACCTCAGAGGTGCCACTAGCAGTCTTAGTGAAAGTTTGGTGAAAGTAAAAATCTTCTTTATTGTTTTCAATAAAGGATCCATCTGAAGCTATTTAATAATTCATGAGTATGCCTTGTAGTTGCACATAAGGCTTTAGTTCCCAAGCTGTTCAGGGGTTGCTTAATAGACACAAATTAATACTTCTGTTGCTGTTGTCATGTCCCCTTTATGGCCTTTAAACAGTTCGCTCACTTTATAAATGATATAAACATCCTCCCACAATCCCATTAACATGGCATGAATTTATTTGATGGGGGTGGGCAAGCAATCAAGCAAACAAACAAAATATCTTGGCCCCATATCTGAACAGTCTGAGTAAACTTTAAGTTGATAATTATGTCAAAAAGCTGAAAAAAAACTTTTTTTTTTACTATTGAACATGGTACACTGAACACATTTGGACTATTTCATGAAAGTTGAAAGCTACAGCCTGTTCTGATGTATGTCTCTGTTTGTCTTTCTGTGTGTTCATGTTTTCTCCAGGAAAAGGAAGCTGATAAAACATGGAGCGGTGGTACGTTTTGTGTGTGATGCTGTTGGGGGTTTTGGTGCGGGGGCAACACTGCCCAGGGCGCTGTATCTGCCAGACAATTTCTCCAACCCTGACCCTGCTGTGTGCCAAGACTGGCCTCCTATTTGTGCCCCCAACAATCGACCGCAAGACCGTGGAGCTGAGGCTAACTGACAACTTCATCACGGCTGTCCGCCGAAAGGACTTTTTCAACATGACAAGTCTGGTGCACCTGACACTGTCCCGGAACACCATCAGCCAGATTGCCCCTCATGCCTTTGTAGGACTCAAGGCATTGAGGGCACTGCACATGGATGGTAACCGACTGACAGATATAAAGTACGACCAGTTGAAGGGTCTGGTCAACTTGCGGCATCTCATCCTGGGCAACAACCAGATCCACCACATCGATTCTTCCTCTTTTGATGAGTTTGTGTCCACTATTGAGGACTTGGATTTGTCTTATAACAATCTGAGGACGTTACCTTGGGAGGCAATTGCTAGGATGACCAACATAAACACACTTACTCTGGATCACAATCTAATTGACCACATAGGAGTTGGAACTTTCACCCTCCTAACCAAACTGGTTCGTTTGGACATGACCTCAAATCGCTTGCAGAAATTGCCTCCAGACAGTCTCTTCCAGCATGCCCAGGTGCTGTCTGACCCCAAAATCACCTCCAGTTCCTCCCGGCTGACTGTGAGTTTTGGTGGGAACCCACTTCACTGCAACTGTGAGTTGTTGTGGTTGCGTAGGCTAACACGAGAGGACGACTTAGAGACCTGTGCCTCACCTGAACACCTAATGGACAAGTACTTCTGGTCCATTCAGGAGGAAGAATTTATCTGTGAGCCTCCGCTCATTATCAAGCATCATTCCACCAAACCTTATGTGATGGAAGGACAGGGCGTCACACTCAAATGTAAGGCCATGGGTGACCCGGATCCCGCTATTCACTGGCGTTTTCCTGATGGCAAGTTGGTACACAACAACTCACGTACAATTTTGCATGATAATGGCACTCTGGATATCCTGATAACCACTCTGAAAGACAGTGGTGCATTCAACTGTGTTGCTTCCAATGCTGCTGGCATTGCCACGGCTGCCGTGGAGATAAACATGATCCCGCTGCCACTCTTTGTCAACAACACTGGACATATGAGAGAGGCGGATCCTGGCCTCTCTGACATAACCACCTCCACTAAATCTGGCAACAATGACACCAAGCAGGACAAGAGGGTAGTGGTGGATGAGCTGACCTCCAACTCGGCCGTGATCCACTGGCCATCTGAGCGACACATTCCTGGAATCAGGATGTACCAGATTCAGTATAACAGCACCATGGATGACACATTGGTTTACAGGTAGGCATAGAAACAACTTGTAGAATTGCATTCCACAGTATGTTTTGAAGGACACAATTTGGCCACAATATAGTGAAAGTGAAAGTG
Organism: Brachyalestes nurse; assembly: GCA_037974405.1. NCBI lineage: Eukaryota > Metazoa > Chordata > Actinopteri > Characiformes > Alestidae > Brachyalestes > Brachyalestes nurse. Next base: position 28,126,723 of record JBBPCY010000001.1, on the reverse strand, counting down.
ACCATTCTGTCATGCGTGAGCACACCAGAGCAAACAGTGTGAACAGCACGAAATATAATATACTGGCATTATAGGTACTTTGTTGCATATATTATGAAGGCAGTGTTTGGTTCTTGTTTTTGTATAAAATGAAATTGATTTCTTTTCATAGTTGCACTGCGTTGCCTAAGGGCAGGGTACAAACTGTAATGGAAAATATGACAATTGTGTCACTGTAATATCAGCCGAGCAAATATGCAGTTTGTTGAGCTATAAATATTTAACATGTTAAAAACATAGCAATAATCCAGTTCATGTTATTTTCAGTAAAACCATGTGAAACCGTTATGAAGTAGTATTTGGATGTCTTGAACATTAATACATCATTTTAAAATTACAAACAATACCTAGCAATTAATCAAATTGTAAAATTGTAAAACATAGATTAATAAAAGCATCAATAAATCTGATTTATTTATTAATAAATAAATAAATCAGTTACAGCCAGCTTTCATTTTCTAAATAGTACTGATGACACTGGTACAACACTGGTTTGTATCTTGACTCCTAAAAGGTTGACTAGAATGGAACAGCCGCTAATATTTTATATACAGCAAACCCCCGCTTTGCACAGGGGTTAAGTTCCAAGAGTATAGTGAAAGACTGCGTTGCTGGGATGCGGTAAAAAAAAAAAAAGCCTAAAAATGTTTATAGCAAACCCTAAATATAGTGTAAACCCTCGTCCACCACACCCCCTCGTCCTCCTGCAGGGTTTATGTTTGGCCGTGGTGCTTAGCAACCCAGCAACTAAAAAGCAAAGAAAAATTCAGAACTAAAAAGTAATTTTGAAATGAAATACATAAATGAGGATGCATTTTTTCAGGAGGCTACATTAGTGATGCTTCACCTGCTGCTGCCTATGTTCATTCCACTTTTTTCCTGTGTTGCTAATTTGAGCATTAGTGTCAACTGCTTTAGCTTCTACTTTAGATTAAAAATCATGTATCTGTCACTGAAAGTGATATAAACCCAACAGATCTGAATCCTATTTTTGGTTGAAAGAAAATGTTGTGATTATTTGTTATCTGTCTGGTATAGAAAATGCAATGTAGACTACGCAAAAATCATAAAAGCAAAGGTTGAAAAATATCCACCAGGAGATAATGACCAAAGCAAAGCTTTTTATAGCTTTATTTAAGCTTCTGATTTCATTTAACAATTTGACTGTTAAGAAATACGTATTATGTAAGTCTAAACTGCAGAAAATACGTTTGTTGCCTTGAGGCAACACTGTACAATAGAGGGTTAACCACTTCTTGGTTATCACTTGAATGTTACGGTCACATAATGCCGGTGAACTGCTCTTTTTAATACAGTTAACTTTGTCAGTGGTATGGAATTTTAAATGTGAAACAACATTCTGAAGAGGAAGTGCACTGTTTCATATCAGCAAGGGAATGGCTTCCAATTTACAGGGGCCATAAAAGGCACTCATGATTCAGCAAAATGCACTGTATTTCACCCACCATCCTCCAATAAGCTCAGAAAGCAGCACTCCTGCCACTACACACACTGCATTATTGAGCTTAGCATCCACATTCCCTGTCCAATCACAGAGGAGTAAAACACTCCTGACATTTATTACCTCTTGTAGAGCTTCTGTCGCAGACTAAAACCCTCCAAATAATTTCTGATGCTGCACATTTATTTAGTGAGAGCCACTGTGGCTGCTAATCACAAATCCTTCTGGCTCACAAGCTGCTTGGACAAACATTAGATCGGATTTAGATCAGACGTTAGCTCATTACTAAAGATTAGCGAGGCTCAAGCTCACAGGCCATTCGGGTCCCTTCTTATGAAAAGTCCAGTCTGGATACATGAAAAGTGCAATGTTGCTTTCAAGGACAAACATCAGTGGTTTTCAGGAGGCAAAGACATGAAAGCAATAAGCCGAATCGCCTCTGGTGTATTGGAACAATTTTCCACTAAATGACTTTGCAGGATGGAAGGATTGTATGGCATTGCTTTAAAAAAAAAAAGAAAAACAAAGATTAGCAATTGAATCCACATGTTTCATATAAACCAACCCGAACTGGGTGCCTCAAAAAGCATACAAACGGTGACAAACATCACTGCAATATACTACGTAGACAAAAGGAAATACTGAAACAGATGATGCCAGGATGAATTTATTACCAGCCCTATTGATAACTCCTGAAAACACAATAAAAGAAAATTGTACTATTAAATAGATATGACATGACAACAAACATTACACTTTCACATCTGGTTCTAGAAATGGAGGGCAGTGTAAAGTAACAAGTCTGTTAAACTGACATTTTGAAATTGCTATTGTGATGGATGGAGCTTGCTGCACACCCTCTCTATCACGTAATACATCTTACGTTGCTCACCTGTGGCGCATAGTAATTAGGTCCTGAAATGGATTGACTGGTTGTGGGAGCAGCAGATGGGTGGGAAACAGCACTACAGCACAGAGAGATGCACATTATACTTCTATACTAGTGTATTGTAAAAAAAAAAAAAAAAAAGATGTTAATTACATAGACTTTGGTTAAATGCATTGTTTGAACCAGAGTCATCAGAAGAGAAGTTTACTTGTTGCATGGGCATAGCTATTTGGGGGATGGGGGGTGGGTCTTTCATGTGGGTCCCATATTGGTTTTATGATGAACCAAACATGAGCCCCAATAAGTTGGTCCGTCTTGGGCCCAGCCCATTTTGTCCTCAGTCTCCATGTGGGCATCATGTGGGGCAGCCCAAGTGAGTTACTTATGGATCTAAGATGGGTAGAATAAGGGGGTGTTGTGGGAAGCATAAATAGGATTAATATTCTAGTACAGCCCAAATTTCATATATGGATATTTTCTGGGTGTATGATTGGACAGTGTGCGGTTGTGGTAGGAAGCCTAAGCAGAATTTATGGGGGCCCATCAGAAGCTTCCTACATGTGTTTTATGTGGGTATGCACGGGTATAATACAGGTAAAGTGTGGGAGCATTAATATGTGAAGTTGGGCAGCATATGATTATATCTAAGCATTTGAACACCCAGTGTGCAAGACTGCTTGGCAACCATTTTGTTAAACAGGATAAAGACCCAAATTAAATAATTTCAGAATAGTGTTTTCAAACATGGCAACATCAAATTGTATTATATACTCAAATACTTCAGTTTTCAATAAGATTTTAATTGCAATTCATTTTTATACAAATAGATACATGTCAACATGCTCATAAAACAGCATCAACACATTTAAATAACTTCCCATTGTTGCTTTTTGGTCACCCTTGACAAACAAGATCATGTAACTGATCATAAAACCTTAAGTCCTTTAACATCATTTTAATTGCAAGTTTAAAACACATTTATCCCATGGTCCCTACTTATAATAAGGTTTAATTAGCAGTTTTATCATGTGCACCGTGTTGTGCTCTGAGAGCACAATTACCTTCATGGCATTTTTCAGATCGACTTATTCGTCAATAAAGTCGAAGTCAAGTCGACAAGTCGTTTGATGACGTCATCACACAGACGCAGCAGAGGAACACAGACGTCCAACAATAAGCAATGAGCATTCAAAGGTCTCACATCTTTAAAGATTAACTTAACAAGCAGATAAGTGATCTGCTGTTTTTTCTTATTGGCTTTTCTGTAAAGCTACTCCGCACCTCTGGACTGGACGACTCTCTGCAGTGCTAGCATTATCCATGTTAGCTAGCGGATGCCTTTTCAAATGGCCGTGCATAACGCTAGTACTTTTATTGTACCTTAACACAGACTTGCAGATTGTGCACTTCACTGTGCTGTTTGTGTGGTCTAGAGCAATGGTTCTCAACCTTTTCAGGCCCACCTATCGATCACAGCATGTTGCCAAGGCCCACTTGGCCACATTAGATGATATTAAATGACCAATTGTGGACCAATGGCCTGTCTCGATTTTAGATTTGCAGCCCAATTAAAAGCCTTCGTGGCCCACAGGTGGTCCCCAGCCCAGTGGTTGAGAAACCAGGGTCTAGAACGAAGTATCTCCATATATGCAATGCGCGCCTGTCACCTACTGCCTCTGCTGCCATATCTCTCGCCTTGTTGTGGTCTCGTGTTTAGACCCCCACCCCACGCGCCAACGTTACCACCCTTTTTATAAAGTGACTATAATAATTGGTTAAACCATTTATTATAGCATGTCAGCGTAAGTCAATCAGAGGCAGAGATTGCAAGAGAGAGGAAAAAACACACGACTTGTCGACTTCTCTCAGGGGTTGTTGACTTGTACCTCTGACCTCAATGCGTTGACAAGCGGCTTTTCTGTTAATGCTCTGTTTAGAACCCTATTGGGTTTGTCCATATAAAATCCAGTTGTATTAAGGTTAAACCCAAGTGGGACCCAGAAAATTTCATGAACGAACCCATGTAAAACTCACTTAGACTTGCCCACATTGATGTGTTTAGAGCAAGCCTAACTGGGACCCAGACATAACCGTAAAAAAGCCCATGGAGAGCCTATTTGGGCTGGCCTAGTTAAAAAACAGGGATTGCATGGGTAAGCCCATATGGGTCTATGAATTTATCCATGCTAAGCTTTTGCCCAACTGGAACCCAAGAAGCCCACATAAAAATTTTTGGTGCACATTTCCACCATGACATGCATACATTGGTCCCTTTTAGTCTCTGTTGGTCTCTACTGGTCCTGTACCATCGTTGTTTAAGGGTTAGTTCTTTATTCATGTTTTATTGTGCTTTTTGTCCTGCCCAAAAATGAGGAAAGAGAATTTCTTACACCTCTTTGGAATGACGCCATACAACAGCACATGGGTAAAATAACAAACTCTAAAGAGCAAAATAATAATTATTTTACCTCCTTTTTTCCTGAATGTGCTACATCCTCTTTCATCCTCTTTCAGATTTGTTTCTCTGTGTGTGGCTTTAGTACCTGTTCTTTTACATTAGTTCAGAATTTTTAAATACAGTTTACATATTGATATACCTCAGTTATTTGCACATTTCAATCAGTCCTTGTCATCTCAGTTACTAGGATATTTCACCCAGCTATTAGCAATATTAACAGTTACTAGCATGTTTAATTCAAACACTTCCAAACTTACCTCAGTTACTAGAATTTTTCATTCAGACACTGCCATATTTACCTCAGTTACTAATATATTTTACTTAGCCACTGCCGCATTTACCTCAGTTACTAGCGTATTTCACTCAGCCATTAGTATATTTATTCTATTTACTAGCATATTCCTCTCAGCCAATGGAGTATTTTATTTAAATGATGGCTGAATCAAGGAAAGCAGGCCTGAGAGGAACATTGGTTCAGCTGTTCTGACCTAAAATACTCACTATGTTAAAATGGTGGATCACACATGACACTGTCTCTTGACAAAACTGGTAGCTTGCTGTACTAGACACTAGCATAGTCTGCTACTTAAAAAGTTAAGGTTAGTTCAAATTGACCCTTTTGGAAAAAAGTTTAAAACTACAGTAATGTAGTCAGCTACATAGTTAAATCTGAGGTCAGCAATTGCACATTGGATTAAAAAGTTTACATTTTATCTGTCTATAATCCATATGTTATCTGTATGGCTGCTACAACAAATTAAGTTAGTTGGTGGTTGTCATCCTCCCAATAATAATTGCTTTGGTAGCTTCCCTTTTAATTGAAATATGTACATGCAGTCATATGGGGAAAAATATGAATATCTTAGGTCAAATTTCATGTTTTATTGATTTTCTAAGTGAATATCCTCTACAGAAATCATATTTGCCCAAAAGACCACAAATTGACCAGGGATTTCAAAAGCGTGAACCAAACATTATCTTAGTCTTCAGTTTATAGGTTTATCACTCTCTTTCAACTCTAGCAGACAGGAGTCCAGCCTTGTAATCCAGGAAATAAATGCCTGAAGGTGTTGCTAACATTGCAGGCATGTGGCCTTACCTATAAGGACTTTGTCTATATAAGGACTATAAGGACTGTGTTTCTTTCTCTAACCTGGAATTAACATGCTTCAAGCTGTTGTTGCTAGCAATATCCCCTAATGTCAAAAGAAGCACAAAATATATGTGGGGGTGGTCTCGTTGGAAGCTCACGCAGAAACGTGTGTTAATCATGAGGATCTAGATGTTGGCAGCGCTGGAGTGTTGGAGGTTGTGTGAACACTGAAAAGACCCTTTTTTCACATGTGGGAGGACATTAATACAGCCAAAGTAAAAGGCCCAGTAGGATTAGGGCTTTTATTAGCATATAAAAGGAGTTAGGTTGTAAATATGCTTGAGCACCTTGTAAGCACACCCAGATGTTTGTTGAGGTTTTCACCCACTCACTAGTGTTGCACTAGTGGCATGTCAGCTGGCCTACAGGGTTCGGCTCAACACCATAGACATCCAACTGCTATTACAGCAACAGACCAAAGTGAGTGGATCTAAAAATCCCTCCATGTACCAAGCCAAACAAAATCACAAACCTCCCAAGTTTCAACTGCATATGTCCTCAAGGAGATGGAGTCGTCTACGTCAATGACAAACCCTGACACTTGCAGAAGGAAAAAAGAAAGAATGGAAGTGTCTGCAAGCTGCCTGCACATCCATTAGCATTCAGTACAGCTGCTTTCAAAGACACCATTAGGACGGCAAGGGGAAATTTGGCAGCAGTGCTGCAGGAGGCATCTAAACTTCAAAGATTTCAGTGGTATGAAATCACGCCTGTAAGTAAAGGACGATTAGATGCATGCAAGTGCTCTGCATACTGTCCAAAGGTCAGCAAAGACAACAGAACATACCAGGAAAAAAAATGGAGGTAAAAAGGTACAAATTGAATTTGACACTGTTGAAGGGTGGGAGAAGCAAAAAAAAGAAACAAGTAAGCAATTAAAGTTTTCTTTTCTTTTTTAAATTCAGATTCTCATTTTGATTACTTTAAAAAGAAAAATTATTAATTTTTTTAAAAATGTAACGTAATTATTTGCATATTCATTTGAATGTCACTTGAGATTTGCATGAACATACTTGCATTTGTAATGCCACTGCTATCTTCTTGGCTAACTAATTAAAATGGACAAATAATCATAAAGTAATTAAGAAATTAATTCATTTTGAGCATGTAACATGAGACTTACTGTCATTTCAAATAGACAAACAATAAATAAATAGCAATTCAATTAAGTAATTAAATAATTCATTTTGAAAATGTAACATGTGACACATACAGGGGCCTCCACAATTATTGGCACCCCTGATAAAAACATGTATAAAGCCTTAAAACAAATTCTGTTTGGGTGAATAATATAAAAAAGAGAAAAACACACTTGTTACGACCCTTGGCATTCTAGGGGTATATGGGTCGCACACTTAAATTGTAAGACGTTGGCAAGTTGAATTCCTAGCACTGGTTGCAACCAAAGTGATGACAAACTAGATACTTTATCAGCAAAGTGTGAGTACATTTGAGTACATTTATTAAGAAATATATTTTTAAATGTATGCCACAGTTACTGACACCCCTGCACCTAACACAGTACAGAGTGAGTGATCTTTGACTGTTCCTTTCTCTAGATCGCCTGTGTCCTCTCCAGAGTCCTGTGTGCTCTCTTTTGCTCTCTCCCCTTCAGCTCACCCACAGGTTTTCTATTGGATTTAGATCTGGGGGCCTGGGTGGCCATGAAAGAAGGTTGATTTTGTGGTTGGTGAACCATTTCTGTGTTGATTTGAAAGACCTGCTGAAAGACCCACTGACAACCGTTTTCTGGCAGAGGCCACAAGAACCTGCTTAGTTCCTGTACTGACCATTTAGCCTGACCCGAGGTCAGGCTGATTGATACCCCCAGCTTCTTAAAGAAAGTGGCCCAGACTCGGGACACAAATTGGGGGCTTGGTTGGACAGGCTTGGTCCTCCGGGGTGCCATAGTGCAAAAACCGGACCCTCTTTGAAAACCGGTCGACGACCACCAAAACAACAATGTACCCATTGGATTCCGGGAGGTCCATGAAGAAGTCCACAGCTATGTGGGACCATGGCCTCTGCAGAATCGGGAGGAGCATTAGTTTCCCAGCAGGCAGCTGACGTCCACCAGCTACCGGTTGCTCAGGCACATAAACCGTGTCTGTCGGGCATGTCCGGGGAATTGGGTGCAGCGCCTTCAGGCACTCTATTTCCGAATCGAGCTCCTACTGTATGGGTGCTACAATAAGAGTTGTGGGAATTATAGGTTCGGCCTCAGTATTGTCCACAGGAGTGAGTATATATATGTATGTGTGTATATATATATATAT
>JBBPCY010000001.1:28085441-28112108 GCA_037974405.1 Brachyalestes nurse | reverse complement strand
GCACCTCCATATCATTGCATTCAGTTTTTATTCACGATTTGTATAGTGTCCCAACTTTTTTGGAATCCGGTTTGTAGTATAATAATGTCACAGGTCATCCACAAGGTATGATGGGGGTCTCTTGTGTGCTCTTGCTTGTTTGTGTTCTTCGCTTTCTGCCATGTTGAAAGGTCAGAGTTTATCTCATCTAGGCAACTCGTGTATCAATTTTCTCCCAATTCCCCAGTGGAAATTACGACGCGAGGGGGTGTTCATGTGCGGTTTTCAAGTCGCCTTCTGGTATTAATTCCCATAGGATGTGAAGGCACCATTTGGAGTTTCTCTTTGAAGAGAAGACGAGTCAGCATGAAGTGTGTCCTTCTTACTCCTGTTTCCTGGTTACTTTTCAATAAACTTCTTCGATTTACTCCTGCAAGGGCGACACCACTTCTGTGTGCCAGCATGCAGTCATGACAAAAGTATGGGATTTAACTGAAACATATTAACTGAAACCAAAGCACCATTATTCAGACCTTATTAGTCAATCTGCATAGTTTTCATCCACTTAAATGAATCATATGCTTATACTTAATGTTCTTGGTCCATGTTCAAATACATAAAATGTTCAATGTACTAACCATTAAGGATAACTCCCCATTCGTTGTGCATTCAAAATATATCTTAACTAGCTGGGGAATTTACTGTTATGTTATAACTTACTACAAGTGGGGCGCACGCCAGCTCCAGAGACGGGGCTCCGGCCCCACACGCCAGCTCCAGAGACGGGGCTCCGGCCCAGCACGCCAGCGCCAGAGACGGGGCAACGCCCCATGGACTTTAGCCGGGCTCCCTGCCGAGGTGTTGCCAGGAGGGGGCTGGCCTCCTGGGAGGACAAGGGGGCTCCGCCCCCATGGACGATGCGGAGCTCCAATGACGGGGCTCCACCCCCTAGGGACGGTAAAGGGCACAAGGGGGGCTCTGCACCTAAGGACGGTTGGGGGACTCACAAGGGGAGAGTCCCAAGAGATCCACCCTGCCGCTAAGGGGGGTCTTGGGTGTAGGCTTGGGTCATCTTGTGTTGGTGTACTTTGTAGAAGACATATTGGCCCTCGAGCCTGTTTTGTTTGATATTTTGGAAAATAAATAGAGAAAGCAAAGATGGAAACGTGTCTGTGTGCCTCCTGCTATTGCGCCTCGCCACGAGATGTGACATGTGCCTCTGCTCTGTCTTGTGTGCCCGCCGCTCTTGTTGCTCTCCTGTGTTTTGTTACTTCCCAGGTGTTTCCCTCTATAAAGCCCTTACTTGTCTGCCTTCATAAAGTCCTTCCCTTGTTTGAGTACTGTGCCTTTTCTGTGCCTTATTTCTGAGTATGTTGTTCCCTTTTTCCCTTGCTTTCCACATGTGTTTTGTGAGTCAGTTTCCAGTAGGGATGCACAGAATATAATAAATAATAAATATAAAAATATAAATATAATAATATAATATAAAAATATTTTTAAATTAATTTTTTTTTTACGCAACCCAAGCACTGATGACATAATCAACAACCATATTGCCTTCTCGCCTCAGTGTTATCCGCTGCTAACCAGGCGTCGTTCGCTCGGCAGCTGAGCAGCTCCAAAAATGAGACGATACGGGGAGCTAGGTCTGTGCTTTCCTCCCTCAGAACGAGATCTTTTATTTTCTTTCCTTAAAAAGAGCATTTGAGTGGCAAAAGCACTCACGAACAGAGCAGCAATGAAAAGAAAAACTTCCCCGCCTAACAAACACACACACTAAAACGACATCCCCCAGCATGCGCGGTGCCTTAAAGCAACAGGCTCGATCGCAAAACATCCTGATCGCCATGCAGAGTATGAAGCACAGACCCTTTTTTTAAAAGGCAAGAAAGTTTTCCAGTGATTAGTTATTATATGGGCTATGCCAGTCTTTGTTTTAATACAATATTTTGTCTTAGGCCTACAGAGAATGTTGTTCTATCTTTTAGCAGTTTTTAAAGCACTTGTTCTAAATGCACTTTGTTCATGCCCTTCCTTCACAATTTTAAAATGCACTTGAATTCAGAAGTATAATGGGAGAAGATATTTAATTGTATAAAATTTCAGCTATCTTGCTTTTAGGCTAATCATGAGTGTGGCCAAGTACATTTTTGATTTCAAAATTTATTTTATATTGTGCATTGAATGAATGCTCAATAAATATTTTTATAGTTTTGTAACAGATTTATTTTAATTTAATAATAATAATTTATTTCGGTTTTCGATTTCGGTTTTCGGCCAAGTGTTTCCTCATTTTCGGTTTTCGGTTTTGGTCCCAAAAAATCATTTCGGTGCATCCCTAGTTTTTAGCATGTGTTTTCCATTTTCTTGTCTCTGAATATAGATTGAGTTTTTGTCCAGTAACTGTGGGATTATTATTTGTTTGCTTAATCTTTTGATATTCTCTTTTTGAAACCTTTTTTCCTGTCCTATGTCCTGTCTTTTTTTTTTGTCCACGTAAACCCAAATCTACAACGTCATGTCTATTACTTCAGCATCCTGGCCACAACAATAATGGTGCCACCGAAGAGTTAAGTTTGCAATACCAGAAGGAAATCAGCAGCATGTGCAAAGTTTGACATCCCTTAACTTTTATTGGTTTATTGTGTTAATCTTTTTCATACTAGTTTCAATTTCCTTTCTTCTTCCAGCCCAACTAAGTCAATGATCACAATTCTCTTTTGTGAAACTTAAAAGAAATTGTCATGTTGAATTAATATAAAGACAATTCCACTCTCAGTTTGAGGGCATCATGGACCTTGGACTATTGACCCCCTTGGTTTGTACTTCACTCTAGATGGCAGCACACCTGACCATGTCACAATAATGTGGTTTGTAGGTGGCTTATTGTGATTTGGAGTTTTAGTGTATGTGGTATATGAGCGTGTGTGGTGGTGTCTTTTCCTCACAATTTATTGCCAACAACTCCATTAATCTATGACTCTTGTACATTACATGCATCACATAGTGTTTGGATGCACTAGCATTATGTGCATGGTGCAGCTGAAACACTGGCTCGTCTGGGTGGACCCTTTTGGATTGACTTGATTTGTATACTGCAGCATGTTTCTTTATATTGACCATATTGTTGCTAGTATTATAATTTTGAATCCCAGTATTTCATACAGTCATAGTATTTTTACTGTAGTACTAGAAATGTGGATACAAAAAGTATGTCCTTTTTGTTTTATTCATCAAAGTTTTGAACCACTTGTGTTTTTTTCCTTGTGTAGAAACGGAACTTCTGGAGGAGTCAGACCAAGCAAATGTGAGAACAACAGTCAGTGTAAGCGTATAGTCTGCATTCGTTAAAAACTTCCAAAAATTAGTAATATTTTCTAAAAATAACACACATTTTTTCTTCTGTTTGACAGCCCCTGCCTCCACCTGAACAGTCCTTTTTACTTTCAGAAATGGATACAGATGCAAAATACTGATTTAAGTTTACTAGGAGTTGTGGAGAACACCAACACAGAACACAAACTAGAAAGAATAAAATATAAAGATATTCAAAGTCATCATAGACATAAAGGCTTTAAAAATATATTAACTTTACACAGCAATGGAATTTGCTATGTGACACTTTTAATATGCTAACAGGTGACTCTTTTTGTTCTCGGAATTGGATTTTAAGTTTACAATTGAGAGGAAAGATTCACCGAAAACATGCATGTTCTATACACTGCAGAGTCTGCAGCTTCCAAAATAAGCGTTAAATACTAAACAGCGGCACTGTTGACTTGATGTCCATGGAAGCTTATGAAACTCGTTATTTTGAATTCAGCAGAGAGAGTGGCCATTACAAACAGCGTTAGTAAACTCTACCATATCCTGGTAGATCACTTTGTGATTTGAAGGGAATGAGCTGATTTCACAGTTTATCGATCTACAACACGGTAGACTCTGATTCACTGTAGTCAGAGAGTGTAATCCAAGACATCTAAGAGTGAGAAGGAAAAGACTGTGCGGGACCCTTAAAGCAGATTTCTTTTTTAAACATGTTTCATTATTTCCTCTGATTATTTTAGCAGCCCCCAGCAGGTGCTGAAGTATTCATTCCTGACAGGAGGTGTGTAGATATGGACAAATGTCTATACAGGTATTGTATTATCTGTTTGTTTCACTCAGTCCTTCAAAGAAAAGAACAACAGAATATTAGTATTTGTGCTGTACTTACAATTTTTCTCCTACTCTGCAGGTTTCTGTGCTCTCATGGTGGTCAGTTTCAGTGCAAGTTGACCAGTCTTGTGTTTGAGATGGAGGGAAGAGGGGAGGTGCTGTATGGAATAGAGCCCTGGGATCCCCGTCTGTTGGATGGTTTAGGTCAGATGCAGCCTGCTGGACCTCTGTATGATATTGATTGCTTTGAAGGTCCAATGAGTCAACTGCACCTCCCACACTGTGAGATAAGTCCTGGTAAGTAATTTTTTTATGAAATATATTCTTAATGATTTGGTTAAATTTTGTTTAATTAGAAATTAAGGTTTCCTTGGTCAAATAATCCTAAATTATGCTCATTCAAAACAGAAAACCATAAACTGTTACTGCACAGTAACCTTCAACAACTAATGATTATTTGAATAACACTTTAATTTCAAAGTCTGAAAAGAAAAAAACAATGAATACTGTGTATGTTTAAATAGTACGAACAAGAGGTGTTTTTAATGTGAAAAGAATAATATACTATAATCATCTAATGTTTCTGTTCATACTTTACTATCTGGATAAGAGTCAAGAGCAGAGTCTAGGATGACACCCTTTTGAACCAAAAGAAGAGTGTTTCAGGACCACTTTTATTGGTCTCATGACTCTAAGGAAATTGGTTTATTTTTTATTTCTGATAATCATCTTAAACATTTCTAAATGTTTGTGGGATGAATTTGTGATAAATAATTTCTAATTTGTGTATTCATAGATATAATCAAATATAGATATAAAATGAAGTTTATATATCACTTTAAACTTTAAACTTACTTTTATGCGAATGACACCTATATTTGTTTATATCTAGTGATAAGACCATTAAAAGTGGTCCTGAAACACTTTTCTTTTGGTTCAAAAAGTCATCCTAGACTTGACTCTCATTTGATGTTCATGTTCAAAATTTAAGGTACAAGATTCAAGATACTTTATTTGTCACATGCATAGTCATAGAGGTACAACACACAGTGAAATGTATCCTGAACCGCTCCTTTGACTGTGCAGACATTTTAGACAATTAAATTTTAAATATAAATCTGGAATTTTCTTTACATAGAATAAGATAAGGGAATAAGTACGATAAAGTAAATCTAAGTCTATTTAAATGTAAGTACAATTTTAATTTTTAAACACAATCTTAAATTTAAGAAAAACACAGTCTAAAAGTATTAACATGAGCACCACAAGTATAAAGATGTAGCTAATAAAATTATAAAATTGAGGTTTGTAATGTGTATTTATATAAGTGTGTGGCAGTGTGTGCAATGTGCAAATGTAATGTGCAAATGGAAAGTTAAAGTGCATTGTGCCATACTAGCACAGCAATGTAAAATGTCTGTGTAGTGCAAGCAGAGTATGTAACAGTAATGTAAACTATGTGACCAGAGTAATAAGCAGTAGTGTAGTGGCATATACAGTACAGTGTGATGAATATAATGGTAGGATATGAAGTATGACAATTCTTGAATGTAAATGTACGATGTGAGTTTCTTTTCATAATGATCCGGTAATGCTATGGGGGGAGTGGGGGCATGTTCTGATTCAGAGCTTGGGTGGCCTGAGGATAGAAACCTAAGAAAATTATTTTTTTTTCACCTGCAGAACTTAAAAAATTGAAATATACCTTTCCCAGTTTACTTTCATCTCAGTCCAGTTCTGCTTCCCTTCCGTAAACCCACATCAAATCAAATCTTATCTTTTCCTTGAATTTAATGTCTGTACTTTGTTTATAATAGGGTATGTTTGTTTTTGAAAAATATTATACAGCTCCAGGAAAAAAATAAGCAACCACTGAAAATTATTCTGTTTCTCAGGTTTGCCTTAGTTTTAAGAACTGCTGACAATATTTCTCCTAATATCCAAATAAAAATATTGTTCTTTAAAGCATAAAATTGTCCCATCCCCGGTCAGCGGCAACTAGAGGTTGCCATTGTTTGTTATATGTTGGACTTTTATTTTGAAAGTGTCGGTTCACAGTGGCTAAATTCATATTTAGGTATAGCTGTTGGTAGTTTTGGTTGAAGTGATTGTATACCTTCATTGGTTCAGTTCTATGTTTAGTCTGTGGATAAGTTCCCCTGGAATGCTTCCCAGGCTCGGCCCACCGTCATATGTCCATCATTCCTGTATAGAGTTATATCCATCTTTTGTGTTTTAGAGCTTGCTTTGTGTTTTGGCCCTCGAGCCTCTTTGTGTTCTGGTGTGTAAATAAAGTAAAAGTAATATGGAAACCTGCATCTGTGCCTTGCTACCTGTGCCCTTCCTGACAAAAATAAGAGAAATTACAATACATCAAAATAAGAGTAAAGTTGCAGTGTTTTCAGACCTTGAATCATTAAAGAAAACAAATCTCTTGTTCACTCTTAAACAAGAGATTTTATACTTTTCCTCATTAAATAAGATGTGATTCAGGTGATCACTAATCAGTCCCTCATAAAGTTTTAAAATAAATTGCAGTGTTGTCTTATTTTTTCTGGAGCTGTACATGTGTTTTTTAATACAGAAAATATTCACTCCAAATTTATGAATAGATATTTAAAGTATAGGTAGTACACTTAAGCTACTGCTTTATTTAAAGCAACTCAGTTCCTCATTAATCCCTCTTCCATTAATGAATAAAATCATGCTTAAATTAATGTATTTTTTGTGATTGTTGATATTTTACAGAAGGGAAGGCTGGACTTGCTGTGGCACATATCACTAAAGGAAATTTAGAGATCATTGATCCTCTGAATGTAACAAACACGCATGTAATCATTGCTGTGCAAGGCCTTTCCCTCTTTGGACTTCTTGCCAGGATATTCTCTGCCAGCCCCATCAGTGCTCAAGTGCTTCTCTTCTACAAACTAATAACCAGACAAAACTTGAGAGAACTGCATATCCACTTGCTGCCAGGGAATGTGCCACTCGCAGAGGTAAACCACTTTGGTCAAAAAAATATTTATTGTTTTTAAAGACCCATACTCACTGTGCTGTCATATGAAAAGAGGAAAACTTCTCTGGCTTGTTTGGTCACTATTTCTCAGTATTCAGTTGGAGCTTTTCTAATTTTTGTAATTCTTAGTTTTGATTTAAAAGATCAAGAATTGCTGAATGCCACCATCAATCTTAATTTTTATCTTTTTGAAGGTGAAGAGTCAGTATACAGACTTCACACATATAAGGACAAGCTCCAAATGCAAGCTGACACCTGGTAGGAAATACAGGGCATCCTGCGAGCCTTATGTATCCCAGCCAAAGGTAAACTACAACCTGCATCCTGAAAGCAAAGGGTTATCGTTAAGTTCGTTTCCAGACTTTCCAAACTGATATGTAGTGCAGTGCCACCTCACAACAAGATGGTCCTGGTTTCAGTTCCCAAAGGTCCTTTCTGTTTGGACTTTAAATGTTTTCACATGCATGGGTGGGTTTCTACTGGGTACTCTGGTTTCATCCCGCAGTCCAAAAAGCCAAATGTCAGATGAATTGGAGATGCTAAATTGCCCATAGGTGAGTGTCTTTGTGACTATGTGTGGCCTGTGATGGGCTGGTGACCTGTTGTTTCTCCACCTTTCACTCTGTGACTGCTGGAATAGGCTCCAGCACCCCCTGCCACCCTGGTTAGGAGAAGCAGCTCAGATGATCCCTCCATTCAACATGCCCTTGTTTCCTTAGGTTGAGACGTTTGAGTGTGACCATGATCCAAACTACCACCCTGCCTTTGTGGTGCACGCTGAAGCTGAAAGTATCACAGTTTGCCTTTTAGATGAAGATGGCACTGAAGTGTGGGAACGTCACCATTTTTTTCTCACAGGTAGCCTTTTGTCTCCATAATGGAAAGCATTGCAGTATCCATCCTGTGAATAAAATTATAGTATTTTTTTTCATCAGAAAGAGTAAAACAATGGAGTTCTTTTATTTTTTTCACAAATTAAAGAAATTTGAAGAATGAATGTATAGAGCGGCGGATCAACTGTTACTGTAACATCACATGTTTATAACTAATAATTATTTTATAGCTAGAGCATTTAAATGCTCTTGCCTACTGGTAGTAACCTCATGGGTAAAACACTTGGCTGTGAACTTGATGATCACAGGTTCAAACCCCCACTTTCTACCAGTGTGTCCTTGGGCAAGACACTTAACCCTTAATTGCTTCAGGGGGACTGTCCCTGTAACTAATGATTGTAAATCGCTCTGGACAAGGCCGTCTGCCAAATGCACCTTTACCTTTACCAAATAGTCATTAGAAATGCATTCTTTTCTGCCATACCCTAATTTTTTTACTTTTTATTTGTTTTCTGGAAATATGTGTAAGTAAAACAATGAAAAATATGCTTAGAAAAGGTTCCAAACTGTTAATTATTAAAACTTGAATTAATCTCTTCAGACTAACTTTGGGAATATAAATCTAATTAATTTATCTTGATTCGCACCATAGTATTGTCAGACAAATTAATAATGCTTGGTTTGAAACCATAACGTATAACAAATCAGAGGGGTCAGAAAAGATTTCAAGTAGTGAAAGTGAAAGTGACCATTCTATCACACATGAACACACCACAGCACACAGTGTGAACAGCACGAAATTCAACCTCTGCATTAAACCCATTCACCAAGTGAAGCAGTGGGCAGCCAGGAGCACAGCGCCCGGGGAGCAGTGTGTGGGGACGGTACCTTACTCAGGGGAACCTCAGAGGTGCTTAGTGGTCTAGGGAATCAAACCAATGACTTCCTGATCACAGGAACTGAAAGTATGGTCTTCAGTATGTCACAAAGTATATAAAATAATTTCAATGATGGATGGCAGCTCAACAAAAAGTATGTTAAAAATGCCCTGGTCTCAGTGAACCCACTAACAAAGGTATCTGACTTCAGTCAAATAATTCATAGTCACATCACAAACTGAGATTCTGACTTTCATTCATGTTTGGTGTGAAATTGCTTATTAATGCTTGCACAAAGAAGCATGTAAAAACATTAATGTAATTACGCTCTTTAGAAAATGTGTCTAACCTACATTTGGGATATGTTTTATTTAGGTGATTGGACAGCCATGCCCAACAAGAACACATGTAAGATGCTTTTCTCCTTCATTCATAAAATTAATTTGAATTTAATTCCCAGTTCACTCTTCAGAAAAGTTGCCAGCATTTTCCTTTGAATTTTTTAATTATCCTAGAATTTGAATGCATGTGAATTTGCCTTTCAAATTAATTAAACTAATTTGCATATAGGGCAGCCAGCCACAATATTAAAACTACTGACAGGTGAAGTGAATAACATGGATTATCTAATTAAAATCGCAATACAACTTCAGTTTTTGAAGTTAAATGTGTTGGAAGCAGGAAAAATGGCCAAGTGTACAGATCTGGGGTCTCATTTATAAAACGTTGCACAGACCTCTTAGTAAATGTGTACGTACGTCCAAAAGACAAAAATGGCGTACACAAAGGAAAAAGTCAGATTTATGAAAACATGTGAATACACACAAGCAAAATCCGCTTTATAAATCGCACTCTACCTGGGATTGTTAGTATGTGAATTTGTTGCACATTCCACCCTCGAACACGCCCCAGTTCAACCATACATGGTAAATGCAAATCACCTCATGAATATTTAAGCCTCCGATGTAAACCTGAAAATATGGCATCATGGCAGGGGAAAAGTAAGAAAATTTCTAAAACCGAAATAGATGTGCTTGTGGGTGCAGTGGAAAAATGTTGGTGATCAGAGTAGTGGGGTGACAAAGAACAAAAAGAAAGTATTATATGAAAGTTCAAAATGTTAAATATTTCAATAAAATTATTTAAATGCACAAATACACACACACACATTTTATATGTTTTTAATATGTACTAGCAAACTCACCCTCTTCACCCGCGGTGGCATTTTTTTCACTCACTGCATGTGAGTGTGACACGGATGGCAAGGAATGACCGGAAATGGGAAAAAAAATTCTTCACAGAAAAAGCGTATCTGGAATACTAGTCATGGCTTGTATTGTGCTTCTTTCACCCCAGTTCTCTAAGACATTATTATAGCAGTATGTCCTCAAGAAGGGTAAACACATCCATTGCTTTAGCAAAAAAATAATAAAATAAAATCACCTAAAACTATGAGCTTCTTTGTAGTGAGTTTGCCTAAAGACAAAACCAAGTTTAATATATTTTTTTAAATAATTAAGCCAACATTATTATTTGGATTTTACACTCATTTTATATTATGACTTTTTGGAATCATGCCCTTTAAAGGGCCAATATCTTACATTTATCTCTTATTTTTCACTGAGGTCCCCTTAATATGTATGTATTTATGTTTGGAGTATGGAGTGTATGAATAATGTTTATATGCCACATTAAAAACGTTTTATGTATTAAAAAAAAACAATAATTCAGATTAGTGTGTGTTCATTTAAAACAAGGCCCTGGGCATCTTTCACCAACATATCCCACCCAGATATTTATATTAGGATACTCATGAGGACATTAATGAGCTAAACCAGGTGGGATGTTTTTAAATTTGTGTGTGTGTGTTGTTTTCAGGTGTTGAATTTGTGGATAAAAACAGGGAAGAACTTATTAAACGTGTTTCCTTGGTGATGCCGATTGCAGACGGTTTACATAGTAAAAAGATGTTGAATAAGGAAATGTATGAAAACATACGAAGGACAACACCATCACAGGAACAAATGAGGACCTTGTACCGCGCTCTAGATTCAGGAGGACCAGCTGTGAAAGAAGAGTTCTATCAAAACCTTAAAGACAAGGAGCCATTCTTAGTGGATGATTTGGAGGCAGAACCCACCAACACTTAGTGGATCTTTTAAGAGGTATGTCACTTATTTGAGAAGTGAATTACTGTAAAAATATGTAGCTTTTAATAGTGGTGCATGCATTCTGTTTTTTATCAACTGGGTAATTTATTTTTCTATTGAATTACTGAATATTTCAATACTGCTTTTGCATTTTGAACAGTCAAGTTGACAGGCTAAATATATTGAATTGATTTATAATTATCATCTTTTCTGAGAGTTTGTAAGAGCTTGGGGAGTGTTTTATTATACTAAAGTCATTAATAAGCATAAAACCTGCTTATTAAACCTATTATTTTTTCATACCTAAAACTGTAAAACTGTGTTCTAGTAATAAAACTGCCATCATATCAGAAACTGTCAGCCAGGATTTCCAGTTATTCACAAACAAGGTTAAATCCATAGATAAAAGTATGTTGTATGAAATGTGATTGTATAATCTGTGATCAAATTCTGTGGACTGTATAATGAGGTCAGAACTTAATTGTATTTGTGTTATTCTGTGTAGTCGTATTCTTTATTGGGTCAAAAACAAGCTGAAGGAAACTTTCTTGAATTTTTTTACTTCTTTATATAAACTGATGTGTAGAGCTACCTGAAGAGGATGGTGACTAAAATACATTTATCATATGGTGCCTTATTTTTTATATAATGTAAACAATGTGTAATATGAACAATGATTCAAATAAAAATTGATCAGATAATCAGAACTTTTGTGGGTCAAGAAAATTGATTGATTAATTTATTTTGGTTCTTTCCATAGCATAGTCAGACAAATTGGAAAGAACAATAAAAAATTAAACTAAAAACTACAACTAAAATGTGTAACAGAAAAGGTTTCAAGTAGAGCCTGAAAGTCGGGGCTTTAGTATGCATTAGAAAGTCAAATAAACTATATAAAATAGTCTCGACAAATGGTTTGCAGCCCAACAAAGAGAAAAAAATATGTTCAAAATGCCCTTCTCTCAGTGTAAAAACAAGAGATATGAAAAGCCCCATTCGTGATGCCTGCTAATCTATTAAGCTTCTGCTGGATTTGATAAGTTCTTGATCTGTTTGAAGGAATTGCTGTAAAGACGATGAATACATCTCAATACATCTAATTTCACTCTAACTTCAGGACATTTTAGCAGCTTACCTGAAGCTTTACCTTTAAATTATATTAATGAAAGTTCTGAAGTTTCCTGTTGCCACTGCAAGAAGGTTTTTAATTTTGGGCCCATACCTGTGAATTACTGCAGATTCATGGTACTACTGCTATTCTCATCAGTGGTGGAGGAAATACTGAAGCTTAGTACTTAAGTAAAAGTACAGATATCCTGCAAAATATGTACTCAAGTAAAAGTAGAAGTGTTACATCAACAATCTTGATGTAAGTAAAGGTACTAAAAGTACTAAGTACTTACTTTTAAATTTACTTTTAAATTTAAAGTATTTTTTTAAGTAAAAGTACTCACACAATGGTTTGTCTCAACTTCTGGGTTGTGCCATTTTGTAAAAGAATAGTAGATATACTGACTTACACCTCTACCAACATTGATGTGATTTTGATACTATTTCTGTATATCAACATATATTTCACTAGATAACAGTATAATAACATGTCATAACAGACCCAAAAGCATAGCATACCATAGCATAGCTTACCTCTATATGTTTCTTCAACTTTAAAGGGGAGTTTTTAAACGTCAATGCATGGGTTACACTGAAAATTCAAGGACTCATTCTTTGCTCCTTTGAACTCAAATAACTTTCTTAAATACGGCCAAGGTATCTAACTTGAAATCAAGCTAGTCTACCAGCTCGTGCTGCTAATTGACACGCACTCTGCCATCATTGGAGCTCAGTGCTGGACTGGACATCGGGCATACCGGGCATTTGCCCGGTGGGCCGATGGTAAATTTGACCGGTCAGGTAAATTTGGGCCAGCGCAGAATCCCGTCAGCATCCACGCCCCCCCCTCAAAGAAAAACAGAGAGAGGTGGGGAATCCCGTGAGTAAACCCCACAACCCGAGTATGATATCGAGAGGGACACCGGCGAGTGTTTGTTTTAGCCCCGCTCCTCCGAGGGGGGGGCGGGTTTTAAAAAATGCCAGGTAAGATTTTTTGTCCTAGCCCAGCCCTGTTGGAGCTAATACAGCCACCTGATTGGTAGGAAATGGTAAACAACGCCAAAACGCAACAGGCTAACCATTTTTTCATGCAAGATTTTGAGGAAATTGTGTTCATAAAATGTAACTAGCGGCATAAATTGTAGAAATGTAGTGGAGTAAAAGTACAGATAATTACCGCAAAATGTAATGGAGTAAAATAAAAAGTATGCATTATTATTTTTACGTAAGTAAAGTACAGATACGTAAAAATGTACTTAAGTACAGTAAAGAAAAACAAATACTGTTTTACATTACACCACTGGTATTTACACACCATTCACACACATACCGGATGCTATATTTACATTTGCGACAGTAGCCTGCTAACTGGGCTATTAGCTGTTAGCTGGAGAGCTAATGGGCCAGCCACATTCTAAGGGTAAAAAGCTAGGTAACCATATACAGCAAAGCAACAATATAATATAGTGTTAAGTTGACTTACTTGTCCGAGGTTTGTAGATGAGCTAAGGAGAGTTGGTACTTAATTTTCAGCCCTTCAGCAAGATCAGCTCTGTATTGTGTCTGCATATTTCCGGAGAAAATAAAATTAACCCACTGGTTCTTCAGAGGCTTATGTGAAGGAACTAAAAAAATACATTTGTGCTCATTTATACATCTAAGCACCAAGCAACTGCAATGCTACACTTGTTTGCAAGCCATGATGTCTCTACAGGCAAAAGTGGTCTATCACACAAACGCATTGACAGTTGGTGAAGCTATTTTTTTAGGGGAGGGGACAACATTCTCTGGGCAGGCAAAACATGAGGAAGGGGAGGAAACCTTTCCCCATATGACGACATACAGGGCAAATTCCAGATCGGGCCAACTGAGCTGTCATTCTCTCAAAAGCGGAGCAGGATGATCAAAGCACACTTTACACCTATCGCCATTTCTAGCAACTGCCGGACCATAATCAGGCTAGGGAAACTAGTATTAATGTTAAAAAATCTTACAAAGTGACATTTTCATGTCATGGGACCTTTAAGGTGTATGTAATTGGACTGACTGAGGTGGAAACACCCCTTATAATGTCAGAATGAGTGGCCGGGGCCAAAGTGCTGCAGGTAAAATATTCAGAGCGTCTGCTAAATGCCATAAACATAAAACAGTGCATTTAAAATGTCTTTATATAAAAGGAGTGGTTTTAAAGTAAAGTGCCCACATACTGTCAAGTGTGAACACACCACAGCACACAATGTAAACACTTCCTCTGCATTTAACCCATTCACCAAGTGAAGCAGTGGGCCGCCACCAATGCTGTTTTGCCATTTTAAGCGACGGGTTGAAAAACAGCGAAAAAAAGAAAGAAAAAGAAAAAAAATGTAAATATGCAAATCGTGTGACGTGAAACCCCTCAGGTTCACCACCAGGAGGCAGTACCCCTGGCGGTGAACCTGAGGGGTTTCACACACACATATATATATATGTGTGTGTGTGTGTGTGCATTAAATTAGAGAGAGAGAGGAAGAGAGAGAGAGAGAGAGAGAGAGAGAGAGAGAATATAATTATTGGGCTTAATCGACAGCATTAAATGTGACGCAGCCAAAACAATACACTGATTTGCAAACGATAGAAAAAAGAAATAATGAAAAACTGGAAAAAAAGTAATAATCTAGACCCACGTGATTGTCTCTCCCGTCCCTTTCGCGCCACAGGGGGGCGTCGTTTGCGCCAGATCCGGATGGCGTCACCGGTCTCTAGGCAACAGCGGCTCGAGCAGAGTTTTTAATCAGGCAGAGCGCGGAGAGGAGAGGAGAGGAGATGGCACTCTCTCGCCCGGCGCAGTACGGATTTCTCCATCGGACAGGGGCGGACTAACCACGGGGAAACCGGCGGTGACGCTCGGAGGAGAATAGAGTGGGGCCGAGGACGAGGTCTGGCCAAATCATTCTGTATGAGGAGCGAGAGAAACAGAAGAATCGTTTTAAGTTCTCTCAGTTTGTAGTGATTTACGCCATTGTTTGAAAGAAATGCAGCGTTTACAGTTTTAGTCTGTCATAAACTGATTTCAGGTTCACATTTTTGAAGAATTGTTTGTGTTGAAGACTTCATGTATTCAGTGTCAAGGAACGATTGTTTCCCCTCTAATAAACTGTGGAGAGGTCGAGTTTGAACGTGAACGTGGAGGAATAAACGAAAATTTTACTCAGAGATTCCCAAATATTCCCAAGACCATGGTGAAATTCCACAATTCTGACCTGTGGATTGCTTGGCTGGTGCTCTTCTGCATGGAAGGTAAGCCATTATCTTAAACTTGTGTGTTCTGGGTGCACTTTTTTGTTTTGATTTCAGAATCAGGCTTTACAACCGTGCATGAAGTTTCTTCAGACGTACTGTGTTCATCCATTGTGGCGCTGGGTGAGAAGAAGTGAGTATACATTTTGCAAAAACCAAAGAAAAGGAAAAAGTGGCAGTTTGTGGCTCTGGTGGGACTCTTTTTCAGCAGCCTGAGGGCAAGAGGTTGGTCGCATTCAGGGTACAAGGGCCTCTTCAACTGATGGAATCTGGACATGGAAGTCTCTTCCTATCCCCTTTATAAAATGAGGGTCGAAGGCCAATGACAATAGCACAGTCCACAAGACAACGCCCACCACCAACCTGGCAAAAAACCCCAAATGGTTTCTGGTCATTAGGGTCTTGTTTCCGGTTTTACTGTCATTTGTATGAGTGAAAAATCACAAATGTCATGGATGTTTTGAAATGGAAACGGAGGGCCAGACGGTGAAGGTCTGCACCCCGTAATCCGCCCCCCCCTCCCTGATTAAGGAGAGCTTTCATCCACGTGATGAGCTCTGGCATTGACACACACACACACACAACTTTGAATTTCTATTTTTGTAGTGTTCTTGACTTCTGTATTACCATAGCTATAAGCTGCCGTGCTTCACTTAAAGGCAAGTTTTCAACATTTCTGCATAATTCAGGGGCTGCGATGAATACAGATTCAGTGAGGGTGGTTTGTAGAGGCACTTCCTCTTATATCCTTACACTACTGGTGAATGGAAGCAGGAGTTGTGGTGAATGGAACCATGATATCTACAACCCAAATATAGCCATTTCATTTACTATCCAGTCACACCAGTGAACCTACACGTGTCTTCTGAGTGTTTATTAATAATCTAAAAAAGAAAACATTTTGGGCAAAACCTTATTTCAAATTATGGCAAAATGTGGCATCAGGTACCATATTCATAACAAGTGAGGTGGCGCATGATTTCTAACACGTTATTAGCACTTGAAAGATAAAGACAAGAAAGTGTGTGAAGAGACACTTCTAGAAAACATAAATGCTGAAACGTTTTGAATCTTTGAAACTCTCTCTCTTGCCATATACAAATATATATATATATGTGTGTGTATGTGTGTGTGTGTGTGTGTGAGAGAGTGTGAGAGAGCTGTTTGGATTTAAATGTTGAAAATGTCATTCATTATAATTTTTATATAGAAATATATATAATATAATTTATGTTCCAGCCCTAATTTAGTGGGTTTTGTGTAACCAGGGTGTTTCACAGTGAAACATCTTTGGTGGATCATACTGTTGATCACAATAACAGATTTAAAGTCATTGTGCTAAAAATCTGTGTTCATTTCTTAAACGAAGTCAGTCTTAAAAGGTGCAGTATTTTACTTTTGTGCCACTACTCCACAGAGAATCGATGTGAAGAAAGCTAGAAAACCTCATACTGGAATGTCACACAAAAGGTCTTCTGTTCTGTTGTCACTGGCTCATTGATTTCTCTCTCTAGCTTGCAACACGTTGCATTTCCTTTCTACAATAATTATGTTGAAACAATCAATATGGTGTATTTCTAATTCCCAGCTGCAAAGCCCAATTAGAACATTCTTTTTTTCTCGCTACTTGCATTGATGGAGGCAGATCTGTTTTCAAAGACACACTTGTTTCTTCTGATATCAAGGGTATTGGGCCTGTACTTCTCTGACTTTAAACTAGATGTTCTCACATTGCTGTAATGATCTGATTGCAGCCACCAGAGCTCTAGTGAGGCCTGGTTCTGATGTTGGATGTTTTCTCGCTCACATACGCCACTCCAACTCCTCCCAAAGGAATTGGATGAAACTCCAGAGAATGCAGTTCCTTTACTTCACAGTGCTTGGGGCTCTAACCAGTGTTCAGCTTTGGGCATGGTGGTCATAGGCTTATATGTGGCTGTCCTAAAGTGTCCTATTCTAATGGCTTACTTTTTTGAAGAAAAGTAAGCTGTGCGAGAACCTGTGTCACCAGTGAGTGCACCTTAAAGTAGCCGAGCTTCTTCATTAGAAGGACTGTCTTGCTCCTTTCCAAAACTGACACCTGATCCTCAAGCATCTAACCTACCTTCTCGATATTTAAATATTTCTTGCAGGTAAGCTGCCTACAGGTCTTCTTTTACTCTATTTCTCAGGTCAGTTTTGACATTAGAAACGAATACTTGGCTTTAGTTTTAATGAACACAAGACTTCTGGTAAAAATGTGTCATTGCATGCGTTGCTGTTTGGTCTATAGATCAGTTATCTTCCATCATACATGTAGGATCGATTTTGCATTATTTCGTATATTTTGTATAAGTGCACATTCCTGGAACATGAAGAAGGCTGTGCTTCAAATCAATATTCGTCAATATTTGTCATACACTGTTATACAAGCACAATATGTTGTGCTTGAGACTGTGAGGTATACTTACAATTAATTAAAGAGAAAACTAAAGGCTAAAACCAAGGAATAAAAATAGATGCAAAAAACATTACAATTGTAAATATAATTTGAAATAAAAGGTTAAAATCCATGTGTTATATAATGGTTAAGGAGTCTTGTGGCTTCATCGTAGGTCTTCCTGAGCCCCTCTGTTTAAGCTATAATACGCCTGCAGCATTTGCCTGATTTCAGCAGTTATCGGGGCGAGATCCCTAAAATCCCTAAAATCCTAGTTGCTCTGGTCCTGCATCTCCTGGTATTTATGTCCAGCAGAGACAGTAGAGATGATATGGTGCAGTGTTCAGCCGCACTGATCGCTCTCTTTAGACCTTACAGAGCTGTTTCCAAAGCAGAAGGTGCTGTTCTGTGTCATGACACTACAAAGCTTCCGAAATGCAGTGAAGCGTGTGGCTGTGTGGAGATGTGTCATTTTTTTTCTGGTGTTTTGATTATATATATTTGGTAGGGATGTGATGATGAGTAACAAATTTCATTATTCTTATAATACAACAAAAGTAACAAGTGGCTGAAGCATTCCTTTTTTAATATGTCAGTGTGTCCCTTTTTAGAGGATTAAATATTGTGAGTACTTTTTTTGACTTTTTCAACACAATCATCAGTTGAGTTGGAACACATCCAGAAAACCCTTTAGGACAGTAGAACGTGCTATGATTGGAAAACTCATTTGGATATTTCAGCTTGCAAAGGCCAAATTTGTGATATAGTGGTGTACGGTGAAGCCAGCTTGGTCATATTCCTTCCTTGATCTGGGGATTTTGTTGTATGGCTTGGCTGTGGCTGATATTCCATGCAAGCAGGCCATCTCTGGGTTCCTTCCAAGAGAGCTGAGCTCAGACCACGTCCGCCTCAGCTGTCACTCTCTGTTTGGACTACTCTTTCTTCACATGGACGGACCTCCTGCCATTAATTTTGCATCTCCTGCCATTAGGGAACGGGCACACGGCAGGAACGGCCACTGAAGAATAACCTAGAGAGGACATGGCCAAAAAAAAAAAAAGGAACACAGTAATCCCACTTTATACACAGAAAGGGAAAAAGTAATCAAAAGTTTGAAGCTTAGTTTAGCCTGTGATGAAGAGTCTGTAAAAAATGTTTGAACAGGAAAAAGAGTGTGATGGATTGGAGAGAAAGCATGTGTGTTGCATGCGTCTATGGTGCTGGGGCCTGAGCAGAGAAGGAGCAATGTAATCAAAAGTTTGGGGCTGCGTTTATTCTTTAACGAGGCTCCATAGCACGACTGAGATGATGGATTGGAGAGCGAGAGGAGAGAAGAAAGCATGGAGGTGTGAGAGTGTGAGAGGGAGATGGATAAACAGTGAGAGGAAAAGAGAAACAGTAAAAGGCTCGAAGGCTGGAAAACCAATTGGCTATGCAGATCAATTTTGCCAATTAAAATTAATCAGAGCTGGTAGCACTGAACTTTTCAACCACACATTGAACTCAACATTAACGTGGATGGGTGGAACTGTTTTCAGAATAGATCTGCAGAGCTGCAGAGGTTGCAGACGACCTTTTCATTTATTTTGTTTTTAAATTAACCAAATTATTTTGCAAGGTATTCATCTTTTTTTTTAGAAAAAAAGCGAACAAAATGAGATTGCGCAGAAGCCTCAGCAGCTAAATATAAAATCAGGTGTTTCAGTGTTCAGTATATCTGCCCTTTAGCTTTCTTTTTGGGAGATTCCTTTTAAGTTTCCCTGCATTTTTTCCAAACTTTGATGTCCGGTGCATGAAAGCTTAATGTGTGGCTTATGTGTTGAGGACAGTTTTGGTGATCTGCCAGATATTGCACAGTTGTTAGTCAATCATTTTTTTTGACCTCCTGATTTTCACTTAAGTGGTAATACGAATGAGACAGAAATGGCAGCTTAGGTATGTGTAGGAAGCTGCTGTTGTGAATCATGTTAGTGAGAGCGTTGGGCATGTAATGGGAGGACACAGCTGTAACTGGGTGGGTTTAAGGCTATCAGGATGGGGGAAAGGGGAAGGAGAAATAGAAGGCACAGATTAAGGAGTGGAGATATTATATACTGAAAGATTAAATATTATAGTTATTCCTTGAGACGTCTGTAGTATTTCCCATTAATGTGTTTCCTACTTTATTTCTGAGACTGAAAAATAAACTTTTACTTAATGTTTGTTTTCACCGGAAAATAAATGAAAGGGAAGTCTCTGGCATTTGCAAAGTGCGGTTAAAAGGAGAAAAGACAAGAAATAGATGTAAATAGAACTAATATTACACACCAATGACCCTTCTATCCAGTGTACAGTATCATCCATCATATTTCTATTTTAGGCGTTGTCTAGTATCTTATCGTTCGGCAATTGCTGTGATAAAAAATGCAACCAAGAGAGAACTCTACTGTCTCCGAAGCTGCATTTTAAAATGTCTTCATTTTTAGTATTCTACTCACACCCGGGGGAAAAAAGACACTTTCGTGCCATGAAATATGAGCAAGGAGTTGTTCTCATTTCACTGCTCATTGCTTTAGCGGAGCTGCCCAAACTTATGAAGACATTAGCATTTGGAAATAAATCACCGCGAACACTGGGCAAGGCATCTCCTTCTGAATGGTAAGCACCATAAATACATGAGGAAGGTGTCAACAAATAGATTGACAAAACCTCAACGGGTGACAACTACGGTCATGCTCATAGGTGTGACCCCTGGGGGGGGCTTTTAAATGCCTAAAGATTGAAACATCATGCTGCTCTCTCCGCCTGCTCTTTACTGTTGGTATGATCATGCAAATATGTTTTTTTTCTCTCTCATGCTCTTTTTTTTCTCGCGCTAAAAAGCAGGGCAGCTGGGATGTACATGGGACAGATGGGAGTTTCCACCTCGATTATCTTCAGCTAAAAATAACCTCTCAAAAATTAAAAGACCATTGGGACTGCTCAGAAAGTGCATGAGTGTGAGCGACAGAAAGAGCAGCCAGAGAGGGACGGGGATGTGAAAAGGCACTAAAGACGCCTGCCATGCGATGTTTTGGGGGAAATGTATCAATAAATGATGGAGGAGAGGATAGAGTCACCTTCTAAAGACCCTTGGCAAGCACTAGCAGCAGCGGTTAGCGGAGGATCTAGCGCTATGCCTCGGACGTCCCCGTATAGATTAAAGTCCCCTGTTGAAAGCTGTCTTGAGTGCACTAATGCAGAAGATCCACTCTTGAGGGCACAAACCATAAAGGGGCTACCTCACGATTGAATCCAGAGCTTGTAAACAATCGGCAGAAGACTCTTGAGGTCATAGCATGATAGGGTCAAGGACTAGCCATTGATGACCTGCCAAAATGCTGTCAGTGTTGGATGTTTTGAAGCATTGGTTTTGCAGTGTGATGCCATGTTTGTGAATATATTTTGACAACTATAGGGCAGTGTATGTACCCTAGAGTCCATATATAACCATTACTAAAGAATATTGAATAAAGAAATTGCACCCCATAGCCAGATTCATAGAACAGGGCTCCTAACCTTGGTCCTGGCGATTTGTTTCAGCACACCTGGGTCTAATATTCATATACCTCTAATGTTCAGATGCTTTTGAAGGACTTGATTTGCTGTCTCAAGTTTGCTAGATCAAGGTTGGAGCCAAACTTTGCAGGGCCGAGCTTGAGCGGTGCTTCTCCAGGTCTTTTAGCTTCTCCAGGCCTCTTACTCCAGGTCTTTCAGTACCACTTTAAATAATAGGAAACCCCCTTCTGATGATGTATCTTGGAGGTGGAAGAGAAACTAAGGGCTTATTTAAGGATTACTTTTTCCCCCAATCAGCTGGCAAAGGAACCCAGCTTATGTTACAGCTAAAGAACCCTTAAAATGTACCTGTGGCATCAGTGAGGCACCCTTGAGCAAGGTACTTTCCCTACACACTGCTCCCTGGGCACTGTGTCATTGGCTCCCTGCTGCTTGCCTTGGATGAATGGGTTAAATACAGAGGACAATTTCACACTGTGTCGTGTCGTGCTGTGGTGTGTTCACGTGTGACAAATCGACAATTTACACTTTACACACTGATACTTAATTACAGCAGCTATTCTAGCAGCCAGGATTGCTGGGTACTGTAGCAAGAGAACACGGATGGACAAAAACATACAAAAAGAAGAGAAAAAATATTTTCTAGTTAGTCTGAAAAGTGCAGTGCTGCGCTACAGACTACTGTTTAGCATGAGAAACAGAATGCCGCATATATATGTGTTTGCACAGTGTGACCTTAACTTTTATACACGACAGACCGTAGAACAAAGATGAAAGACAAAGATAATTATGACATTTGCATGTTTTGGTGTCCCAGAAATATATGACTATTTTCTTTATCCCTTAGAATTAAAGGCTGTGCCAAAAGTTACAGCACATTTGTTTTACAGATAAATGTAAATTGTGCAGTAAAATTTGAAAGGGTGCTTAAACTTTTTTGTGCAAATGAGCTCTTTCTGATTGGCCGCTCTACATCCATCGTGCTTCATTTAAAAAGTAGTGCATGCTTACCACTCCATACAGCTCTAACCTGGAAAGGCTGGGCTGAACAACTGCAGGCTGATTGAATGGATATATGTTTTGTTACACAACAAAACAGGCTGTTTTTGTGGATTACAGAATGTATGAACTGGAGAGAGAATGGTGCCTCTAAAACACCTTTAACAAAAAATTATTTACTGCCTCAATATTGAATTGGAAAGTTTGTTTTTCCGGCATATGGACACTAACATTTCAAAGTTTGTCTCACGTGTAGTTTCGCAGGAATTGGCTTTTTAAAAATTGGATTTTTACGTTAAAACGGTCTTCTGGCATATCTGGCTGAATTCCTGGAGTCTGATCCTGGAACTGAAGAGAGAAAATAACATAAGCTTTGCATGAACAATAAAACAGTAATAAATATGGCAGGTTCATAAGATTCCCTTTGTCATGGCCCACAGTATAATCTATATAAAGAATGATCTATAGAAAGGTAAACCAATGATAACCAATCTGCTGTAATGATAAACACCACCAAACACATCCTTAATCCTCCATGGAACAGGTTAACTCTGTGTGCTTTCCCATCTGAATTAACTTTAGACATTTAGGTGGTAGTAAATGGATGGTATGACCCTTACAATGGTACTATCCGGGATGAACTTTAAAAAAAACAAACAAAAAAAACTAATTTATATAAGCTTTACTGTGCAATCAAACATGCTGTTGTGCATAAATAATTTCTGAATTATAATTCATAATATAGAACAGAAATCATTGCCAGAACCCATGTTTATAATATATGTTATTATGTGGGCTACACGATTCATCATTAAATGTGATTTATTTCACTCAAAACTCGCAACTTCTTTAATAGCAGGTCAGAGGTCAATATAACCTTGTCTGTTTCAGATGAGCAAATGAACAAAGCTGGTCAGTCTACCACATACTTTGAATCACTAATGTAAAGAAACAACAGCACTAATGAGGCGGATGGCAGGTTGTTTTACATCAAGAAGTCACACAACTTACATGAGAAGTCACACATGACACAAATGCAGCGGGAGTATTGTGTGCATGTTTCTAGTGGCGAGCGGCTCAATGTAGACTTGAACCTTGGAATGCGGTGTTTGCTTTCGTGGTCTGTGACAGAAGCTTCATGGTTAAGGCTTGCAGCCTAAAACGCTTCATTAGTGGCCTAAAAATGACTGGTTATCGCACTGATGTGTCCACCACCGTTGGCATGCTCGCACTGGGTTTCTCCTGTGATCCTTAAAACCCTGCAGATTGAATGGTGTGCTCCCAAAATGTTAGACAAAAGTTCATATCTGTGAGGTGGCAGAAAGGGTTGGAGCATGTAATGCCCATAGTGCTGTGATGCAGCCCATTCTTGAATCTTGAAACTTTCCTCTGTTTCTGTAGATATAAAAGCTCCCCAAATGGTCAATTACAACACTCTAAAAATAAACTGTGTAATGATTCTGTATTCACTTCAACCGTCATTTATGGAGATTGCTCATAGTTACTGGGCTGTACCCATTGCAACAGTCAGCAAATGACAGCTGAACAAATTGCTTGTCTTGTGCTCTCTCTCTCTGTCTCTGTCTCTGTCTAACCATCTGTATTTCATTTCTTTTTTTCTCTTCTTGTTATGATACTCAGTATCTCAGGGTGAGCGAAAGGTAATTCCGTCTTCTGAATAGTTCAGCTCCACTGTATTAAAACCTGCTCAGGACTTTGAAGGGGACTTTTGAAGGGGAATTCCAATGTTTTATCAGACTTTGTGTGTAACTTGGTCACTGAGATGTAAACAACGTAATTCAGAGTTGGTTTGATGTAAAATGGGACATTGTGTTCCTGTTGCTAGCAGTTGTTTCGTGGCTTTTTGTTAGACATATAATACACTGTTTGGGTGCAAAAATCTGTATTTTAGTCCCTACATGGTGCGCTATGTAGGGAGAAGGGAGCCATTTGAGACGCAACCTTGCTACTGGGTTTCTCCTCTTTTTTTTCATGTATTAATTTCTAATAATGTTTGCTGTCCTTCTACCTCATAAATGTCACCCCATTCTCTTCTTTATCGTCTAGATGTGACAAATGATCCGTACTGCAACAAATAACAGTCTGCATTTCACTGGTAGGTCACATGATGCGGATGCACCATTGGCCACATTGACCAGTTCTGAGACATTTGTTTCTCTTTCCATTGTATCAAATTTTCATGGATGTTTGTAGCTCCTGATTACAAGCCTGTTTCTCCCGTGTACGTGCCTGGACAGTTAGCTACGGGGTGTTACCAGTGTTTCTCTGGCAATCGAGAGCAACTGAAACACATGTACGAACGAAGAGGGTGGATGCATTAGTAATGGCTTGTTCATCAGATGGCCATATGTAATTCATAAGCAGCAGAAGATGGTCTGTCCTCTCAGATCTGTCTCACCCAGTCTGTCCATTACTACTCGAGTAAGAGAGAGAGTGAGAGTGAGAGAAAGATCCAGTTAGGTGGCAGTCAGAGCTCCCATGGCTTTAGAGATCCTTTGTTGTCTCACATCCAGTTTGTCAAATTTATACTATATTTATAGGTGTTTCCTGGCTCTAGAAGAAGCAAGTTTCTATATGAAAGTTTCATTTCTATATGATTATTTTCTGACCTCTCTTGATCTCTTAGAATTAAACAAACATTTAGTGACTGTGCCTTTAAGTTCGATATGTGTATCGATATCTGTATATGTATATACAGTCCTAAACAAAATCTTAAGACCGGGTGGAGAATTACAAGCAATTGCTGCTTGTTTTATTTTTTGGGCTACGGTCTTAAACTTTTGATCAGCTGATGAACAGCCTGTTTGAGTTTAAATGCAGTTTACAATAAATTGCTTACTCTCTAGTTTTTGCCTTTTGCTCCTCTTTGGTTTTTTTGCATTTTGAAGCTCTACTTTCAACCTGGTTATGAACCACCAGTGCTAAATGCGAATGCTTGTCATTTTTACCCCGGTCTTAAGATTTTGTTTGAGTCTTTATGTGTGTGTGTGTGTGTGTGTGTGTATGTATATGCATGTGTGTGTGTATTTGAATTTTAAATTGAATTTAAAATAGTCAAACTGTAACACTAATACCGCTTTACTGACCATGAACTGCCTAATATTGTCACTTTTGAGCATTGCTGCTTCATTGTTAATCTTTACATGCAACATTCTGCAATGTTCACAGTTGTGGTGAATCAAACCAGACATCTGCCACTAAAAGCTCCCTTGCGGAAATGTATTCCATAAAATGTTATGGTTAATATAGTAAATAGTCTCACAAAAAATATTTTTCTAGATTTATCAGTACTTTACCATCATCAGGTTTATAAATAAACATTTAGGAGAAACATGTAGCTTCACTGTGGGTCGATTGTAAATAAAATGGCCATATTTGCCATGCTATAAAGATCGGCAAGTCGGCAAGGCATGGACTGAGCTGTGTCTTCTATACTTTGAAGACAGTTTGAGGAGAATGGAAAAAAAGATGGTAAATTGAGATTGGCACATATGAGTTGTTATCTGTGTGTGTGTGTGTGTGTGTGTGTGTGTGAGTGTTTGTGTGTGTGCCTACAGACCCCATCTGTAGACAGCAAATCTCAAATCAACCATTGCATTATTGTATTATTTTTTTCTTATCTCTCCCCCTGCCTTAGTCTCTCTCATACACACACACACACACACACACACACACAGAAACTGAGCGATTTATTGGGGACAGATATTAGTTGTGTCACTCATCCCTGTGTTAGGGTGTGTCCCATTAGTGTGTTATCCTGCACGGAAAGGCTTTTAAGTAGATTTGGGCTATTTTAGGGGCTTAAGTGCGCGTTTGTGCTTGCATGTATTTGTGTGGGGGTGTGTATGCACGTGAGTTAGCACCGGCATGAGTGTGTGTGTGAATAGGTTAGCGGACCGTGCAGAACATGTGTATGTGCAGAAACGGGAGTGAGGAGACAGTGTGTAAAACAGTAAAGTCCTCTTGTGTTTGGCCCAAATCTTTTGCTAAGACAGTAAGCTTTTCTGCAGATTATATCTGAGTTGGCTGCACTGTTTATAGATTAGGCTTTTGGGCTCCATGAAGCTGACTAAGGACCATGGTGGGTGTGTGTGTGTGTGTGTGTGTGTGTGAATATATATATTCACCCTTCTCACGGGGGTTACGTTCCAAGAGCACGCGCATATAGTGAAAAACCAGGTTGTTGTGTTTTGGTAAAAAAAAAAAAAATATATATATATATATAATGTAATAATGTAAACCCTAAATATATATTTCATTTTAAACTCAATTTAATACATTACCCTTAACG
>JBBPCY010000001.1:28042957-28061522 GCA_037974405.1 Brachyalestes nurse | reverse complement strand
AAGAGTCAGCCTCTGCTGGAGGCTTGGCTGGGTGCACAAACTTGTCCATGTTTTTGCTAGCAGTGCTTGAGTGGAGCAGTACGCCCCTCTGCAATACCTCTGCGCCCCCAGTTTGGGAACCAGTGTTATACAGTGATATCGAAGTTGTCTTTTAAAATAAAATGTTTTACCTTAATATATAAACTATATTTTACATATACAAGACCACTTCAGCTATATACTGCACCAGCTAGCATACTTCTTATATGGCCATTTTAGGTTTTTCCTCCTCTTACCTTTAAACATGTTTACTGTTTGCAGCAGTTCTGTCATCCTCCGGCTTTACAGTAATGTCTTTACAGTAATGTCTGCACATGATTACAGCAAAACTGACAGAAAATGAAAGGCATCTGCTTGTGTTCTTTTTTTTCAGGCTGAAATTGACTTAGACTTCAAGTCTAAGTGGGACAGCAAGGCACTAACTGGTGCTCTCATCCCTGTTATCCCTATGCTTTCACACTGTCTGCAAGCTAACAGACTACTCATGATAATATATACTGCTCAAAAAAATTAAGGGAACACTTTGTAATCAGAGTACAGCATCAAGTCAATTAAACTACTCGAATACTGATCTGGTCAGTGCAAAAGGAAAGGGGGTTGTTAATCAGTTTCAGCTGCTTTGGTGCACTAGAGGAGAAACAATGAGACGGAATGGTTTAACAGGGTAGGCCACTGACATCTGATGTGTTTACAAAGTGTTCCTTTAATTTTTTTGAGCAGTATACATTATATTTACATGCCTGGGGTGGGCTGTTAAGTACAGTTACATTAAGAGTCTTGAAGTATTGTACTTTACTGCTATTTGTGAATTTACTGAATAATAAATCGGAGATTTTAATGGGTTTTTCTAATCCCCTGTTCATTCATCTTTATCAGTATGTCAGCTTGGTGTAGCAGTATAGCGCTTCTTCAGCCCATTCTGGAGACCTGCGCTAATGCTAATGCTAATGTCAACCGGCATTATCAGTTACGTGTGATGAGCTGTACACAACTAGAATCCCATGGATGGTAGAAGGATGAGAGAAAAAAGAATGAAAATTGAGGGAGATGAAGGGAAAAAGGAGGGGGAAAAGAGGGAAAAGCAAAGGAGGCGTGCGTCAGATTAGCTGATATTGAAGTTGGCGGGGCGGATCGTGGCTCGTTTGCCATGGGGACGAGGCTGGTTAGCTCCGCTGTCTCCGCTATTTCCTTTGCCTTGTTGATGTTTTTATTTATTTACCACTGCCCGTCTGCGAGGTCACCCAGCCACTCTGTTAGCTGCCTGTCCGCTCTCATTCACTTGGCCACGTGAAGATCGTGGGAGGTTTTCTCTGCAGCACTGGGAAGACGGGGCCCGCGTGGCCGACAGGAATGTCAAAAGCAAGGCGATGAGTAATGTGTGTGTTTTGAGACGGGCCCCGGGACTCGTCCTTGCCCAAGGACTCTTTGGCTCGGGCTTTTAAGTCGCAGAATCAATACGGGGCCATTTTACCTTGACACAAAGTGGATCTGGTGTAGGGTTGTTAGTTTCGCTGGAGGTGTGGTCTGAGCGCTCACTGTCCACTGTATTTAAAACACCCACCTTCTGGTTCCACTGAATAGAACCTGAGCCTGTAAAGGAATACTCCAGGCAATTTGCAGCCTAATCTCTATACTCCATCCGCATCATGTGGGCGGTTACCATAGAAAATAATTTCAACACATTTCCCAGAACTTAGGCACAAGCCAAAAAAAACATTGACTCACACACTTACAATGGAGCATAATGGACAGGAGCTTTCAGCAGTGTGTTTAAGTGGAAGAATCCTGAAATATACCTTTAATTATGTATAGCGTTGATGACTAACAGCTAGAATCATGGTCTAAAAGCTAACAAAATGATTTATGATTTGTCATTTACTGATTTATTTACTTATGTGTAGCCAGTTTGATTATTCTCAAAGGCCTGATAGCAACAGTCCATAAAGTTCAGCCCCCACTCTACCCTAATTATCATTGGTCCAAGGCCATAACTAAGGAGTTGACATTAGGGGGGGATCATTTGGTGAATTTTTGTACACCGAGGGTGAGGGGGTTGTCTAAAAAGCATAAAAAAATGTTGTGGGGGGTGGAGATGAACATTTTTGTGTGACAGTGTATCTGTTATGGCAAACATATATTACTCACTTATTTCTGTAACTGCTTAATCCTCACTAGGGTCGTGGGTACCCGGAGCCTACGCGCGCGTGGCAGGGTCTCTCACCCTGGACTGGGCGCCAGCCCTCCACAGGGTGCACACACCTGTTTAGAATCCCCAATTCGCCTAACACACATGTCTTTGGACTGTGGGTTAAACCGGAGACCCCGGAGGACACCCACGCCCCCACAAAGAGAACATACAAACTCCACACACGGCCAGGACCCAGACTCGAACCCCCAACCCTGGAGGTGTGAGACAACAGTGCTGCCCACTGTGCCACCGTGGGGCCAAACAAATATGTACAATATTTATTATAATTATGACCACAGGGCCTTGTTTGCCCAGATTTTATTTGGCTTCTCAACCGAGTCATGACACCAACATAGTGGTGGATGCAGTGCTGGCTGAACGCATCAACAGTCTGTACGAGAAAAGCACTAAAGCCTGAAGGGTGAGCAAGTGGAGAAGGGAGTAGAGGTTAATGTCACAAGCTGAAAGGCTTTTTCCAGAGGCAGGGGGCTGCGGTATCAGTGGCACTGGCCTGTGTGATTTATCATTGTGCGCTGAAGTTGCCAGGGGAACGGCTTGTCTTATCATGTTAGCGCTCTATTATAGGTTTTTCAGTCCCAAGTCTCTGAGCAACTTAATCCACACGGGCCCTTCGGTGACGACCCTTATTGCATTATCTTCTATTGGAGGCAGCGGGTTCTCGCTTCCCAAACCAGCTCCTGAATAAACC
Source organism: Brachyalestes nurse (assembly GCA_037974405.1). Taxonomy (NCBI): domain Eukaryota; kingdom Metazoa; phylum Chordata; class Actinopteri; order Characiformes; family Alestidae; genus Brachyalestes; species Brachyalestes nurse. The sequence goes on along the minus strand of JBBPCY010000001.1, from coordinate 28,058,586 downwards.
CACATAAGATATGATTCATGCTTTTCCAGCCTTATAACTGTGCATTAGCATCACTGTCAACATGCATGGGCCTCATAACGCTCTTCAAACATGCAGGATATCGCTTGTGGTGCTAATATTTTTCACTATTTTGCATCATCAGTGTTGTGACAGAACTTTTACAGGAAAAGGAAAAACTGTTTTTTAATAATATATTTTTTTATAAATAGTAATGAATGTACTGTAATTGTCCACTTACGTGATTATAATTCATATAAAATATATTTTAAATTCTTTCTAGATGATTATTACTGGATTGTAGATGTAAATTTATGACATATTTTTTCTGTGTATTAATTTCCTTTTTAAAGTTTTCCTTATTTAAAATGTTTGAAAGCCAAGCCCTACTCATTTTTTATATACGAAAATGAAATGAATTTTTGTTTGTTGTTTGGAATGGAAAGCATTAATTCATTCATTTTCACTCATTTGTTTTTATTTATTTCCTACACTACTCTCTTCAGTTCATTTGCACTGTCTCTTCTCTCTTGTTGTCTTTAGTGTTTTTATAACTCTACTGTATACAACATTGTAGTGTGGTGGCAGCTCCCTGCTTCACTTGGTGAATGGGCTAAATGCAGAGAAAGAATTTCACACTGTGTGCTGTGGTGCGTTCCTTGTGTGACTATAAGGGCCCACATTAATAAATAATTTGATCATTTTAATCATAAATAATGATTGCATATTTCTAATTTCCCAGTGGTCAAAACATTAGTTGACAGTTTCTCTCTCTCTCTCTCTCTCTCTCTCTCTCTCTCTCTTTCCTCCGCACACCCCGATCCCCCCACCCCCACCGTGCTGTCCACCCCTGCCCTGTGTATTCTGGTGTCTGATGCAACTTCAGGTAAGAAAACATTTCGATTTATTTGGACAGTGGAATGTGGCGAGGCAACCTGACGTCTTAAGGGAGAATTCTGGCCTAAAGTTAAGCGTGCATGATCCCCCACTTCCTCCCAGTGGAACCAAAGGGATGAGACATGCTGAGTTTGCTTATGGAGGAGAAGCACCCATCTTCTCCAAGCAACCACACTAGAGCTCAGGGGTCAGATCTGAGTTTGCACCAAACTCTCCCTTTAACAGCAGGGCTTCGGTGGCGCCTCCACTAATGACTTAACCGTCATGTGGACCTGTTGCCGAGGCTTTGAAGAAGGCTTCTTAGGTTACGAAGCCTGTTAAATTCTCCATCAAAGGAGTAAACAAATAAATAAATAAAGCCCCTTACCTTGAGTATTCACAATGTGGCAAATTGGAGGATGAATTTAATCCCGATTTAACGGCATGTTGTTTTATTTATTTCTTTATTGTTGAAAGCTAACTTTTTCTGCACCTGGTTTATTCACAGCCGCCAACCGTCTGCCAGACAAGTCCGCTTTCTGCCAGGCCAGAAATGCGTTTATACTTATTAATGCGCTCCAAAGTAGTGCACTTACAATGCATTTCATTTACTGCTTATCCTCACTTGTGGGTTCCTGTGTGTGTGTGTGTGTGTGTGTGTGTGTGTGTGTGTACACCCTGGTGAAAATGGAATAGTGTGTTGTACGAGGGGGCTGTTCATTTAGATAAGGCTGAGCTTAAGTGAGGCATGAAAAGGTTTGTGTTGGGCCTCTGTATCGTGCCGGCTGTGAGCAGGAGCGCTGCCGTACAAGGATTTTTTTTGTGCGCGCGTGTGTGTGTGCGTGTGTGTGTGTGTGTGTGTCTCGGCCTTTGGAGGAAAACTTTAAGTAATCCTATTTGTCAACATCACAGGTGTGAACCGAGCTGCAGGCTGTCGAGGCTAGAACTCCCGGCTCAGGCTTATGGGGTGTGTGATCCGAGTGTGAGTGTGTGAGGGTGTGTGTGTTTATGTGTGTCTGTGTGTTCGTTCAAGTGTGCAGCAAAACTCTGAAGTGTGTCATCTGTGTGTGTGTGTGTGTGTGTGTGTGTGTGTGTGTCGTGTGTGTATGACCAGAGAGGCCAAAAGACATGTGATCTTTGCTTGCTTGCATGTGTTCGTATGGATGTTAGGCTTATGTGCCCCTGGAAAGAGGCTAGGGCTTAATGACTAGAAGTCAATAGTCACCCAAATCAGTTCTGTAAATACAATCCCCTGGACATGCTCTTACTACCCCCATCTCTTTAAGGTGGTCCAGACTTGTGGAAGTGGTTGGGGACGCACACCAGGAATGAACCACAGGTCATACCCTAAATGTCCTAAACCACATCCACTACATCTTAACAAGAAGCTAGATGTGGTTTGAGAGAAGTTTTTAATGGACTGTTTAGTTGACTGCAAAATGAATTATAATGGCCACTTCAGTAGATAAAACCACACAAACATGTCATTAGTAGACTTAAAGGGGAAGTATACACATACAAGCATTCAAACCGTTTTAATGGTTCTATCTGAGCCATCTCTTTAAACGTCGGCTGCCCTGAGCCCGTCCTAAAAGGGTGAAATCGGGCTACAAACATATGTTCAACAGTATCGCTCCACTGGCCGGAGTCAGACAGGGCCACATCAATCTTTAATCGACAACGTAAAGGGACAAGAGATCAACAAATTAGATTACAGCCCACATTAGTGCAGACCAGGGAAGCTGTCATTAAGATTAAATGATACCATCGAAGCAGCTCACCTTGCTGCAAGGTTGATTTCCTTTTCTTTTTTCCTTCCTTCCTTCCCATTGTGCATGTGCTCCTGTCTTTTTTCTATCCCGACACCTCGGAGGCTCAGAGGAAATTTTGCATTCAGACTTTAAGCAGGGATGGCGTCTGAGATCCTCGTTTCTCATGGGTCCTGGTTTGTGGATCATGTTAAAGATGTTGGTTTAGCTGATGGTTAAAGCGGCTTCAGAAAGCTTATTTAGAAAGCCAAGCTATGGAGAGGCCTATCAAACCAGAGGCTTTGGGCCATTCTAGCAGAGCCATTGATTAATACCAGCAGCTTGTGGAGTTTGTATCCTGGTCCTCACAGTTCAGGTTGTTGAGGTTGTATTGGTGCAAAATTAGCACCAACATTGCGAAATCAGTGCAGATTTTTTTACTTTATGCAAATGAGAACCACACAGGTGGCAGTCAGTCCAGCATGCTGTAGGCTTGGAACATGATGCTCTCTATAAAGCCTAGAGCTGAACTGATCTGGCAGCTGATGGAGGATGAAATCTACATCTAAGTTTAAAATCCCTAACTTTTGAGCTAGTTTACCTGCTTACCTCTAACAGCTGAACCTGCTCGGCCTTATCAAGGTTTCAAAACTAAGAACAATGAGTTTCAATCCGATTCTGTTTTCACACCATTGACCATTGTTAATGTATTATCAAATGAATGTTATAATACTGTGTAACCAAAGTGTAATGAGGTACTTTGAGGAACGTTTAACTGGGTAGACGGGTGTGAAATTGGACAGATGGGTGTTACTAAAGTGCTTCTGATGAATCAATATAAAATACTAGAATAATGTTTGTGCTGGTTTGGGGGCAGATTGGGGAGGAGGGGTTATGTGAGGAGGGAAAGGTCAGGAATTTTTATTCAGAAATATTTTTTCTAGGATTTTATTTTTAAAGGTCATGCTAGATTCAACGTTCTTCCTGATCTCGCTGGGTGGGTCCTCCCACAAAAAAGCTTCAAATGTCGTTGACTATGTCATTGGCTCAAGATGATACAAGCTCTGATACAGAGTTTCAGCCCAAATAGGATTGATGCAAAGTATCAATACAACATGTAACATCACTACATCTAGTTGCTATCTTGGATGTTAGCTACATGCACAGGGCCTGTTTATGTGACTACTCAGAAAAAGCATGATATTAAAGGGGGACTCCAGTAATTGTTTAAAATTCCCCCATATTTTGGTAAACAAAGTAGTTTAGAGTGTTCTCAAATGCTGAGATATCAAGGTATTTTACAATCCTTGTGAATAAAGGAACAATTGTACAACAAATGAATGCATTTATCACAAATGTGCTCATCCAGGACAACTCAGGTGGGAGCTGTGTCTTTTGTTTCTGACAGACAGTGAAAATAATCTGTCATAAATGTAATTAATTCAAGCTAATTGGTTTTTTTGTGTTTTGTTTTGTTATTTCAAAACAAAGATGCTGAAAGTTAGCTAATGAGCTTCTCAGCGCTTCAGTGTAAGTAATTAAAAATAACTGATGTATATGTAGAGTGAATAAGCTATTTAACAAGGCAGTTTAGTCTCATAAAATTCAAAAATTAAATAGTCTTTTAAGAATTTTCATCCCATTGCAATCTTAAGTCCATACGTTCCGGTAATCCCTTGAACATAACGCATTATAACAGATGACAAAGGATTATTGTTTTCATATGTTTTAAAAAGAAGAGCATCTTGCCTCATGATCACTAGCCCTCTAACAAATATGAAAAAAGCAGAATTTTCAAGGTTTAGTGCTGCTCAAGTCAGGCGGTGTGACCACAAGAAAACCACAGGTCCAAGAACAAAAATTCAGTAGTTATAAACAACATTCTAATATAATATTTAAAATAAAATATTATATAAAAACTGAAAATGTAATAAAATATAATGTGTGGTTGTGCCACATAACCATACATTTTCTGGATGGTAAAACTGACCCTGTTGAAAAACAAGTCAGCACCATTCTAATAGCTATGGAACCAACATCAGCCTGTTGAATCAATTCTCACGGACAGAAAGTCCCACTATTATAGTGTTGTGTACAGTGTAAAGAGTGTGGATTAATATTATTGTAATGTGATGTACATTGTTATTGTCTGTACAGTACTATAGTCTGTTGTACAGTGTTATAGTGTGGTGTGCAGTATTACAATATGATACATAGTATTATAGTCTGTACAGTACTACAGTATAGTCAGGTGTAGTGTACAGTGTTATAGTGAGGTGTACAGTACTATAGTGTGGTGGACAGTATTATAGTGTGATGTACAGTGTTATAATGTGTACAGTACTATCGTGTGGTGTGCAGCATTACAGTATGATGTATAGTATTATAGTGTGTACAGTACTATAGTCAAGTGTACAGTGACATAGTGTAGAGTACAGTGTTATAGTGTGGTGTATGGTATTAGCATGATATACAGTGTTGTGAGGTGTACAGTAGTATATTGAGGTGTGCAGCATTACAGTGTGATGTACAGTGCTGTAGTGTGTTGAACAGTGTTATAGTGCAGATTTACAGTATTATAATGAGATGTACAGTGTTGTAGTGTGTAGAGTGCCATAGTGTAGTGTACAGTGTTATAGTGTGGATTTACAGTATTATAATGGGATGTACCGTGTTGTAGTGTGTAGAGTGCCATAGTGTGGTGTACAGTATTATAGTGTGTTCAGTACTATAGTGTGGTGGACAGTATTATAGTGAAGTGTGCAGTATTATATTGAGGAATACAGTGTTATAGTGAGGTAGACCGTATTATAGTGTGGTGTACAGTGTTATAATGTGGTGTACAGTGTGATTGTGTCATGTCAATTTTTAAACCAGGGGGCTGAAAATGCACATGACATTCTTGTTAATTATTTGTAAGACCTCGCTTGTCGATCCAAAACCAGACATTCCAGGCAAAACGCTATTGATGATGCAGACTTAGGCCAAGGCTTGGTTCTATTTCAGACTTGGAAAATCCTGCCATTGGCCTCTTTACGCAGTTAATGATGACCCTGGTGAACAAAAGGAGGCTGTGTGTTCTTGTTTGCTAAGCTCTCTCACTTTCTCTCACTGCCTTGCCCTCTGCCAGGTCTGGTAACGGCGTAGCGCGCCTCTTTTCTGTCTTGCTTTTTGTCAAGGAACTGGCAGTCTTTCACATGGCATCGGGGCAGCAGAGCAGATTGCTGGTTTGTTTGGCCTTGACCAGTGGCTGTACGCTGTCCTCATCAGGCAGCCTGCCTGGCTTCGCTTCAGTCAGTTAGAGCCGAATATTAAACGACTGATATTTTCCCCTCAGACCCTCCAGCACAGGTTGATTCTACTTCATTATAATTTCAACAGTCTATTGCTCTCTCTGTCTCTCACTTGCTCTCCCTTTCCAGCATAAAAAAAGGGAAACAGATGCTCTCTAGACGAGATCAAGCCATGCTGCCTTGAAAGCTAAATCAGGATTATTGTGTAAAAGTTGAAGATTAGACAGGGGATTTACTTTGCCATTGTGAGTCCTAGAGGGTGGCTTCTGCGCGAGGCAGTGCTCATAATTAAGAACAAATATCGTGCAAGTCCTCCTCTCAGGCTGTTCGATGGTAGACGTTTCTGATATTTTAGCAGCTGCAATTTTTAAAATAAATTCACAGTATTGTGTGTGGCAAGAATGACGTGAGACTAAGTCTGATTAAAGAAGGGGGATCAGTTAACACGAGCTTCACCCACTTCAGCGTGCTCTCTAATTAAAGGCAGTCAGCTGGAGCTGCCTCCTTTCTGCCTCAGTTCTCTGGGGCTTCACTCGCATATCAAACATGATATGTAAACTACTTTAGATGGAGGACAGATGGAATTAATTAATTTTGAATTTGCACGTAAAAGTTGGTGCATGCCAATTATTTCCAACTGGGGGATGTCCTCCTTCGTGGATAAACAGTGGCTAAGACAAGTGGGGCGTTGAGGGTGGCTTTTTTTGTCATGCTGTCATTTTCAATTCATCATTTCACCAGCATAAATATCTTTTCTTAGATGTTCTGATGATTGTGGGATTCTAGGCATGTTCTAAGATGTAAATGTGGCCCACACACTTTCTGCTGTGGTCATTCATTCAAAAACTCAGAGCAGCATTTAGCTCGGTTTTAGTGGTTGGATCAGTTTTAGTGGTTCATAGGTGTGTAGCTGGCTGGTAGATGACTAGCAGTGGAGAGGTGCTGATTTGGGTTAGAATTGGGTTAGAATTGGAAGCATTGGAAAATGTCCATTTGAGAATAGCTTTGGCTAGCTGTGCAAAGGTGCCTCCTCTGGATTAGCAGTGAAAAGGCCCTGCGTTTTAATTTAGCATTGGATAGTGGTGGAATTGCCTTGCCTTTGGATTAGCACTTGCAAGAAGTGGAAAGGTGCCTTTGAATTAGCAATAAAAGGGAAAGTAAAAAAGTAAATGTGAAATTCTTTCCCTGCATGTAACCCATTCAGTGAAATAGTGGGCTGTCACCAATGAGGGGCACCCAAGGAGCAGTGTGCAGGGACGGTACCTTGCTCAAGGGTATCTCAGTGGTGCCACTAGCAGTTCGGGGATTCAAACCCACAACTTTCTGATTGCAGGGGCAACTCCCTAACCACTAGGCCACAAGCTGCCCCTGCCCCTGATTTAGATTAGCATTAGGCAACCAGCTGCCCCTGTCCCAGCCCTAGCCCTGCCTTTAGATTAGCATTGGCTAGCAGAGGAAAGGTGCTGCCATTGGTGAGCAGTGGAAAGGCTTGTGAATTAGCAGTGGTTGGCAGTGGAAATGTGCCTTCTTTGTATTAGTATTGGCTAGCAGTGGAAACTGGCTGTCTTTGAGCTAGTGTTCACTGTCTAGCATTGCACCAGAAAAAAACACCAATTAAGTCAAAATGTAGACTTAAACAACCATGTCACTTTCCACATGCTGTTACGTGACAAACATATCATAGCAACTCCTTAGCATTCAAAATATACACTTGGTGGCCCCTTCAGCTTTTCACAGCAACTAGCATTTGGTAACTGTGGTTAGCTTCCATTTAATGACCGATATTTCCGACTTCATCCTGCCATGGTTTGCAGCTGATTTGTGCACAGCATATGTTAAAAAGAACAATATATTCTGGATAGTGGGGGAGGTTTTATTCAGTTGATTAGCATGCAGTTGCTAGGAGAACTAGCTGCACCTTCAACAAAAGCCAGACAAAGATGACAGTGTAATGGCTGCTGCTCAACAGGTATTTGTTCTGACCCCATGCCAAACCACCTAATGTCACTAATGAGCCTACTCCTTAATGAACAAAGCGGGCCAATTAGTGGAATCTGGTGTCGGAAGCATCACTGGCACGGATACGCTATGGTGATCAATGGACATGGTTACTATGAGTCAATCAAACACCTAAAGGCCGAAAAAGAAAGCCCTGCTATGGAGTAGTCTTTATTCAAGCTCCCACAGCACTAAAGCCAGGCCTTTTAGGACTAAATAGTATTAGAAGCTGTAAAAAAATAGTTTATAGATAGTGATCTATGAGGGCTGTATGGGGAACCCACTCTGCAAAACACTTTATGGACGTTTACTCATTTTTTTGTTTTTCTCAGTGCTAGTAATGATATGTGACTTTTCTCAGTGGTAGTAATGATATGTTTATAGCTAACCACAGACAATGTGTTAAACAGCCTATATCCTATATATTTATTGTGTTTTATTTATCTGAGCTCCACCGAATTACAATTGTGAAAGCAGTCATAACTAATTTCTTCATGCCTGTTTTCCACCCTCTCTCCTCCCTTAAGACATCTTTTATTACTGTGTCTTTAAGACTGATGTATGGAATCGAGCTCTGTTCTGATTGACTGCCCTATAATATGCCTCATTCAGAAAGTCCAGAGCTGAAACACTTCATATCACTTCAGTGAGAGTGGCTGTGGATAAAAGCTTTTAGGTGAATAGATAATCACCTTGTGAAGTCAAAACGGGCTGTTTTGCAGCTTTGTTCCCTTGAGTTGACAGCATGGAATGGTGGAGTGAAGGGTACATGCAAACCTTTACAATGTTTACATCCAACATCAAACTCAAAAAACTTTCTCCTTGATCTGGGACAATGAGTTGATGCCTTCTATGATGTCTGGCATGTACTAAACGGTTTGAATAGTGGTTACTGTCCTGTATTCTATCATGTAAATGGAGATTTAGCTTAAGTGGTGGAGATCATCATCAGCATGAGTTTTTTTCATTGGTACACAGAAACACAAGGTGCTTTGGATTGTTTAGATGAATTTTGGTCACTTATCATTACAATCCCCACAGCCTGGTTAGGGGGGGGTGTTGTTGGCATTAGGTCAGGAACCTGAGGATAAATTAATATGTTGACTAAGGCTCATTATAACCTTCATTAGTCTCTCACCTTCATTAGAATCATTTACATGCATTTTTTAGTGAGGCTAACCCTGACCAAGTGCTTGCTGACGAGAGATGGTAACCTATCAAGGCAAAAGGAATGATATGTGATGCATGTGATCACATTTGGGATTGAACTAGATTGTTCATAAAATTACATTTCTTTTGAATGCTTTCTCTAGAGGCCACTTAATTTGAAACACCATGCTGGTGCACCATGAGAGATTGTAGCCCATCTGTAGATTCACAGTTTGAGTTAGTTGACCTCTAGTCCTTCATCAGTGGTCAGTTTCTGGCCAGTGTTTCCAGTAAAGTGGCAGATGAGTGGAAATACAAGGTATTTCTAATAAAATGGCTACTAAGACAAAACACAAGGTAGGTGTTTCTAATTAAGTGGCCAGTAAAAGGAAGCACAAAGTGTTTCTAATAAAGTGGCCAGGGAGTGGGAGCACTAGGTGTTTCTAATAAAGTGGCCAAGAAGTGGAAGACACACTACACAAAAAAGATGTGGACTATAATTTAATTTTATAAATTATAATAAATTATAATAATACACTTGAATTTTACTGAAACTCAATTGCATGACAGCATTCCAGATTCAGCAGTGCAGCTGGCCCAACCACTCTTTGTTCCACAGGGTCAAGCAGGGTCTGGCAAGAAATTAGGCGGTGTGTGTATTTATAATTATGAGTGGTACACAAACATTTCTACCTGCAGCAGGGTTTTGTTTGTTGTGTACCTGCCACCTATTGCTAATACAAGCCAGGCACTTGCGGAGCTGTACAAAGTCGTAAACTGCTCACTCTGATGGGGCTTTTATCACTGCTGGCGACTTCAACCACGCAAACCTCAAATCAGGTTAACCTAGATTCTACCAACACATGAAATTTGCTACGAGGGGTGATAACTGTTTTGACCATGTGTAGACCAGCATTAAAGATGCTTACCAAGCCAAGCCCTGTCCCGCCCCACTCTTACTTTGGCAACTTACCACATCTCCAAGAAAATGATCCCAGCCTACAGCTGTCTGCAAAAATGCACTACACCAATCTAGAGACATAGGAGTGCGGCCTGAGGGGGCCATCTCAACACTTGAGGACTCTTTTGAGTGCACAGACTGGGTACTTTTTAAAAAGCTGCTAATCATGAAGGCTGCATCAATGTGGAGTAGTACACAGCAGCTATGACTGGCTACATTAACAAATGCACTGAGACTACTGCCTATAGGAGGGTGACCACAAGAGCCAACCAAAAACAGATGTGTACAGAGGTCTGGAGGTTGCTGAAAGCTCAAGAGGCTGTCTGGGGACAAGGCTGTCCTCAGAACTGCACAAGCTAAGCTCGTTATGACCATCAAGAAAGCAAAGCATGCATATGCCTAAAAATCCAAGGGCACTTTTAGAACACCAGAGATACTCGGGGCATGTGGAGGGGCATCTAGGTCATCACAGACTACATCACCTTTTCTCTGTGATGCATGATTTGATGCATGCAACAGCACGCCCACAAGGAAATCCACCCCTCACCCAGATGAGCAGGTAATCTGTCTGACCACTGCCACAGGGAGACAGACTCTGACCAGAGTAATCCAAAACAAAGCTTTTGATCCTGACTACATACCTGAATGGGTGCTGAAGGAGTGCGTAGACCATCTGGCCAACATCCTCTCTGATGTGTTTAACACCTCTCTGGGTCAGGAAGTTGTTCCAGCGCGTTTTAAGACCATCACTATCATCCCAGTTCCAAAGAAATTATCTGTGACCTGCCTGAATGACTGCATCACTGTCTGGTACGGAAACTATAATGTTTCAAATTGTAACACACTGCAGCAGATAGTGTAAGCAGCTGAGAAGCACTGCAGCAGTGAGAGCGGCTCTCCCTCCCCCCCAAAAGATATATTCCAAAACTGCTGTTATAACAGAGCCTGTAACATCATGAAAGAGCATTCTCACCCGTTATATGGAGTCTTCTCTCTTCTACCATCTGGCAAACGGTATCGAAGCTTCCACTCTGGATCAGAAAGACCGTGTAACAATTTCAAGCACAGGCCTGTAGAATACATATAAATATCTTGTCCCTGCCTAACCAAGTATCATCCCAGTGTACTACCTCACTGTACTCCACATGCTTCTCATATTACCTACTGGATTTTCAATAGCACCTGCTGTGTACCCTCTGTTTAACCAGTGAATGGAAATACAAGGTGGACTTTCCAACAAAGAGGACAGTGATTGGAAGCACAAAGTAGGTGTTTCTAATTTAGTGACCAGTAAGTGGAAGTTCAAGGTGTTTCTAATAAAGTGGCCAGCGTACAGAAACACAAGGTGTTGTTTCTAATAAAGTGGCTATTCAGTGGAAGCACAAGACAGCTGAAATATAAGGTCGTGTTTCTAATAAAGTGGCCAGTGAGTGGAAGCACCTGGTGGGTGTTTCTAATAATTGGCCTTTGAGTGGAAACACAAGGTATATGTTTCTAATAGGTGTGTTCCACTGTGTTTTTCATGTTCATTTGCCTTTATCATTTTATCTTTAGCCCCTCCCGTCCCGTCTGTACTCCCTCCTGCTAGGCGGCAGGTGTCAGTCAGTCTGAGGCGTTTCTGGAGTGTTTAATTGAGAGCGAGTAAACAGCTAAGCTTTGCCATTAGCCCCTGCTGCTGCCAGTGGCCTGTGAAATAGGCTCTACTTCATGCCATTTCCACAGACGTGAAGGAAATTAATCACGCCACTGTTTGCTGTTTTCCCTGTGTTCAAAGAAAAACAGAAAGACTTCCCCTCCTTTCAAGTCTGTTCGGGTGCAGTGGGGATACGCAGTTGCCCCGTCCTTTTCTGGAGTCGTGCTTGATGTGTGAAGATGCTAATTGGTGGTTTATAAGCTCCCATCGCGTGTTAGCTACCTTAGGCTCATGGCTCCAGCGTCTTGGCTGAAAGACTAGATTTGGTAGGGGAGCACTGTCCCTTCAGAAAAAGCAGCAGTGCTGATCTGAGATCATTGTCGTGTCTGACCATGCTCTGAGAACCCTGCATGGCTAAAAGCTCATTAGCCGGCTGTGCAGGCGCAGATGGAGCAGCAGTTGTAGGGTTTGGCTCATGAAAAGCTCGACGCACTGCAGAGGCTTAACTGAGGAAAACCTCCAGAAAGACGTGGTGGAGGGTCACAGTCCCAGAACTCTCTCTCTCTCTTTCTCTCTGTCTCTCTCTTCTTTTTCTGTCTCTCCTTCTCTATCTATCCCTCTCTCTTTCTTTTTTCTTTCTCTCCCCTCTCTCAGTGTCATTCACGCTCATCTCTCTCACCCTTTTGCGCTTCTTTCTTTCTTTCTTAGTTTCTCAATCCATTTGTATCTCTTTTCCCATCTCTCTCTTTTCCCATTTCTCTCAGCGGCTGTTACAGATACTTTCTGTTCTCTCAGTCCCACTCTCTCTATCTTTCTCTGTATCTCCCTCATTCTCTGCTCTTACACACACACTCTGTTCTCTCTCTATTTACCTCTGTCTGTCTGTATCTCACTCTATCTTTCTATTGGTCTCACTCTCTACTTTTGCTTTTGTCACTCACTGTCTCTCACGCACTGAACTCTTACACTCTCTCTTTCTCTCTCTCTCTCTCTCTCTCTGTCTGTCTGTCTCCAGAACAGTTCGGGTGGGGGGTTCAGCAGCGCTTACACACTCGTTTTGTTCAGAGATAAATAGTTCATTGTCAGAGAGCAGTCTAAATTGTGCTCATAGGCTGCGTTTCCATGACAACAAACCTTTTTTTTTTACTGCTCCTGACAGAGTAACACACTGGACTCTCCCAGTCGCTGTCAATTTCTGTCTTCCAATTATTCAGCAGGATTCTATTCTTGGGATTCTTTGTGCATCGTAAGTTTTTCTGTTTTACATAAAAACACATAGAACCACAATCCTGAGCCCCCAGAACCACCTGAACCCAAAAAACACCAGACCCCTGAACCACCAGAACTAACGAAACCAACAGAACCATGAGAACCTCAAACCCCCAGAGCCCTAGAACCAACAAAACCATCAGGACCCCAAAACACCAGACCCCCAGAATCCCTCTGGAACCCCAGAATCAACAGAAACACCAGACTCTACCAGAACAAACAGAAACAATAGAACCGTTTCTGGAGGAACTGTTTACACAGTGGTGGAATAAAAACAACACTTCATCACATTTCATTTTCTAATGACTGAGGAGCATTATAACATTTATTATAACACCATCCACCTACTTCAGATACATTTTACACCCCCTGCATGTGCCTGTGTAGGGTAGAGTGTAGGAGTGTGTGTGTGTGTGTGTGTGTGTGGTTTCTGTGGTGCCTTGACAAGTTGCAGGCACAAAAGCTCAACCCTGAACCCATATAGCACTGACACACTCACTAACGTCAAGTCAAGTCAAATCAATTGGGCTGATTGTTATTTCAGCCATATACACAGTACACAGTGAAACGAAACAATGTTCCTCCCCCCAGCGTGTGTGTGTGTGTGTGTGTGTGTGTCAGTGGGTTTGTGACTGAGCTTTTATGGCTGGGGCTTGTCAAGGCACCACAGACAGCACACACACACACACACTCTCCTACACTTTGTCACTACACAGGGTGCCATGGTCACAGACTGTAAACCACTGTGGCCCCAAACTGTTTCCGTTCTGCTCTCACTGATAAAGCAAACACACACACACACACACACACACACACACACACACACACTGCAGCCCACCTCAAACACGCTGAGTGTGAACCGTATAAAACCTTGATGCTTCAGTTCACCTAGCACCAGTAGACACATACACACACATACTTCATCTCTCGCCCTGTGGTCCAGGCTGTGAAATATATCAAACCCAACACATATCATCTCTCTCCTTCTCTCTGTCTCTCTACAAATTATTGTTTGAGCTGTATGTAAGTGTTTACAAGCACAGGTCTACAGAAGGGTGTATATGTGAGTGTGTGCATGCATGTGAGTATATGAATGTGTGTATGCATGTGTGCAGCTATGTCTCTGCTTTTTCATGGTAATAAGAGTGTATAAGCTGTATCATTTAAAGTTTTTAAATGAGCCCATCTAAACCGGACACGCTCCCGGTGGGAAGCGAAGGTGACAGGGCTTTATGAAGTGGATGTGGGTGAGATATTTGGCGTAGTTCATCGCTATCGGCCTGGTTTCAGTACCCGCCGTGCTCTCTCAGAATGGCTAATTTTACACTCTGATACCCCAGGCTTTCCTCTGACTAAAGGCGTCGCACTCCATCAGCCCCGGGAAGACGCGCTGCATGTTGAAGACAGAGAGCAGTTCAGTTCATCAATAGCAAAATTATTCAGCTCGGTTAGCATGCTGCCGTGTAACTAAGCTGCACTCCAATCTGTATCTGCCAGTTTTTAGCTATGCTAACATACGTTTGTGCATGTGCATAGATGGCAGTGTGTCACTTGGTTGCCAAAACACATAAGACAGTCTGCGCAGGCTGCTGATTGGCAGACGTTCATTACTTGCTAGCTATGTTACGTCATAGCTCCAGAGATCCATCCACAGTTGCTACAGGTATTACCTGTCAGGTCATCTTAGTGTGTTTAAAGATTGCACAGATCCCCCCAGTACACACACACACAGCCAGAAAGTCAATGTTCAGTGTTCGAGCTCACTCAGACCACTTAGCGGCAACAAATTCTGATATTTTGTGTCTTAAAAATACCGGAGCGATCGATATGCCTTGCATCCTCATGGGGGAAATGATCTACACCATTGCTTCCTTGCAAAGAGGCTACACAGCACAGAAGGTCATGTATCAGTTGCAGTTTTCCTACGAGTAGCCACTAATGCTGGCTAAGAATAATCTGTAGCTCGTTTGCACATGTGGCCAATTAGCACTTCTTTAGATGGGACATGCTACTGCAGCTGGTGTCCACTTTAGCTTTGTTTGCCATTGAAGCACATTGTGGGCTGGAGAAGTCGATGTCCTCACCAGCACTCAGCTGTGTGTTTATGTGTGCAAAAGTCAGTAATTAAACCTCAGCAGCTCAGCAGCAGACCTATTTAATATGCACACACTTGCACACTTACTATACAATACACACACACACACACACAGAGTTTACAATTCACACAACATTACACAGGCATACAACACCCCACAACACACACATTACTTCATTTGTATATGTGGCTGTCAAATTATAAAACTAATTATTTGCGACTAATCACCTTCATTTGTCTACTTAATCAGGATTTGTCACATTAGTCTGTGTAAATAAGTGTGATAAGTTGCATTGGTCTGTGTGGGAAATTGTGATTAGTCACATTTGTTTGTGTAGGTAATTGTGATTATTTGGGCTGTTAATAATGATTAACCATAGTAACGACTATATTGTTTTGCTTTGATTAGTTGTATTGCTTTGTCCACTACGAAACCAAATGCCTTTATTTAACCCCTTAAAACAGGGGTGTCAAACCTGTCCAGAAAGTGCTGTGGGTGCAGGTTTTCGTTCCAACCAAGCAGGAGGCACACTTGATTCCACCTCTGTAATCAGTTGGTCTTGGTTTTCAGTTACTCAGGTGTGGCTTCTTTTTGGTTGGAACGAAAACC
>JBBPCY010000001.1:28010119-28042857 GCA_037974405.1 Brachyalestes nurse | reverse complement strand
GTTAGTGATCCTATTCCACTACGGTTCTACTCCACATTATGGCAAGAACCTCTTAACTAAGTAAAAAAAAAACCAACAGTCCATCATTACAAAACATATTCTGGTCTGTTTAACACTTTTTTTGTTTACTGCATAATTCCACGTGTTCCTTCATTATTTTATTTGTTTTTAATATTAATCTACAATGTAGAAAATAATATAAACAAAGAAAAAAACCCTGAATGAGAAGGTGTGTCCAAAGTTTTGACTGGTTTTTGAAAGAGACGGTGCAATAATTTAAAGGTAAGCCTAGAATGTTATTTATTTTAGAAAAGGACAATTGTGCTCTGAAAATGTCAGTTAATTACATAGTGGACATTCTTGTGGTCAGTTCACAAATTCTCAGTTACAAAAATAAAAGCATTTTAGTTCAACATATATAGCCTCACTGGTCTACAGTCTCTTGATAAAATTAACCTTGAACTGTTTCGTTTTTAAGCCCCAAAGGATGCATATAATGATAGTGCCTTGCTTCCTCCATCCATTCCTCCATCCCTCCATCCAACCATTTTTAACTTTGTATATTCTTGGCTTTTTTGAGAATTTGTAAGCAGTGGTCCCAGGGAGAAGGTTTTCAGTGTAACACTGAATTAAAATATTGAATATAACATTTGAATCACAAAGTCATTGTGGAATAATAGTTTACATATTCATCCCACGCAGTGCTTACAAATCCTGTTGAGTTTTCATGGATTCATTTTCAGCATGGCAGCGGTATGTCTGGAGGTTCAACCCACACTCCTCACAGTGGAATGAACTGGGCTTCAAAGCGGTGTGTATCAGTTTGTGTGTGTGTGTGTGTGTGTGAGCATGCGTGCGTGTGTAGCCTGTGTGTGTGTTTGCCTATCAGTGTCTGGATATATAAGGGATAACCTCGCAGAATAAAGTGAGCTGGATGATGGAAGTGTCAGTTCCTCTCTGGGCTTGTCTCTCTTCCATATCTTCACTTTGGCTTTCAGTTTCTGTCTACAGGGAAATATGTTACCCTTAAAGCAGATAAGGCTGTGATAGATCCCAGATGAAATTATTCCAGAAGATATTGAGCACATTCTCAACCGAGGACTCTTACAAGTCATAAATGCTTCATTCTAGTTATAGCTTTCAGCATATTTAGGTTATAGCTCATCTTTAGTAGAATCTCAGTGTATGTCACGGTTTTAAGGAAACCAGGCCCGGCCACAGTAGCGCTGTTAATTTTGTAAGCATACCAATTAATATTGGTAACATGCTTTGGAGTTAGTCAGGAGCTTTATTTTGTGGTATTTGCTAGCAGCCAACTCGGTGTCCTCATTTTCACCAAGGCCTGAACCGAGATTCATGCTTTTGTTACATTTTATACATTTGACCTGGTTGGTTTTAGCATCACACTGGTAAATACAAATACAATCAAAACTTGCAAATTAGGTTTGAATGTCACACTATTCCTTCAGTTCTGATTTCTCTCTATAGCACACAGCATAACCAACAACAAGGGAGATTTATATGGCATTGTGTATTTTGTATAATTTTTTAAAAATTTTATTTTAACTTTATATTGGTCTTGTCTTTGTGTCTGTGCAGATATAACATAAGGAATTTCCACTGGTATCAATCATTTCAGTAATTTCTGATTCTGTTTATACTGTGTACTAATGTTATGAGTTTAGTTGGGGTTAGAACACTAAAAAATACTTACTACACGATTTTGCACTAACAGAAATGCTGAAGTGTTGCTATACCTTCGTATGCCATATCAAACTATGGCTCTGAAGGCTACATTAGAGGAAAAGTTTTTAACACAAATGAACTACACTGCTCTCACTCCATTGTCCAGCATTTATTGAAAAACCTTCCAGCCATATGTAGTAGACCAGCTTCAAGTATTTGTTGGAACTTTAAAACGGTCACGTGATACAAGGTGCAAATTCAGGGTTCCATTTCACTTAATTTTTATTTACAAGACAAGAACTCAAAGCAGGCATGAGGGCCAAAACACAAAACAAAACCTAGACCCTAGACACGAACGATGGAGTTAACAAGGGACAGAAGAAGGTTGCAACAAACACATGAAGACGGGTTAAACACTCACTAAAGAAGGCTACACTCAGGACAGGAAGACGGTGGACTGACCCAAGACCATGACATGAGGCAACTTAAATACAAACAAGACTAGGACATGAACCAATCCACAATCATTCAACTTAAACACCCGACAGCTGTGACAAAAACAACATGAAACCAGACATAGTGAAACCCGACACATTTCAAAATCAAAGTCCCTCTACTGGCCGCTGACTGTGGACATAACAAACACTTAGAACAAAAATACTTACTACCTACTTAAACAGTAGTTACTATTATACAGAGACACTAGACCCCATTATTACACTGTTTTCACTGGGAACTACCTGAGATCAGTGGGGTTGCTTCCAAATCGGTTTCTCCATTAGAGCATGTTAATAATTGTTATAATGATGTTTATTTAGTAAATAAGAAAGTATCTTTAGAAAGAAAGTATTTAGAACTGATATATAACTCTAATATATCAATACACTCAAGGACAAAGTGTTTAAATAGGTGTCCAAGTAAAGAAGTGGTTTCACTGGTCAGTATTCAGAAGGCTAGTCTTAAGCCATTTATGACTGATATAAACATAAAAACCCACATTTATAAAAAGGTCAAATGGCACCATCATTGCCTTAAGCACTACTTATGACAGCTGGCACTTGTTGGAGTAACCTTTTATAAATGTTTATGTACATTTGTCAGTTGTCTTGAAAGATTTTGGTAGATGTCATGTAGCTTTACAAATGCTGGCCTTCTGTGTTTCATATTCAGAAGTAGTGCTTTTTATGCTTTTCCCTCTTTTTATGTTGTTATATCCTCTCAAAAAGACCTTTTTAAATTGGGATTTTAAAAGGCTTATTTGTCATTGACCCAAATGTCAAGTGTCACCGCGTCTTAAAAAAACAACACCTCTTCGGTGCATATTTGTGATATAAAAGAGCAGCAGGCTTTGCTCCAGATAAAACCTGAGGCTGAAACAAAACAGATGAAATCTGCAGTTGTCTTCCTTTTTAAGAGGACTTTCAGAGGAGATTAGTAAATTAGCTAAATCAGTCATTGTGTCTCTGTTTTGGCTGGTCCAGTTTGGGGCTTTAAACACATTCATTAATTATCTCCTAGTTGCTAATGTAAAATGTTATGAATTGCATTAGCATGATACAGAAGAGTTACCCAATCTTAATTTATTCACTTATAACGCCAGCAAGCCTTCACAGCAGTGTGTCTCAGCTGTAGACTGCTCTATTGTTGGACTCTTGGCCACCTGCTTGGCAGCTTAGCAACAGCAGGCCGAGGCAGGTGTCCAGGCTTTGTGGCTCACTTTTTGGTTATTTCTCCAAAACTGGATTGCAGAGAAAATGAGAATTGGTGAGGGAGGAAGATTAGATGCGGGTGCATTACAAGCTGAGGACTAGCATGTGTTAACAAGCTTGTAAAGTTGGACCAGAAGAAAATAGTCCATTGGACTCTTTTGTTGAAATGGATAGATGTTTTTGTGTATGGTGTATCACTAGAATGCTAATTAGGGCTAGCGTTGTGTCCAGGTGACCAGTTTTATGCTTTATTTTCCAGTTTCCGGTTAGTACTGTCTCACTTTAGCTCTGTCATAGCTAAAGCGCTCTCTTTCTCTGTTTCATTCTAGTCTACATTCCACCAATAACCAATCAAGTGAAGTGGTCACACCATCTCATGTGGGTAGGGAACTCATCTCAAACCACATACACCATGTAAAATAGCATGTCAATAAATAGCGTGTACACCACTAGCAATGCCATTGCCATTTTGAACATACTATTGTGTGTGGACTGAGACACAACCCGTGTGGGCGGAAAACTTAACCTATGTTATCATGAGGTTTGGGATAGTGAAACCATTTTTTTAATTGCAGCTAATCTCAGAAAGTAACTGGGGGCATTTTCGCACCTAAATGTCCAGGCCAAGAATCCCATCAAGTCCATATATGTTACGTGTTTGTTACATTGTATACAGTTGATCTGGGTAGCATTGGTTTCACTTTGCGATTTTGGGTTACTTGGGTTGTTTGTCTTGCGCTAAAAACTTTGCATGACGCATCTTCGTCCAGTCAACATCACCTTTGTGGGCTGTGGATCCATGCACAGTGGGGGAAATGCAAATCAATGTATAACTTTTATGTAACATGTTTTTTCTTGTTTTTTGGTTGATATTCTGTCTCTCTCCGTAAAAATGAAACTACCTCATAAATTAGAGACTGTCAGTAAACTTACAAATTGAGCAGGGGATCAAATGATTATTTCCCCCACTGTACTTGACTCTGATTGGTGCATAGATAGGTGTGTGTCTGATGACAACCTGTTGTCAAGTCAGTGAATAGAAAATGAAAAACTAGTTCTCTTTCGTCAGTGCTCCACTTCTGATAACATTGAGAATCTTCAGTATATTCAGGTGCCGTCTTCTCACATTCTCTCTCTCCCATCCTGTCAGACATTAAGTTAAACTTAAACATAAGTTTTAGAATTTGTTTGTTTTTTTTATGAAGTTTGATTTCTTTACCAGACCAGATTGTAATAAAATATTTCATCTTCACCTCTGCCAGTTTGCTACTGCTGTTCTTTTTTTTTAACTTCTCTTCCAGTTATTTTTTCTTTTATGGTCTCCCTCAACTTCCTGCAATTTATCCAAAAGTCCAAACCAAATACTGGTCCTTACTCACCTGTTGTTTTGGTTCAGACCAAACTAAAAAGTCATATGGACCAAACATGGAAGGTGTGAAAGTACTCTAAGCCTATTACTGATGAATGGTGTCAAATTTTAAAACCACGGATTTTACAATGAATCATCCATCATCTGTTTTGTTTTGTATTTTTGTATTGGTAATTAAAAACCGTTTAGATTGGCAAATTTGATAGACAAATAAGGTGGTGTACTGTTAGTTAGGGAGTTTTGCATACCTTTACATATCACAAAAATGTAGCCTTTAATATTAGTCTTAGTGTTAAATTGTTAAGAGAAACAGAACAGACCAACACACAAAAAACATTTTACTATAAAACATGGGTAATTATCACTATAATGTCATGTCATGAAATCAGTTGTCTGCTAGGTTTTTGTCAGTTGTCTGCTAGGTTTTTGCTTCTGAATGAGGGGGAAGTGTATCAGAAGTCTGCATGAGCTTCCAGATACATTCTACTTTGCTGGAGTCAAGAACAAAATTGTGGTTAGTAATTGGCAAACTAGACAAAGAGCTGTGAAGTTGACAAAGCAATAGAGTTAGTGTCGCAGCCTGAACAAGTAAAGGGAGCTCTCAGTGAGAAAGTAGCAACAGTGTGCGGTGTGAGCAGCATGCTGTGAAGCCAGAGTGCAGTGATGCTCAGCAAAACAGAAACCAGTACAAACCTGGTAAAGAAAATGAGAGAAATGCAGAAAACCATATCCAAAAGCAGATGTCATGCATGGAATGCCTAATGTCACACCTGGAAAAAGCTGGTCCGCTTTGCTGCTGTGTGCCGTTCATGCATTGCTGATGATGCACGGGCAGATGGAGAACCAGAGTCAGGCTACATTCTCTGGGAAATCACTCAGGTGAATGACTCCAATGATGCATGGACAGTGAAACTGCCACTACATGGTATTCTTGTGAACTTTAAAATGGATCCTAGGTCAGATTAAGGCGTTGTATCAGAAATAAAAACTTTTAGGTTGTTGAAAAATAAGTCAGTACTGAAGAAAGTCAAGACAAGTCTGACTGAGCTCCAACACCCAAAGAAACCAGAGACAATTGAGGTTCAAAGTAAATGTGATTTGTGAGGATGGCAGTCACCTCCTGGGGAGAAATGTAGCTATAGCAATGGGACTAGTTAAGCGCATAAAGCTCTGAGCAAAGCAAAAATTTCCTGTTCAGCAAAAGTAGGACTTTTGAAGGTAAAATCTGTAAGAATAGCATTAAAGGAAGGCGTAGTGCCATACAGTGTCTTGACATAGATGTGTGTTAGCTGCCATGTTCCCTAAAGTAAAATAAGACATAGATCGCATGGTAGCCAGTAGTGTAATCACAGACGTCAAAGAACCAACAGAGAGGTGCACTTCAGTGGATCTGAAGACTCTATACAAAACAGACTGAAGATGGATGACATTTTGCCAATGTTGGCTCAAGTGTTTTCTTGACAGGGTTAAAGCTAAGCTTGTCGCATCAGTGGTAGCTTAATTACTGCATCAATGAACAGGAGAACCACCCAGATAAGACAAAAATCAAAGCCATCACTCAGCTACAACCACCAAACAACATGTAGGAGCTCAGAGGAATCATATCCGGTATTCACTACCTAGGCAAATATCTCCCACACCTGATGTCACCAAGCCCTTGACTTACCTGCTTAACCCTTAGAATGTGAGCGGCGTTCCATGTCGGAAGTGCAACAAATTGCCAGAGGTGGAGTAAATTGTCATCATGTCACACGCACCAGGTCACGTGACGTCATGAGGCACTGGAATTGACTCACGCAGGTATATAAGCAGGAAGCAGGTACTCATCTGCACCAGACATTGAGTTCATGATAACTTGGTCCAGGTCTCTCATCAACTCAACTCACATGAGTACCTCTGCTCTCTGGAGCATCTTTCTCTACCTGTCTGTGTGTGAACGAGGATTTCCTGGTGGAAATCTCATCTCCTCTTGCAGCGTTCTCAGACTAACTGCGTGGTTTACCTGGCCACTCGTCTGTATTAGCGTTTGGGTTTTCCTCCACGCTACACGGGGACCACTCCTCATCCAGTCGTTCTAGTCTTGCCCCCGTGACACATCATACATTTCTGCCCCCTATCCCCGCTCCCCCAACCGCCGCTTCGTCCAGACATTTAAAGCTAAAAAATCCCACATTTAGAGTCGCCATTTGTAAACATTGCCACTCAAAGACTTGAGACTTGACTTGGACTCGAGCACAAAGACTTGAGACTTGACTTGGACTTGGTAAAAATGAGTTGTGAACATCTCTAGCATATGAACCAGCTTGACCTTGCTGGTCTACCAGCATGACCTACATGGTGTAGGTTTCCACCTAGTCCAACGTAGACCAGCTGGAAGCCAACATAATCTCTGGTTAAATGTGTATCTTTTTTTTAATATATTTAATGTGTTTACACATTTAGGAGACAGTTATTTATCCAAAAGAAGATCAAATGAACGCTTACAGAGCTTTAGTCATTACTCTGCCTTCATACGGTTCTTCTCTTCTTAACTTTTCTCGGGTGTGGAGAAATTGTTTACTGTTGTTGCTTTTTTTCCCTTTCTTCTTCATTTTTTAGAAGATTAAATAGTTTATGGTATCGCTGCAGCTACAATCAATGAACCTCTTGCTGCGTTCAAAATGAGTTTTGAGGTGTTTCTATTTTTTTCTTTTCTTTTTTTTTTTACTGTAGACATTTTCATCGTAAGAGGTTATTGTTGTGAAGCTTGGCGAGGCTCAGGGAAACAGTGGTGTTATTAAGGGGGGTAGTGAGTGCGTTTTCCTACGGGCTGTCAAATGTCTGTCACGGTAGATTTAAACAAAGCCAGGGAGTAATGAGAGCTTGTACTCGCTCCTTCCGCTTCAAAACTACATGAAGCACTTCGGAAAAGGTGTGGGGGGAAAAAAGAGTCTTTGGTGAGCCTGCTATTAACTTGGGTTTGAGAAAAGAACATTTTAAACTCTACCTGCCTGATCCTTTCTCTGCGGTACAGTGACACCTCAGCTAAACTCCCAACTTAATAACAGAGACCACCAAGGCTCTGCACTACACTACGAAACACAATGTACAATGAAAATTCACCAGACTCCTTAATTTGAAGTAAGTGGCCATTAATTTGTGAAACCGACCCCTTAATTTTACCTTAAAATTAGATCTAATGCATGAGTGAAACCCCTTAATCTTAAATTAAAAGTAATTCAGGAGGTTCTATTATTTAAGGGGCAAATTTGAAAAAGTAAGTAGTTTTACCCTTTTATCAGCCTTAATCTGTTCGCTTTTCCCTTAGTTTTTCCCTTGAGTTTAATTTAGGTCAAAATTAAGGTCATTTTAAGGGGTAAAATTAAGGCATTTGGTTTAGTAGTGTTACAGGAGTGCTTCTCGACTCAAGCCTGATGTGGATCGACAAAATGTCGTGTTTTGGTACGGGTTTGGCTTGGGAGTCCCGGCATAATTGGCCTTGCTGTCTTTGGATAGGTAAACTCCCTTTCCCCCCATCGCTAACCATTTACTGGTGTAAAAGAATTGGCAGGTCCTCCAAATGTGTTGTCCAGTGACAGTTTAAGAAGATGCGCTAGCTTACCCTTGTGCGTGAGAAATGGTTAGAGGGTGGATAGGCCTAATTGGGGAGAATATTTGGGTCAAAGAAAAACAATGGAGGCCTTATATGGACCAAATAATTGGGACACACCCATTTCCAAGGTTTGGTCTAGCCCCCCCTCACTTCCAGTGAAGGGCAATCTTAATGCTGCAGCATACCAAGACATTTTAAATGCCTTGCTTCCAACTCTATTGAAGGCCCTTTTCTATTCCAGCGTGACTGTATCCCAGTTCACAAAGCAAGGTATTTAAAGACATGGTAGGATGAGTTGGGTGTGGAAGAACTGGACCGCACAGAGCTCTGACCTCAACTCCATCCAACACCTTTGGGATGAACTGGAACAGAGATTGCGAGCCAGGCCTTCTTGTCCAACATCAGTGTCTGAAATGCTCTAAAGCGCTGAATCCATGTTAAAGCCGATGTATGTCATTAAATTCCCAGTTGGCACAATGATCAGGCGTCCTAATACTTTTGTCCATATAGTGTACATTCACTTTAAATGTTGACCAACATGTTTTGCTGCTGCTAATTTGCCAATACTTGCTCTGTTATGCTTCCAGCTGTTGGAGTAACTCAGTCATGTGTAGTGAATCAAGTCATGTGTAGCTTCTTTCCGCAAGCCCCAAAACGTCCATTCCAATTTGACTCTGAGGTTTTTAATCAATACAGTCAAATCGAATACATTTACCCTTGTATCTCTGATCAGACAAAGTGGGACTCTGTGTTTAGTTTCTAGCAAGCAATTAAGGGTGAAAACTGTTCACATAACTCCACAAAGATGGAGATATAAATGGGCAGCTGCAACTCTTGATATCAGCCTTGACATCATAAATCTTGCCCAACAATTACAAAATAGCAGTGAAATGCAATGAAACTTTTAAAATACATTTTGGCTTGCTTAAGATCAAAAAAAGATGAAAGACAAAAATCCAGTTCATATAGTATACGTTACACATATGTACCTATTAAAACCAGGTATTCCTTCAATGAGAACCCACACCTCCAAACAAGTAGAAATATCATTTTGCAGCTAATGAAGGAAACAGATTTACAAATTTACAGATTTACACATTTACATGCTAATGCATTAGTAATGTTTGAATTAGGCTAGTTGGTGGTTGTCATGTTGGCTATAGTGATGTCTTTGCTAGCCCTCCAAAAATGTGACTAGGCCCCTTAAATCAAAATGACCTAGCATAGTAGTCAACTGAGGTATTGGCTGGGTGCCCGAAAGTTAAAAATTGATATTTTGCCTGTAATTAATTGGCTGTAAGCCTGTACATGGATATCCGTCGGTTGTTTTAGTAGGTCTTGGCCTTCTATGATCTCCATGTGGTGGCTCTGGTTTCTCCCACCGTCCAAAGTCATGCACATCAGGTGAATTGGGGATTCTAAATTGACGGCAGGTGTGAATGTGTGAGTGAATAGTGTGTGTGTATATTTGTGTAGGTGTATGTGCACCCTATGGTGGCTTCGTAATTGCTCTCCCTGGGATAGGCTCCGGGTACCCGCGACCCTAGTAAGGACTAAGCGGTTATAGAAAATGAATGAATGCTTTAGTAGGTGGTTAAGTGGAAGGTGAACAGTGATGCTACATTTAAAAACTTTTACTTAGCCAAATAGCACATATTCAAATATGATATGTCAATCTGGCAATCAGTTTTTGCTTCATAGGTCATTTCCTATTTCAGTGGATGCAATTCTTGTCTCGTAGAAGCTGCCCAGGGAAATTGCCAAGACATTGAGTGAACAGACAGACCTCCCTATAACACTTCAGTGGCACTAAAGTCCTGCCTGTAGGTCTTGCGGCCTTGTGCAGATTGGACCACCAGCAAAACGGTAGAAAAATACACAATGGTACCGTAAACGATGGGCCTGTTAGGCCTTCTACACCCTTCACTGAACAGGGTTTAATAAGAGGCGCAGTTGTCAGCCAGTCGGACTCAGACTGTGAGTCTAAATCACTCCACACTCACATCCCCTCTAGTACATAATCTATTTACTCTGAATAATTTAACAACGGGGGGGGAAACGGTTGTGCATTTTTACATGTCCCAAGCGCTTTTTTTTTTTCAGAAGGAGCTGAGCAAGAGAAAGTGAGAGAGATACACAGATGTCACACATCCCGGCTTTTTGCTTAGCAAAGTCTAACGAGTTAGTATGAGCACAACCGAGTAATTCCCATTAGTTAACTTTTGTGTTCATTCATTGGTAACTGATATTTAGCCAAGTTCATTTCAGCAATACTGAAGAGGCTAAATCGCAAAAGCTTCATTAAGCCTCAGTTTTAGGCCAAATTGCCCCTTTACTATGGATTATTTTAAGGCATCTTCTGTTAGTGGTATTTCTCCTGGTCTTTTACTAAAAATTAGCTGCATGATGTGAGTTTCCAAGCATGTCGAGCAGCAAAACTAAGCAATAGCCGTTCAGCAGCCCAGGCTGGACATACTGCCTGGACAGACTTTTTTATTTGCAGGAAATGAAGAGCGACTAAGTGATCTCAATGTCCTCATTGTCTCCGGCTGTTTGAAAGAGTCCCCAGTTGGCTCAACCCGTCCCAGAGCTCCGGAGGCTTCCTTGAATAGGCCTGTTTAATCATACTACTGGAGTGACACCCCCTCTGTGTTCTACGCCAAAAAGAAAAATCGCAAAGCATTAGCTATTGTTGAATGGGAGAGTCCACCTCAGGGATGTGCAAGAACTCACAGTGGATGTCTTAAAGGGCTCATATAATGGAAAAATGAATTTTACTCACAGTTGTTATAAATAAGTTTGGACTCCTATGCATGAGGTGCTTTTGTGATGTCACAAAAAACACCTATTTTCACCTTTCAGAGCTTTAGGCATTTAAGTTCCACCCATTTATGGTGGCCAGTCTGAACAGAGCTAGTATACATATTTACATAAATTCAAGGGACAAAACAGATTATAGAAAAATGAATTAGCGTAGGTTGAAAGCTGGAATTTTAAGCAGCTTAAGGTTCAGATTTGCCACTATTTTACCCTCATCAACACTACATGTAAACACTCAGGATTCATGGCGCTTCACTGGTGGGTTTGGACAGGTGATTAAATGCCTATATTTGTGTTGGCTGTGTAGACGTGTAGCTCCATGCACCATCACTGTCTCTGTTTCACATTAAAACCACACTGAACAACTTTGTATATCTCAAACTGGTGGGGTGCCCCCTTAGCTACAGCCTCCTGACTGACACTAGGTAACCTGGGGGCTTCTTCCATCCAACCTGAGGCTTTGCCCAGCCTGGGGCAGCTGTACAGGGACCCTGAGGTGGCTGAACATGTGTCCTCAAAAAGGCAGAAAGCCTTTACTGCGTGTGCTATCAGGATTGTGCGTTATGCATGTGTGTAGATGAGTGTATGTGTGGGTGTGTGTTTGTGGCGGGCTATATTTTGGGATGGTTTCTTCCTCTGTCTCCTGTTAGAATGAGGATGTGTGCTTGAGTGCTGGGGAGGGAGGAAGTGTTGGGAATGTGTGATGTATAGTTGATATGAAGAGCGTGAGTGGGCTCTCTGATCGTGGCCCGGCGCTCAGGGATGAAGCACAGGCAAGGTGAGAAAAATCATCCTCATCCTCACCTTCACACATGCAATTTATTTCTCTCTCCCCGCACTCCCTTGCTCCCTCCCTCTGCCGTCTGAGCGATGACAGAGCTTTTAATACGAATGGCCTTTCCCTATCCATGCCCTGTCATTGCTCCGAGACGTAAGGCTCCACACTCGTGGTGGAAACTTTGACGTGAGATCCAGCCTGGAACTCGGCCTGAGTGGGGAATATGTCTTTATGTCAGCAGAGCTGAAGTGAGACTTAAGCTCTTTGTTTTTCGAATGAAAAGGTTTTTAGGAAACATCTAAAACAGCAGAGTTCATACAGTGTGGTGTGTGCCTGCTGCTAAACAGACCTCATATGCACTGCATTGTTTCTCTCCTGCCTGTGATTCATTCTAATCAGTGTTGATTGTTCTGAGATTTTCTTCTGACTGTGATTGGTTCTTATCACTAAACAGTTTGTCTGAGATTGTCTCCTTACTGTGATTAGTTTTATCACAATGCTAATTGTTCTGAGATCTCTTTACTGCGATTGGTTCTATTTACCACATGATTTGTCCCCCTAACTGTGATTGGTTCTAATCTCTGTGTCATTTGTTCTAACCCCTCCTGTTATAGTCAAGTGTGAACACATCACAGTGTGAAATTCTTCCTCTACATTTAATCCACTCACCCGGGGAGCAGTGTGTGGTCGCAGTCCCTTGCTCAAGGGTACATCAGTGGTGCCACTTTCAGTCCTGGGATTCGTACCCACAACCTTCTAAACGCAGGGCCAACTCCCTAACCACCAGGCCACCAGCTGCTCACAGTGTTAGTTCTGAGAATCTTCTCCTGACTGTGACCAGTTTTAATCACCCCATCATTTATTCTGAGACCTCTTCATGACTGTGATTGGTTCTAGTCCCTACATTGTTTGTACTAAACCACCCTCTATCTGTGATTGTTTCTAATATCTGCATTGTTTCCTTTAAACCTTCCCTTTGTCTGTCATTGCTTATGCTTATCATTCGCCCTAAATCATCTTCCTGCTTGTGACTGGCTCTCTAACCAATGCAGCATTTTTTGTAAAAACTTCCCTTGCCTGTGATTGGTTCTAATTATTGCATTGCTGGTTAAACCCTCCCCAGTTTTACTCATTATGTCATTTGTTCTGAGGCATCCCCCTGACTGTAATTGGTTCTAATTATAGTGTCATTTCTTCAGGGACCTCCTCCTGAATATAACTGGTCCATGTCACTGTGTCTCTGCTAAAGAGTGGGCTTCTTGTTTTGATAGTTGGAAAAATTGATTACAATGGACAACAATTTGGACTTGTTTTCCTGTACTTATGAACGAGCAGACAACCATCTGACTCAAACCTTACAATTGAAGATAGTAGGCGGTTTCTCATTTTTTTTCTTACTGTGTTAATGCTGAAAGGCTGTGAAAACTAGACTAACACCAACAGGATTAATCCTTATTACATTTCCATACTTTCGTCTAATCATTTTACAGATATAAAATGTATGATGTTTAAGAATTTTTAAAAGTGTAACTAATATACATGTTTTGCCTCAGCGATTCAGCAGCTCATATTCACATGTAAAATCTTTTGTGTGCCAGTTCGGCAGATGGGTTAAGGTGGAACTTCCACTCAGATGTCGCTGGACTATGGCGCATTGTGACAGGCACATCAGCACATCTCCACAGGTCTTCAGCGGCCAGCGGCTACAGTTGCATACAAATTGGTTAGCTTGACTTGCTAATGTGGTCTTCAGTTACGGCAGCGGACAAAAGTACACACAATATTCTGGCTTCAGAAAGGCTCGATCTACTGGTTTTAGCTATGCTATTTGTACATGTTTATAGACAGTGTCATATATCAGTCAATAAGGCATGTTTAGGGTCCACATGTTGCTTCTTTAGTTTAGAACTAGAGCTGTAAGGCTGATGTTGCTTACACAAGAACTCAGCAGTCACCGAAATAGCCAAACTTTCTCAAATCACATCCAATCTCTTCATCCAGCCTTTGGGTGTGGTTTAGGACACAGCTCAATAATTTACAACTGCTTTGTGAACACCAGTCCTGGGATCAGTGTAAATCAGATGTTTTTATTGAACAATTCCTTTATTAAACTATTCCAGGATGACTCCAGTGTCCTTACTGATCTTTGCAGGGATGTTTCTCATGGAAAACACACCACAGTGAATTTGTCTTGAAAAGATGCCAGCAGGATTATTATTCATGCAGGTGTTTACTTTAATCTCTACTGTGTTTTTCTCCTGGTTAATTCATGTGGATAGCCTCAGGAAGTTGATATTGACCGGTTTGCTTGTAATTTCGCTCTTTAAGGTTTTCAAGGCATAAGAAAAGCAGAGTGCAATCTAACCGGGTAGGGTGGGGGGTAAAATTTACATTGACTTTTTATACAGTTAGACAGATTAGGACATGCTTTTTCGTCCACCCACTCCTCCTGTTTGTTCCCATAGCAACGTCATCTGTGATTTTTTACAGCCATCAAATAGATATTACTCACCTTCATTTTTGGACTACTAAATATATTGGAGATATGTTGTAGAATTTACACCTTAGCTACTCATTTAATGGCTGTAATTTACCCTCATTTTGAAGCATATCACACAGTTAGAGAAGTCAAGCTAAAGTGCAGCCTCCCTATGTGGGGGTTAGTTTTAACAGAACTAAGAGATAGACATCCTCCCACAGCAACCAGGCCTTTAAACAAGTTCTAAAAGGAGAATGGTGATGGACATCTGGTGGCTGGACTGAGATGGACGTGGGAGAGTGTGTGTGAAGTATGGGTTGGGATCGCATGGTGGGTGGTGACCGAGTTCCAAATGATGCATAATGCCCAGATTAGAGCAGATCTTGGAAGCTATATTGTGCAGATTGGGTTTGGAAGCTCAAATTAGACCAAGTGGCCCATAGTTTTAGAGTAAGTGGTGGGCAGAATGGGATGTCAGGTGCTTACAGTGAATGAATGTGGGCCAGATCACAGCTGGTTTGGGGCAGGTAGTTATTGGGTTTAGGATGGATGATTGTACTGAGTGGTGAGCAGATTGGGGTGGCTGATGATTGGGTTTAGAGTGGATGAATGGCAACCAGATTGAGCTGGTTGGGGTGGGGTCTGATTAGGATTAGAGTTGATGGCCACATTATAGTGGGTAATGATTGGGTTTGACATGGATTAGTGATGCCAGATTAGAGTGGGTTGGGGCCTGGTTCGGGTGAGTTCTGATTGAGTTCAGAGGGGACAATTAAAGGCCAGATTAGAATTGCAGGAGTTTGTGTTGAAGCAGGCTTTTAACTTGTTGGTCAGATGAGAGCATGCTGTTATAGTGGTGGTCAGACTAGAGTATGTCAAAGGTGAGATCTGATTGGGTTTAGAGGCGACAGTGACCAGACACAGAATGTTAGGGAGCAGACGAGGGATAGCTACATTAGAGCAAATGGTGAGCAGGTTGGAGTGACTTGGTTCATAGTGGACAAATTGGTGGCCAGACTTCAGCTTGAGTTGGGCGGTAGTTCAGAATGGACTGTGAAACTGTGACAGGGTGGTGAGAAAGAGTGTGTGAAGCTGTGACAGTAATTTGTATTGGTATATGGACTACTAATGGCCAAATGGAAGTGATTGGTGACCCTTTTTGGAGTGGACAAATGACTGGTTAGGGTAAACTGTGACTGGTACTGGTGCATATATGAATAAAGGCCAGATTAGAATAATTCGTGAGTTGATTGGAGTGGATATTTGAGAGCCTGGAGTGGGTTTTGACTTGGTTCAAAGTGGACAAATTGATGGCCAGACTACAGCTTGTGTTGGGCAGTTGTGTGCGTCAGAATGGACAAATGAAAGTGAAACTGGAGCAGGTGGCAGACATTAGCTGGGTTCTGAGGAGACAAGTGATGGCCTGTGTTTTAAGTGGTGATTGGATTTGTGGCAGAAATATAATGACCGAATTGAACCAGGGTTGTTGATGGATTGGTGTGGACAGTGGGAATATGCACTTATAAAGGCTGGGTTAGACTGACTTTGTGAACTTTTTATTATGGATAGGGGCAGTTTGAAGTGAATAGTAATTTGTATTGGTACATGGATTACTCATGACCAGATTACAGAGCCCGGTGAACTGATTGGAGTGAATATTTGATAGACTGGAGTGGCTGCTGACTTGTACTGGTACATGGATAATTCATGGCCAGATTAGAGTCATCCATGAGCTCTTTGGAGTAGATGGTTGATGAATTGGGGTGGATGATGACCGTGCTTGTATACAGATAAATGATGTCTAGATTAGAATGACTGGTGAACTGGTTGGAGTGGACAGGGCACAGACAGTGACTGGTACAGAGTGGTGGCCAAAGTAGAGTGACCATATAGTTGACAGGTCAGGGTATGCAGTGTCTGGGTTTGACTGGCTGGACTTTGCTATTGGAAGCAGAGATGGGAAGTCCTCTGGGGTTGAGGACCGACGTGAGATGTCAACTTCCACTAACCTTCTCTAACTCTCTCTCTCTCCCTCTCTCTCTCTCTGTCTCTCTCTCTCTCTTTCACCAGCTCGGCACATCTTTCCTCATCTCATTAGTGTCTCTCACTCGCTCAGCACTCTCACTTTCTCACTCTGGCCTCTCCATCTCTTTCTTAGTTGTCTTAGGTTTTCTCGATATCCCCTCTCTCTCTGTCCATGTCCTTCTCTCTCTGTCATCCCCCGTCCCTCCCTCTCTCTCCCTCCCCCTGGCAAGGCCTCAGGCGTCCAGCACACACATCCGTCACTGTGGCAAGCTCGTTGTTAGAGAGAGAGAGAGAGAGAGATATCGGCTAGCTGTTGTTTCGAGGGAGTGTAGATGGAGCATGCAGGCCCTGGTGAAAAGCCTTGTTAGTCAGCAGTAAAGTGATGGGAGAATGGCAGAAAGAGAGGGATACAGGGAGTCGGAGAGAAATGGCCAGAATCTAGGGCTAACATTTACACGATCAGCTCTGTGGTTCGCCTCCAAGGTGATGGCGCTCACAATCATTCCATCAGACTTCAAATAGAGCACCTCAGCCTCAGACAGAGCGTTGGAATCTTTGTCATTCTTTAGAGGCTGTTTGTATGTTGTTAGTCTCTCTCCGTCAATCAGTCTGATGGCACTGGAGCTGTTACTGAAAAAATACGGTGTATGTGGAACACCACAAATGTATTCCAAATTCGTTCAGTCATTCAGAGCGGGTTTGGTATGAAATTGTTCACAATGAA
The DNA here is from genome assembly GCA_037974405.1 of Brachyalestes nurse. Lineage (NCBI taxonomy): Eukaryota > Metazoa > Chordata > Actinopteri > Characiformes > Alestidae > Brachyalestes > Brachyalestes nurse. Next base: position 28,025,675 of record JBBPCY010000001.1, on the reverse strand, counting down.
CGGAACCAGATATCTGCCTCTAAAAGCTCCTTCACAGAAGGTTATTCCATGAAATGGTTATGAAAGCTGTGCCTGAAGTCTAAGACATTGTTTTTTCATAGTTTTGATATGCTTTTTGCCTAAAACGAAACCTGTTCATGGTGGAGGAATACATCCAGCGCATTATAAGGCAAAATAGTCCTCAAGAAAACTGATTTATTTCAGATTTGCCACTGGTTTACCATCAACATTCCATATAAACATTCAGAAGACATGTAGAGCTTCACTTGTGGTCAATAAGTAAATAAAATGTTCTATTTGGGTTGGAGACATCTGTTTTCATTCGCCACCACTGTAAACATTTTCTATAAAATGAATCATTTTACATTAAACCCACTCTGACTTTCTTTCTCTACAGTCTTATATTGTGGCAAGTTAGTGTTAGAAACATTTGCCTTGTAGCTCTAGTTTTATACTAATGAGGGAAAATTTGATCGTGTTAATAATGCATTCACTGTCAAGGCTCATCAGGCGTGTGAAAGTGCTTTTGTTAACTGTGGATGAGGCGTTAACTGTCATAACTGGCCTCCCTCTGTCTCTGCCCCCAGGTGTTATGTGGATGACAAGGTCTCCAAGGTGGCCTGGCTCAACCGCTCCAACATCATCTTTGCCGGAGAGGACAAGTGGTCTCTGGACCCTCGCGTGGACCTGGTGACAAAGGGCCAGCTGGAGTATAGCCTACGCATCCAGAAAGTGGATGTGTATGATGAGGGGCCCTACACCTGCTCCATCCAGACCAAGCAGCAGTCTAAGACTTCCCAGGTCTACCTCATCGTCCAAGGTGAGCTTCATGGGGAGGGTGGTGATTGACAACCTGTTACTCCCCTGACAGTCCATCATTTGTTATCAAGCACCTCTTGTCATTCCTGCCGTTGCAGTCTTAATGCCTCAAAGCCGCCCACCTCTGACAAGGACTCACCATCCACCACCAAGGACTTCGTTTCCCAGCCTGTCAAACAGACGGAGATTTAAATATGCATTGTCGGGTGGGTGGGGGATTGAGGGTGTGGAGGTGTTGAGTGGCGAGGTTTATGCGTCGGATAAGGGCCGGTTTAATGCACAATCTTATGACAAGGTAAGCCAGAGTGGCGTTTCGACAGAAAAAGCGTTACAAGTAAATGTTTTAGGCACCAGTCTTCAGATATATGACAGGAAGGGATTTCCGATACGTTAGTGAGATAGCTGATACTAAAAGTGCTTTATTAAAGCCGCTCAAAGCTTTCGTTATGGAATTACATGGTTCACAATGACCTGTCAACTCCAGTGCAAAGGAGCGAATGCGTCCCAGATCTGCGGAAATTATTCCAGCAGTTGCCTCTTTGGTCTATCCTTTGATTACCTTGTCAAAGCCAAAAGGCAACAGGAATCAAAACTTTAGCATGTCACTAACGTTAAAGAGGCACTCTGGTCAACATCCAAACTGTTGCAACTGTGCAAACTCAGTAGGACTGGTGTCTGGAGTGATATTTTAGGATTCATAGATGAGGGAAATGCCCCTCTGATGTTGTGTCTAGAGGGATGGTGGACAAGGTGCTTAAACTTCCAGGACAGATGTTGAGTCCTGGCTGTTTGGAAATGTGTTTCTTTTGTTTTGCCTTTTTTTAAGCTGGCTAAGGCAACAGGAAGTCATTAACGAGTGACGCACAGGTCAACCTGTAAGCTGCTGGTCAGGTGGGTTCGGGTCAACTTATTAGAAAATGTCATGGCGAGTCAAATAATTACAAAGCAAAGTTATAAATAACTTACAAAAAGGCAATTATTTTGTGAATATTTTGGTCAGGTCAGGTCGGGTTCATGTCATTAAATAAAGAATATTTTTCTGGTCAGGTCAGATTTAGTTGGTTAACACATATTTTTGTAGGCTGGGTCAGTCGAGTTGAGATCCTTGATTAATGAATATTTTTGTGAGTTGGGCCGAGCGGGTTGCCTCTCAGGTAGGTGCCGATGATAAGAAACCCTGCTCTGTCCATATATAAGTTTGTACACAACCCCTACCTTCCACTCTGGTCTTCTATCTTGCACGCATCTGTTCCTGCAGCAAGCTGCTAATAGGCTCCGGCTCATGCTGCAGTCGATACCACTAAGCAGCAGGAAGGATCCATAAGAACAATTTGTGCGCTTGTTCTGGAATCCATGGAGTCAGCGAAGGCATTAGCTGTTCATTTCTACTGTGTTAGCTGCTTGCAGCGTGCCACTTTCTGCGCTGGTGCCCTAATTGCCCCGCATTCATTCCACACCAGTTAGGGTCTGCTTTGCTCCCGGCGAAGGTTTATTCACTCTCCACTCAAACAAACATGGCATTAAAGTGAGGCTTTCTCACATTTTCTATCTATCTTTTTTTTTACAATAATATCACTCCACAAAGTTTAACTGGAGACAAAGTTTGCTGCACTTTGTCCTTGGGTGGCATTTTTTTTCGGTGTCTGAGGCATTTTTGGCAAAGCACAGGTGAGATTTATACCCGCTGCCTCTGTGGTGGTGCAGGGGTGATGTTAGGGGATGAAGAGCGCCCATTCTCATTTCCGAAGTAGGAATGTGTTCATTACTCTTTAGAGTTGTATTGTACAGTCATTCGGTTGTTTCTTCTTTTGCAAAAACCATTAATCTTTATACAATTAGGAGCCATACCGTTGGGCTTGCAAATTTCCCCGGAGATTAATGCCAGCAGTATTGGCGTGGCTGAGCACCGTAAAATAAAGGGGGGCCCGTCCAAGCGCAGCAGCATCCGACAAAACGGAGAACATGCAAACACTATTCATCTTCACAGACAAACTTAAAAGTGAGTTCAGCATTATTCCTTTTGCTGTGTGGAAATGGAATAAATTAGGTTTTGTATAGCTTGGGGTGTGGGGTTATTGGATCTAGCGCTGAATTTCAGTTTTCCAAAAATGCCAGAATCCAGTCTTTAAGAGGCCTTTTAAGGTGGGTTTGTAGAGACTTGGATTTCTTTACAGTGGTGGTGAATAGAACCAGATGTCAGTGAACGTACATGTCCCTCCTAGTGCTTATTTGGAATGTAGACCATGATAAAATAGTGGCAAATCTGAACTAAAGTTGATGCTTTTAGTTTGAGGCACAAAGCTTCTCAGAATTCTGGTAAAACAACATGTCAGGCATCATGACCATTTCATTGAATAACTTTTTATGAGGGAGCTGATTCTATTTACCACCACTGTAAACAATTTGGAAACATTGGTGTTATTTCTTAATTAAAACTAAAGACTCTCAGTGTTTCTTTTCTTGTAGTACAGTTCTAGGAAAATGTATATTTGGTAAAAACTCTTGGAGGTTCTTTAAATATTAAGTTACTTTAGGGAACCAAAAGTGGGTCTTCCATGAAATCACTGTAAAAACCCTTATGTATAAGACGTCACACAGAGCTGTTAGATCACGTGGTCCTCAGCCCCAGAAGACCCTCAGCAGGTCTACAGCTGGTTTGAGCTGTGATCCAGAGTTCGCCTGTATGGACTGTGTCAGCGCTTCCAACTTCAGTGTGTGAATCACCAGGTGTTCAGCTGGCCCCCTGTCTGTTCTGTTTTCTCCAAAAGCTCAGCTCACTGTGTTTCACCAGCCAGTGTAGCGAACCATGTGGGTTCTCTGCAGGCTTTGTAGTGAAGACTGCTGTTCCGCAGCTTTGTCTTTTCCACAGCTCGAAGTAACTGCTGTTCAACCAGTGAGCGTCGCCCACCACATCTCTCAGGTGTCGGGCTCACCCACTGGGCCGCCGTATGGTGTGGTGGGCTCCCTTCCTGCTTGTTAGAGCATGTTTTAGTCATTTTGTTTCTTTGTTTTTTTTTCTTTATTTGTTTGGGGTTATTTTGAAAATGTCATTTTAATATGTCCATCAGATTTGGCTGGTATTATCTGCAGCAATCTTTGTAATTCACAATAGATACTAAATAATTCAAAGTAGGTACTGAATAATTTGATGTTGTTACTGAGTAATACTGTTCATGGTAATACACAGTAGATCATTCGTGGTAGCTACTAAATAATGTGTAGTACTTAATAAAGCATGTAAATTGATCAAGCAAGTGTATAATGTTACTACATACATATACCACAATATTAATGTGAATATATCCCTAAATATATCATGCAGAAACAGAATAATTCATATTGAATATGAACTAATTCATAGTAGATATTGAATAATTCAGAGTAGATACCAAATAATTCATAGTAGATACATAGTAGATAATTCATGTTAGAAACTAAATCATTCATAGTTGTAATTAAGTTTATAAATTGAAATGTGTTATATGTATGTAACATTCACTTCTGCTAAAACTGTCATGTAACCCCCGAGTCCCCCTCGACCCCCGCTGAGCCCAGCCAGGGTCAGGGATTTCAGCTTAATGGGGGGCAATTTAATGGGGCTTTTCTTTGTTAACAGAATTATGTCACTCAGTAATTACAGACCTCTGAGAGGTTTCTGAAGCCTCTAAAGAAGTCTGGAGCATCTCTCTCGTTCTCTCACGCATTGTTTTTCTTTATCGTCCTCAGAAAAGGCTGTTTCCCACGTCAGGCTTGATTTACTGGAATATAATTTACACTCCTGGCAGAGAAAGTGCAGATAGGCTCCTTAGCTGAGGATTCTGTTTAATGTCTTGAGAGGGTGGCAGCTAATTCAGACGTGTTGAGATGGAAATGGAAATGAAAACGCTGCCGCGTGTGAGTGTGAATAATCGTAACGGCTGTGGGATGGACACACTCGATGGCTTTTGTCTTATTACCAGCCTCCAAGGCACAACAATATGCAATTACTCTTTCTTTCTCTCTCTCTCTCTGTTTCTCTCTCTCTCTTTCTCTCTCTCTCTTTCTCTCTCTCTCTTTCTCTCTCTCTCTTTCTCTCTCTCTCTCTTTCTCTCTCTCTCTCTCTTTCCCACTCTCTCTCTGTCTGTCTTCCTCTCTTTTTCTCTCTCCTTCTTCCTCTATTTCTCCTCTCTCCCTCACTTTCTTACTCTTACGCTTGATCTCCTCTGTCTTTTTCTTTTTCATTCTCTCTCTTTGTCTTTCTACGTCTTTCCATCTCTTCTTTCTTTACATCTCTCTAGTTTCTGTTTTATTACTGTCTCCTTGTTTTCTCTGTCATTCTTTCTTTTCTTTCTCTCTCTCTCTGTCTGTCTATCAGAAAGTGTAACAGAGTATTAAATATTTATAGTTGCCGTATTTATCCCTAAAGCACAATGTGCTGGTATTTGCGGGGTTCATGTGAAGCACTGGACTGTGTGTGTGTGTGTGTTAGAGAGAGAGAGAGAGAGAGAGAGAGAGAGAGTACATTTGTGTGTGTGTGTGTGTGTGTGTGTGTGTGTGTGTGTGATAGAAGTAGATTCCTCTGACCTTTACAGAATATCAAGGGAATGTGAAGAACCTTTCAGTTCTAGCTAGCTCCTTGAAGAGGAAAGAATGAAAAAAATGCAAGAGAAGAATAGAAGCAGAGATCAGTGCAGATGGAGGAGAGAAAGAGCAATCAGAGAGCGCAAGAGATATCAAAGAGAGAGAGAGACAGAGCGAGACAGAGCCTTCATTATCAACAGTTTCACCACCACTAGCGGCGGCTAGTTTTAGCGTTTGCTCTGGGCAGTGTTATTAGTGCCCGGCGTGACCACTGGTGACCCGGAGAAGCGAGGGGACATGAAAGGGGACATGGAGATGGACATAAAGGGGCACATCCCTCTCCTCAAACTGCCTCTCTACCCTCCTCTACTTTGGCTCTAGTACCCCCTTCCGCTTCCTTTGAAGCCTCCGACCCAAGTAAAATTCCTTGATGTTTTAATGATAGAGGCAATCTAGCATTCCGTTTCCCCCCCTTGGGCCAGCCCGGGATGAAACTACAGGAAAAACGAGGCAGCCCGTTTTATCTCTTCTGCACCAGGCCCAACACCGGCCTCATGCATTTAAATGGCACCATCCGGCAGTGGCGCTAGCGGGAACGTCGGCATAGACCCTGCTTGTCCCAGATGAGCGGAAAAAAGGAACAGAAAGCTTCGTGAAGAAATGTATTCATAAAATAAAATGCTCACACAAAGGCAAAACTTTTGGCTCTCACATTCAAAAGCTGATTGTAGAAACGTTTAATCACTTTTAATGTTTTTTTCTAATAAAAAAATCATTATTTTAGAGGACAGTCAGCCTAGTTATGGGGTAGCAATTATTTTTGCAGGACTCTGAAGATCCATGTAAAAGCGACAAACACCAAACTTCTTGACACTCAACATTTTTAAAAGTCTGGACAATGGACAGTTTTACAAGACAGGAGGCTGGGTTATTTTTACATGTCTGGACATTGGGACATTTTAAAAAAGTGTAGATACTGGGACATGTTTGAAATTCCAGACACTGGGCATTTTTTAAAATCTGGATTCTTTTAAGTTTGGACACTGGACAATTTTAAGGTTTAGACACTTGGAATTTTTAAGCGTCTAGAAACAACATTTTTAAATATCTAGACACTGGACATTTTTAAACATCTAGAGAATTGGACATCTTTAAACGTCAGTGCAGTCTGGAATCCAGGCATTTTTAAAAGTCTGGCCACAGAGACATTTTCAAAATTGTTTTTTATATATTTGCACTGTTTATTTCTCAAGGTTCTGGACACTGGGCTTTTTTAAACACTAAACATGAGGTTATTATTAAAAACCTGGACACTGTTCTTTCTAAAGGTCTGGACAATGGGCATTTAGCTTTATCTGAAACTTGGGAACATTTTGCATGCTTTCTGTAAATATCAGTGCAGCGAGGCGGACGCCAGCGCGCGTTCAGGCGAGTCGTCTGATTGCTTTACAGCCGTGATGATTCATAATCAGAGCGAGGAGAAGATTTTCTCAGAAGCTGAGAGGGTTTACAGTTTTGACCTTCTGCAGAAGAGACGTTCTACTAGAATCACAATCCAGTCATCTGCGCAGGACTGGAGACATATTATTATGAGCTGAAGTGGATGAAAAGTTATTGTTGTGTGGACCAGCCTTTTTGCCATTATGCTTCTGTTATTGGCTGACATGGAAATAAAAAAAAAAAAGCAGATTCCAGCCCATCCCTGTAATAAAGTATAGAATCTTTTTTTTTTTTTTCATTTTTATCCCTTTTGCACTTCTTTATTTATTTTAGTTTAAAGTTCAGGACCTTCATGTAGATGTTCATGGTTGAATCTCGAGATGGTTTGAAATCCATCTGCCATAGAAGGTGTTATATTAAAGCTGATTGGCTGTTCCTGTTTGAAGCGTCTTCTACCTCCTATATGTCTTTGTTATTCTTCAGCACTCTTTTACTTCTGCTTTCTTTCCTCCTCACTTTATTATCCTTCAGCACTCCCTTATTTCTCCTTTCTCTCATACTCACTTTCATACGTCAGCACTCATTTTCTTTTCTTACTTTTTGTCTTCTTTCTTTACTCCTTCATTCCTTTCTTATTGTCTTTTTATTTCCTTCTTTCTTTTAATTCCCTCCTAGTTTTGGTTCCTTTTGATTTTCTCTCTTTTTTGTTTTGTTTCTTTCTTTCTTCTTTCCTTTGTAGCACTGTATTTTCTTCAGCAAATGCTAATATAGTTAAGTATGCTATTTTGTAAATACTTGTTACCCATTATGACGTTACAAGGTGATTGGCAAAAGTAAAGGTTAGAATTGTCTTGGAAAGATATTAAACAGCTAAAGGACCTGAGATATACCGATGCATTGAAATTGCGCTCTGTGTTCACAGACATTTCCGGGAGTCCTCAAACATCCACTGATGGCATAGATACAGAGATGGACATGCAGTATTCATTAGCCATCATACCCCATACTTGCCGCAGCAACAAGATAATGTCCCTGACAGCGGCGGAGCGCAGTGCACATTTTTAGTCCATTTTGATGTTCAGCCCCATCGCAAATAAATATTTATGCCATTGTTTCCCCCAAAAAATGACCTTGCGAGCATGGACGCATCATGCCTGATCATTACGATAGTGGCGGAGTGAAGCAGTTCATCAGTATAATGTGATGCCTCTCCTGTTGGAAACAGCTTTGCTGCACTTGGAGATAATTGCTGAATGGCAACAGAAGAGAGACATTTTTTTTGGTGGGAAAAGTGAATAGAATCATATTGTCATTTACAAACATGGCACGGTGGGGAGGGAACTGAGCTTGCATTGATGCGGCTAGTGGAGGTCAGCTATCTTGCTCAAGGGTGCAGCAGCAGTCAGAGAGCAGAGCGATCTCAGGGACTGTACACGCAGTTTCCAGTTTATTAGTGTTCTTACTCTACGTGTTGTTTGGCACCTTTTTCTGCTCCTACAGATTTTGAGAAATCGACACTGTTCCAATTCTGACAGGTCCGTCCTGATCCTGCACATTGCAGTTGTATAAATGTTTGTAAACGTTCTGATGAACAGTGTTTGAGCAGTGGTGTATTTTTTCCTATAGGAAATGAATGGTGGAATAGCAGCACAGAACTTAAGAGCTGTTCGATTCTGTATATGAAAGTTGAGGGTTTCGAGTCTGGGCCCTTTAAACGGCGCACACACTTCAATAATTGCCACAGGACAATAGTCAGTAATTGTACAACTGCACTGTAAACCTATAAGGTAGGTGTTATCCAATAAAGTGTCCAGTGAATAGGAGCCCAAGGTAGTTGTTTCCAGTAAAGTGGCTCGTGATTAAATTTCAGCACCCCCAGTGATGGCAGTTCTCTTTTCTACTTTTGTTGTATTTGTGAACAAACTGCAGCTGACTGTGTAATGCTCGAAAGTTGTGTGCATTAGCACCTGTGCTAGCTCTCGCTCTGCAGGAGACCAAAGTGTGACTCATGACTTTGAGGCTGGTGTGAAGGTTGTGGAGGATGCACACACTTGCTCCCATGAGGCTGTTATTGAGCCCAGCGTACGCCCTCGTCTATTCTGCTCGTTTGATCAGCCCATTCAATCAAGGGCGCGGAGAGGAGACTAATTAAAACCTCGACTCAGATACAGGGCAACGCTGATCGATGTCTGAGTGCTCATCACGGAGGAGCGTGCAAGAGAGATGGACAGAGAGGGAAAAGAGAGAGAGCAAGAGAGATTAGCCTACTGTAATGCTTAGCAAAGTGCTTCTTCATTAGTTTGCCTTTCCCGAGCAAATGTTTTAACCCTTTAACCCTTATGTCACACGCTGTCAAAAGTTTTTGTCTTTAAATGATCAAAGTCTTTTCCCAGGCTACTGTTTTCCATATATCTGTGTAAAAAGAGCTTGACAATGCCATTATCGTTGGATGTGCCATGATAATTACTGAGCAGGCATTTACACACCTTTAGAATGCAATTCCTATTGCTATGGAAACAGAAGAATTGTCGAAATACAAGTGACAATAGCTTTGAATCATTGGCTTGCGCCTTATACACTAGTAGAAGGGTTTAAAGGGGGACACATGGCCTAATAAATTGTTCGGCAATATTCTGTAATTGTACACCTCTACAGTAAACATACGCATTAAAGACAAAAGTATTGATACGCCTGACCATTACACCAACAGAGACTTCAACGACATTGCATTCAAATACAGACTTTAATATGGAGTTGGTCCCCCTGTGCAGCTATAACAGCATCCTCTTTTCTCAGAAGGCTTCCCACAAGATTCCAGAATGTTTCTTTGGGTATTTGTGCCCATTCATTCTGTAGAGCATGTATGAGGTCAGACACTGATGTTGGATGAGAAGGCCTGGGTCACAGTCTCTGTTCCAGTTCATCCCAAAGGTGTTGGATGGGGTTGAGGTCAGAGCTCTGTGTTGGGCAGTCAAGTTCTTCCACACTGAACTCATCCAGCCATGTCTTTATGGAGCTCGCTTTGTGCACTGGGGCACAGTCCACAAAGCTGGAAGCATAGCATTGTCTAAAGTATGCTGACGCATTAAGATTGTCTTTCACCGGAAGTAAGAGGACTAGTTTTCTCCATATACTGTTAGTGGCCAGTGAGTGGAAGCACAAGGTGGGTGCTTCTAATACATTCATAGATTTGTCATGCATGAAAAAGTGTTTTAGATGTTTCTGATTTAGAATCTTATGCAATACAAAAAGGATGGTGCTTACCTAACAAGCTAGCTTCAAACAACATGACTAAAGGTGCTTATTGCTGACATGCTAATTTGCTTGATAGCTTAGTAGTTGGTACTAAGAGAGCTCAGGTCAGTTTTAGCACGGACAAGATTCTCACACATTACCCAGCCATAGATTTACATTTATAGCATTTGGCAGACACCCTTATCCACAATCATTAGTTACAAGCACAGCCCCCCTGGAGCAACTGATGGTTAAGTGTCTTGCTCAAGGACACAATAGTAGAAAGTGGGGGGGTTTGAACCTGCAATTTTCAGATCATCTGGTTCACAATCAAACGATTTACCCACCAAGCTATTACCAACCCTGCACACGTTAGCTATACTCTGAGCTGGCAGCCTGGAATCAAAAACTCATGTGTGGCCACGTTTCAGCTCCAAACATGTCTAGACATGCTCACTGCACCACTAATGGTGTCGCACTTTAGTTGTCATGAAGTTTTTACAATGGTGTGCCAAGGAACAGATGTTCCAGAAGGAAATGTCTAATACAGGAACACGGGGCCTCACCCACTAGCATTAGCTAGCAGCTACTATTAATACTGCATTCAGAGCACTCTGGGGCTCTCTCTGAGTGTGTGTGTGTGCTGAGCTCAGTCTACAGTGGAACATGCTTCTTGACAGGTGCGGCGGCCCTCCCTGGAGCTGAGGACGCTAGCTGTACACTGTGAATGTTAACACAGCTAACCTCTGGTTGCTGCAATTACCGCACGCTTTCTTCACATTAGGAGAGCGATGAAACAGCAGAGAAATTGAGAGAGATAGAGAGAGGGAGAGGGAGATGAAAAGAGAGAAAGAGACACACAGTGACATGTGCATGCTAATTGACCTGGCAAAAAAAGCATTATTCTCTGACTTCATAGACTTCCATAGACATCAGACTCCCCTGGCGTAGTGAACTGCTATGATGATGTACTTTTTTAGCACATTGTTTCAGATTTTTCAAAATGTAAAAGCTCTTTTATTAATATTTAATAGCAGTTACTCAATACTGACTGTTAGGGTGCTGCAAAACCTATAATAAAAAATACTAATACTAATACTAATACTAATAAAATAATAATAATGATAAAAGAAAAGATTGCATTTAATTTTATCACAGAAAAGACATGTGTACATCTATTTCAGGGTAAAAAAAAAAAAAACATTACATTTTTATTTGACATTAAATTTGCACCAAATATTTGTTTGTATTCACCACTCCATGATTATGCAGTCATGTACCCTTCACTAAACTCCTACTCTAAGTACTCTTTGTCCAAGTAATACTGTTATCTAAATGTATATTTTTCATAATTCTGTCCAGTTTTTGATTTATTAGTATCAGTTGCTACCCAGTAGCCTGGTCTCCCACATCCTCAAACGAGGCAAATGTTTGGGACCCTCTGTTTAGGAAAGGCGCCCCCAATCACTGTCTGGGAAAATGGCTCCCCTGACAGCCATTTTCACTCTCCCTGCGTCCACACACATTTAGTTGATGAAATGTTTTTTTCAGAACCCCCACCAAGCGACAAAGCTTTTACATCCGCATCCCCTTCACCAAGGTTGACAACATGTTTTCAGCCGCACACCCCATCCTCCCAATTGAAAATATAATTTGTTCGGTTCCCCCCGAGTCTGGGATCACTAGTGTACGTGGTGGCCACTGGTGTGACGCACTTCCTCCTGGCTGAGAGGATGTTTAATTACAGAGAGCTTCAGGAGACTCTTAAACCCATACACTCGTAAATCAGCAAACAAATAACCACCGCTCGTCTCCAACGGGCCCAAGTAAGAAAAGCAAGCGGCGAGCCGGCAGCGCTAACGCTAACAGATGACTGTTATTCCCCCACGATGCCATGCTCCCTCCTCCAATGAAATATGGAGCTCTTCGGGAAATTTTGTTCACTCATAACTCTCATCTGGCAAAATGCCCCATGAAAAAACACACAGACTTGGAGAGAGAGAGAGAGACATTCAGTTTGCATTTGGTGAGGTGATGGAGGAGCTAATAACACAGCAAGCAGTTGTCGGGGGTCGGGGGGGGGGGGACAGAGAGAGAGAGAGAGAAAAAGAGAGAATGGGAGACATTAGACTGAAAAACAGAGGAAGATATATAGACAGGGAAAGGAAGCACAAGAGTGAGAAAGATGAGACTGACAGAGAGAAAGAAAAATATAAATATACATAGACAGAGAGACATTTTCTCATTCTTTCTGTTTTTTACTCTCCCTCTATCTATGGTGTTTATTGGTGCAGCTGCTTTCTGTGCAATAGGATTAGGATCCATTTATAGGACAATATTCTGCATAAGAGTAAAGCAATAACACCACACCTAATAATGAAATATGTACCAACAATATCCTACTCACCGCCTCTCCCTCTCACTCACTGTGTGTCTGTGTGTTTGCGTGTGTGTGTGTGTGTGTGTGTGTGTTTCTGAGAGAGAGAGAGAGAGAGAGAGACAAGAAATTTGACCTTCTGTTGCTAATTTGTTCAGAGATTTGATGATATCTTAATCTCTGAACTGAGAAAAGAGACAATAAATAAGTGGATGTTTTTGTCAAAGTGGGGAAATCTATTTTCATTGGGGAGGAGAGCAGAATGACTCTGGCTCTCTCTCTCATTGCATAAGAGCAAAGGGACTTCTCTGATCCATGGTAGAGGTGCAGGAAATTTGGACAGATGACAGAATACAGGAACAGAGGGACACAACACACAAAAACTCAAAGATATTTGTGAAACTGGTGATTATGTTCATGCTTGTGGACCAAAGAACCCCAGAATAATGTGGCGTGGACCTGAAAAATGCTGCAGGTCCAGGATCTGAGGATACTGGACACATTATGTAAATCTGGCAGCTGTGGATGAAAAGGATGAAGCAGTGAGCGGTGTGAAGTGCACTCCAGAGCATTAAATGCAATGTGAGGGGAGGCCAGCAGGGGGCACGATCGAGCGCGTTCGTGGTACAAGGCGAACCAGGCCTCATGTGAGTGTGGCCTTACTCACTTTTTGCATTATTAAGAATGAGAAACATATAAAAATACATACATTGTTGAAGATTTACCAGGCTGAGCATCCCCTGATGATGTCCCCTGGAGAGCCCCAGCCCAGTTTAACCTCTGCCCAGAAGTGTCTTGGTTAAAAATGACTTGGTTAGAAGTGTCTTAGTTAGAAATGACTTGGTTAGAAGTGTCTTGGTTAAAGGACAAACCCAGAGCTGGACACCTAATCCATTTGTAAGTCTGTTTAGCATAACCAGCCTTTATAACATGATCTTCACAACACAGTTTATTCCTTTAGAAGTGTAAATAATCTGTATTCCTTCCAATGTAAATTCAAATACATAACACTGTCTCTTTAACATGAGAAATATCTCAGCCTCTCCATAAAAACAAGGCCTGCTTGTCTATTTTTGACTGGTGTTTTTTCCACAGTTTTCTGCACCTTTCTCGAGTAGTTCAGCCCATATCAGCCTGGAAGTTCTGTTTAGAGCAAGTTCAGAGTCTTGAGTCTGTTAAAGGTAAGTCAAGCTGTGAGTCATTTTGAGTCAAGACACAAGGTAGGTAAGGGTGGGGCAAACCACAAGCTTCTTTAGTCAAACAAGAGTGTCTAGAGTCAGTCAAGGGACAATACACATCAAAAGTCACAAGTCAAATTAGGGATGAGTTGCGAGCCAGTGAAGAAAGAGTCCAAGCCATGTAGCGAGTCAGTTGAGGGAGAGTCCAAGCTGAGTAGGGGATCAATTAAGTGCAAGTCTCGTCTTGAGCTAGTGACTTGGGACTCTGAAGTAAGAGAGGGTCCGAGTCGAGTCACCAGGGTTCAAGGTTCAATGTTACTTTGTTGTCATTAGCAGCTGTGAACACATACAGAGTGTGATAAGACATTTCTCCATGGACCGCGGTGCTACAAATAACAACATTCAACAGAGTGCAAGTTATGACAGAGACAATAGGCAATAGAGAACCCAGTAAATAGACAATTGTAACGGGAATGCATTTAAACATTATAGGACTCGAGTGTGCCTGTAGTGGCAGCAAACAAAGGTAAAGAGCAGGTGCTATTTAAAGTCCAGAGTGTAATGTGAGAGATATTTAAGGTATAAGGTGAGGTAGTTCACTGGAGTGTACTTGGTTAACCAGGGACTAGGCTTTTATGCGCATGCAGAGTTCTGATGTTATGAAACTGTTGAACAGCCGTGCAGAACAAGAGTAGACACTTTGATACTCTTTGCCAGACTGTAGAAGAGGGAAAAGTCAGTTTGGAAACAGCCAATTAGGAGCAAGTTAGTTAAGAGAGAATCCAAGTCATGTGTCAGTTAAGGATCAGTCGAGTGGCTGTAGTTTCTGTGACTCAGACAGACAAGAGAAGTTGGCCCGTAACCTCATGTGCCTTACTGCCTGTGTAGGAAGAAGAAGCCATCTCCTGTGCGCCAGGTGTGAGAGTGTATTTAATTGAGCGCTCTGTGTACGGAGTTGCCTCCTGGTGACCCCAGCGGACCCTGGCCCTCCCTCTTGCGAGCAGAATTGATGGCACCCCTCCCCTTAGCACCCCCCCAGTGGAACACATGCCTTTGCTGTCACTCTCCCATCCGCCTGCTTACTGATTGCTTCTCTAGGGTTCAAGGCGTGGGTCAGGCCCACTACTTACTCTCCCCACCTCCGTCACTGTCTCTCTATTTTTCTCTGTTTCTCTCTCTCTTTCTCTCTCTGTCCCCATCAGTCTTTCATTCCCTCCCTCTCTGGCTATTTTTTTTTTTGCTTGTCTGTTTCATGTGTATTTCATTTTCCTGTCTGCCTCTATTTGATGCCTCACTCTCTCTCCAGACCCCCGCCCTCCCCCGCTCTCCATCTCTCCCCTCAGGCTAGGTTATTTGATACGTCTGATGTCGCTTTAGATGAACACATTACCTTGGCCTCGTGAGAGCTGCCCGCGCCTGTTGATGACTCCTCGGCAGATGCAGAATTGACAGCTATTTCCAAGGAGGCACTCAAGTCTGCCTCTGCTTTTGCAACGATTAGCTTTTTATTAGCCAAGCGGCGGAATGGTAATTAGTGAGGCCGTTTAAACATTTAGGCTGGGGGACTGCCCCAGGAAAGGAGGGGGTGGTAGAAAGAAGCAGCAGAGATCAAACACAAATGATCAGGAGTGGATCTGGATGGTGGAGAGCGCCATGGGTCACCCAGAGATACTTAACGTCCATTAATTCACAGTATAATAAAAGGAATGGGGCATCACAAGTCAGTGTAGGTCTGCAGGTGGTCCTTTCTTAGTTAGCTCTCTCTGTATATATATATATATTTATATAGAGCTAACTAAGAGGGTGGGGGGTGGAGGAGAGGTTAGTGCTTAGAGCAAGCAGTACCATTTGAGACACCATTTTGTTTCGAGTCCTCATGTTTACCACAGAATTATGAATCAATAAACGCTTCGACACCACTTCTTTTGCATTCAATCTGTACAGAAGA
>JBBPCY010000001.1:27985179-28010019 GCA_037974405.1 Brachyalestes nurse | reverse complement strand
AATATATTAAAAATAATAATAATAATAATAATATATTACGTCCATGTTTCTTAATAGGCTAGTGAATTTGTTGAGGATTAACTTGTAGTTCATCACTGGCGGCATCCCCCCAGGGTGCGCCCTGTAAGTAAAACAATAAAAACAATTAGCGTATGATGCTGAAGATTTTTTAATATTGATAATTATTAATATTAAAACCTGTCAGACAACAGATAGCTTAAGTGTCCCTTCCTTTTTTAATATATATATATATAGAGAGAGAATATAGTTATGGAGAAGTTAGCATACAAACATGCTTATTGCCAAAACACAAAGTGAAAGAAGCTATTGTGCTAGATGAGGGGGAAAAGAAACTTGACCTCTCCTTTGACCTTTATTTTATTTCTTTCGGTGTGCATGTTCGGATTTGGATGGTGTTCGGTTGGTTGCTCCGACGGTTCATTGAGACAGTGCAGCCCTGCCCACACCTGAGGCCTCTTGAGCGACTGACCGTGCCCACAGTCGGCAATCTGGGTTTTGAGGCCATGCCCCTGTGGAACGTCACGGTTCAGAGTAGGCTAGGCTATATGTTGACAAATGTGAAGGGCTAGTGATCTCCTTTAGACAAACAGATGTCCCAGCAAATACTCCAGGAAGGCCAGGTCTTATCCGAATAATCGCCTCTCAGTCTGGAAAAGGCCTTTCAGCAGCGATCAGTTCCTACTCTGAAACGTGGCCAGTGTGTATCGTAGCTGAATGTGACGCACGCTTTCACCGCTGCGTCCAATGTTATGTTCAGGCACCAGGCTCTAAAAGCATCCAGAAGTGGCCGTGGTTACGAGCCGGGACATCCAGCCACCAATAACCGCTCTGTGTGTAGCCTTCCATACGCCTGTATTTCTTTTTCTTTTCTTTTTTTTCTTTTTAATTGTCTTCAGGAGGACCGATTTTCTCTTCTCCATTTGTGTTTGTGAACCTCATTCGGCCCCAGAACGCTCCAGAAAGGGAACGTCACACTCGGACTCATGTCTCATGTCGGTAGTAAAATTCCAGACCCCTCATTTCAATGCAAAGAACATTTTATAACGGCTTTGGTTTATTCTAAGATTACTGCAATCAATTTCTAAAAAGTCTTATGTACTGTAAAGTACCCATGAAATGTTCAAAAAATGAAATAAAGTCATTTGAATTTGACATGTTTGAGTGCTTTTTTCTTTTCTTTTCTGTTTTTTTTTTTTATTATTTTTGCTGTTGCTTTAGTAAATAAGGTTCCTTGTGTGGTTTAATGCTACAGATAGCTAATTATCTTTATATATGATGTCATGTATGATTATAAAAACATAGGACAAAGACAGATGTTTGGTATTGCTTTGGTTGGGGTAGCTCATTTTGTGACAGGTGGTTTTAATCAGTGTTGTTCAAAAAGGCCCTGGCTGAGGAGTAACATTAGCCAATATTCAGGCCTTTTGCACCATCAAAAAGTTTCATTCACACGTTATTGGCCATTTAAATTCCACTCTGATTATAAAGTACTGCTTCCAAAACTGGTCTTGTCCCACAATTCCTCCCTCATCACACATAAGACATAAACCTTTAAGCTGAAAACCTGCTTAAGTGAGCTTTTGTCAAAGGTTCTCTTCGTAGATGCAGAATGTGCATTTAGAGTTACAGGTCTGGAAAGTATATGGACAGTTGCTCCACCTAAAGTTCTCCTAAAATTAGGGGTAATAATAAGGGGAATCATGCTGCAGTAACAGCCTCTACTCTTCAAAGGCTTTACACTAGATAATTGTTGATGACATCCTTTCCTAATGTCAGACAAATTACCAGTGCCACTCCAACACATCAGGGATGTTACATTACTCCAGTATTACTTCTGAATTCAGTGTTGGGGCAGCTGGTGGTTGCCCCTGCTATCAGAAGGATGTGAGTTTGAATCCCAGGACCGTCAGTAGCACCACTGCGGTACCCTTGAGCAAGGATACTGTCCCCACACACTGCTCCCTGGGCTCTGCGCCGCTGGCTGCCCACTGCTTCACTTGGTGAATGGGTTAAATGCTGAGAAAGAATTTCCCTGTGCTGTGGTGTGTTCACGTGTGACTATAAGGGGCCACTTTACATTTTATTCCAGGGGATGCCTTCAGAGGAATCAGGCCTACTCCTGCTGTAATGAAAACTCCTACCTTGAACCTCCAGATCCAGATGTTTCCCAGGTGACATAAACACACACCATCTTTGAATCGGAATTTTCTTCGATCAAACTAGTTGCTGTCATTAGCTATCATTTATTATTAAATGTTATTTGTGCGATAGAAAATGCTACTGCGTCAGAAATCGAAATATTTGGCAGCCGTTAGCTATCTTATGCGAATATAAACGCTGCATTCGTACGTTAATATTAAACACTGATTTTAATACAGAATGCATAAAAAAAACAAATTAACTGGCTAAAAATCATTCAGATGTTAGAGAATTCTTATAAATACATTTCAATTTAACCAGCAATTCAGACAGCTAACTCTGGGTGTCAGCAGAGTCAAAGAAACTGAGACAGCTGCCATCGCCCTGTTGGCATCCCACAGGCAGTCACTCTCAGTGCCAGTCTCACTTTTAGACACTGATTTATGGAGGGGAAGAGGGAGGGTATTATTAATAGTAGTATTAACAGTAGTAGTCCAAGTAGTAGCAGTAGAAGTAATAGTAGTAGTGGTAGTAGTAGTAGTGGCATTAATAATAGTAAT
Organism: Brachyalestes nurse; assembly: GCA_037974405.1. Taxonomy (NCBI): domain Eukaryota; kingdom Metazoa; phylum Chordata; class Actinopteri; order Characiformes; family Alestidae; genus Brachyalestes; species Brachyalestes nurse. The sequence goes on along the minus strand of JBBPCY010000001.1, from coordinate 28,007,299 downwards.
AGCAGGAGTGTTAATAGTAGTAGTAGCAATAGTAATAATAGCAGCAGTAGAAGTAGTAGTAGTAACATTAGCAAAAGTAGTAATAGTAATAGTAGCAGTAGTAGTACTTTTAGAAGCAATTGCAGTAGTAGCAGTACTAGTAGTAGTAGTAGCAGTAGTAGTAGTAATAGAAATAGTGGCAGCAGTAGTTAAAGCAGTAATAGCAGAAGTAGTAATAGTAGTAACAGTCGCATTAGTATTAGTGGTAATAGCTGTTGTAGTGTTGACAGTAGATGTAGTAGTAGTAGTAGTATTGATAGTAGTAATAACAGTAGTGTTAATAGTAGTAGTAGCAGTAATAGCAGTAGTAGTAGCAGCAGTAATAATATTAGTAGCAGAAACAGTAGTAGTAGTAGTAGTAGTAGTAGTAGTAATAGTAGCAGTAATAGCAGTAGTAGCAGCAGTAATAATAGTAGTAGCAGAAACAGCAGCAGTAGTAGCAGTAGTAGTAGTAGTAGTAATAGTAATAGTAGTAGTAGTCGCAGTAGTGTTATTTTTTGTCTATTAACACTAATGCTACTACTACTACTAGTACTGCTACTATTAAAAAGAAATACTGACACATTAAATAATAAAAGGCAATGAACATAAATATAATTAATAAAATATGAATGAAAGTATTAAATTCTTTATAAATACCATTATAATCAATACTTCAGTTCTGCTTCCTTAGCCAGACTTTGGGAGGTTGAAAATTTGATGCGCCCTCAGGGTAACAACATTTTTACTAGGACTTTAAGATATATTAATAAAACATTACAGCAACATTAATAAAACATTAGAACAGGTTCAGGGTCATTTCTCTCTCTGATTAACCTTTTATATATTGGGATAGAGAAGGGACAAAGAACCATGAAAGAAAGGTAAGGTGGATGGTTAGGGTGATTCCTCTATGCGGACCAGGGCGGGACGCCCCACTAGCAGTTTAACGACACGACACCCGTCTTGTGATGATAATTGGCACATTTCTTTATTTCGAAAACAGACATTGAAACTTCTTTATTTTTCACAATTGAACTCCTTTTTTTTTATTCAAACTTGACATTGCACTCACGTGAACATAAGAAAAGGCTGCTGTTGTTGTCATATTTTTTTGTAGCTTTTTTCACTTTTTTAAATTCTGGATGTTCCGCTTTTAATTTTTCTGTTTCATTTTTAAACACCAGCATAGGAATATCTCCAATTGATATCAAACCGTCATAACAACACCGAGGACATCGAGAAAAAGAAGCCGCACGTTTTGGTTTACCGTGACTGCGAGAAGGTTCCCCCTCTCGGGAGGAATTCCCATGCAAGGAGATCAGATGGGTTCAAGCTATCCATGAAATGCCGGCCGAAACGATGCATCAACATAGAACACTGAAAAGGGGATAATACTCCTCCCTATTAAATAGCAGTGCACTACTACTATGGTCAATGGAAAAAGGGTGTATGTGGGTGGGTGTGTGTGTGCGTGTGCGTGTGTGTATGTGTGTGTGTGTGTGTGTGTGTGTGTGTGTGTGTGTGTGGGCGTATAACCATAAATGCAAACCAGGGTCAAACAGGTCAGCTAGAGTAAGAAAATGGGTCATGTGTCCTTTGGTGAGCTCGGTGAAAGTACGGGGTTGGACTCTCGTGTGTTGAAGCAGCCAGCACCAGATCACTTCACTGCCAGCTTGAGCCACAAGTTGCATATGGAAACCCCCTCCCCCCACCCCAAAGATGTAAGAAAATCATTGCCACACCAAAAAAAAACAAAAAATAGGACAAACAAATAAAAAGTGACAGTCTCCACAATCAGAGGGCAAAAGAGCAACCTTTTAGTAATTAATTATTTGTTATCATTATACAACTTTTTCTTCCCTAAGCACTCTCCTCCTTGTCCTCTTCCTTGCCGGCTTCCGAAACAGCTCCGTCTGCTGGCTCGGAGTCGTCTGCAGCATCTGTGGGTGGGACGATAAAAAGGAAACAAGAATATCAGTTATTGTTAGTTATTACAGTATTATAGTGGGTGTGGGTGATATTATTGGTTACTGTTCATTTCTCTGGCTGCTGGCGCACATGGACATTACAGAGGCAAAACATTACAATTGTTTGATTATCAGTTAATTAAAAAAAAAGGCCATTGGAGTGTATTTATATGCCATAAAATCTCATAATTCATTCCTACATGCCCATTTTCCCTCTTCTTCATATTCCTTAAAACAGACTGTTTTTGTTACATTGTTTTTTTATAGCCTATAAAAAAGTAGTCTGGACCCTTTAAACACTCTTCGCTAAACCACAGTAGACTGAATGGAGAGACATATGTGTTGGATTTTGTGACATCACAAAAACTGATTCCAAAACATCTTAATTTCCATATTTGGGCTATAAGGACTGTAAGTTTTAACTTAAAAAAAACATGTTTCCTTGGATTCCCTTTAGCTGATAAAAGATGGATGGTGCTTAACAAAGACATGGATATACAGTATAAAAAGGGTCCATTTTGACTGTAAGGCCATTTGACCATTACCAAAACTGTACAAATTAGCAATAATGAGAACTTACCAAATTAGCTCCAATGCTAAGTGAACATCATAGCAATTGTATTGAATATCGAGTTTCAGTCGAAACAGCGCTTCAACAACATGTTTATTTCTGATGGCCTAAATTACTATGTCCAGGGCGAGAGCCATCTTCCATTTGACTGATAAGACTGGCCAAAGTTTATGGGCTACAGTTGCACTAATGGTGGGCCGTCTTTCTGAAGAACAAACCATCCTTCAGCAAGCCGACAGTAAACGTCGTCTTTCACGGTTGCTAAGTGTTCTTGCTGAATCTGAGAAAACATCCATAAAGCCTAATTGTGGTCGAGTCATGCACTTTAGATTGAATCGAGGAGACCGTATCAGTATGGATCTCTGGGCCAAACCACCACGCACTTACAGCCCAAACTACGAGATCTGGAGGGAAGAAATCGATTGTGTAATTCATTTAGAACGAAGCCCATCCTGTTTTCCCTTCAGGAGTCATTGACGTGCAATAACAACCATCTCCAAGGCCTAAGCAATGGCTAATTATCTCTGAGTTGAAATGCTGCTCTACTGCCCCAATGGTTGTTTGGTGAAGATTGCTATGTGAAGGTTGTTAAAGGAGCATTTCAAAGGATCCTTCCAAACCTACGAGTAGGAATCTTGTCAGAGTACTTGACAGGGATATAACAGATGTGGCCCGATGTAGCATTACAGATGAGGGTTACAGATAGGTCGCATGGGACTTGTGGGGCAGGATAGTGTTACATATATAAGAAATATAACACTTACAGTTGTAAGCAAATGGTGTCCCGGTTCAAATGATATCCTTTAAGGAGAACTCACTTCTGCACATTTTACTACACCACTACTGCTTATTTCTGCTGAATGCAACATACTGGATAGAAAGATATGTCTTTTTAACATTGCAAACAGCAATGTGCAGAACGAATGACAAAAGAGAACGGGGAATTAATTTCTCTTAGAAACTCAACCACTTAATTTGACTGGGAGTGTTGCCACTTTTACAGTGTTACAAATGCAGGAGAATGGGAAAACTTCAGATGTAGCACAATAGCCTAGCATTGTCTAAGAATACTGCACGTCAGCAGTATGATAAATACATCATCTAATAGTCTGAAATATTGGTCTAATATAGTGATACATTCTTTAATCATCTGGTGTCCTAGTGCAGCCCACCTTTTTTGTCTTGTGTTTGGTTTGCTTCCTCACAATCAGCTGTCTCATTAGCAGCGGCAGGCACGTCGGCTGGTTTGGCTTCCGCCTTTTCCTCCTCCTCCTTCTTGTCTGCATTTACATTCTCGGCGGGTTTCTCGGCTTCGGCGGCGGGCGCGTCTCTAGGTTTCTCCGCTTCCTTGGCCTCCTCCTTGGATTCCTGTTGGACAGGTGGTTCTGAGGGGGAGGTGGCTGCAGGAGCTTCGACTTTGCCATCATCTGCCGCAGCCGGAGAGTTGGCAGGCGGTTCGGTCACAGGGCTTTTGGCCTTTTCCTCACCAGCCTCCTCAGCCGGTTTCTCAGCAGCAGGAGAAGTGGCTTCCTCCTTCTTCTTCTCCTCACCCTCTCCTTCTTTGGGTGCCTCAGTGGAAGCCTCGGCTGCCTCTGCCTCTGCGGCTTCTGCCTCTGCCGCTTCTGGGGCAGCCGGACTATCCTCCTCCTTGTCGTCGTCCTTCATTTTTTTCCGGATTATATGCCCCCGGAAGCTGGCCTGGATCTTGGTGGCAGCCTTGTGGGCTTTGTCCTCTGGTTTGGTGCCATCCTGCTTGATCTCCTGGTCAGCCTCTTCATTCTTCTCCACCTAAGAGATGACAAAGAGGGTTACCAAGAACAATCGACATGCAAATGACCAGAGCACACTAACCCACACAAATTCAAACATTTGGCTGGTGTGATTGTTGAGGGACTATAGAATGTTCTCCCTCATCTTGTTTTTCCAAACTGTGTGGGGAAGAACATGTAAATGAGGGAACCATGGATGGGAATGTACAAACTAGAACAGTGCAAATTATAAAGATAATTTTTTATCAGTGTGCAAATGGTGACGGTCTAGAAAAGTGTGTATAGGGGAACATTCTAGGACAGTGACTGGGTGAGATCTTTCCATAGCAATGTTAAGAGAGAGTGTATTTTAAAGCAAAGAGAAAGGCAAAGAACATTCTTGGACTCTGAATGGGGGAAGAGGGCGTTCTAGAAAAGTGTGTATAGGAACATTATAAAATAGCATGAATGAGGGATGATTCTGTAAAATGAGTATGGGGAGAACATTCTAGAACAGTGCATATGGAGGAACATTCTAGGAAAGTGTATATGGAGAAACATTTTCTAGAAAATTGTTGATGGGGGAACAATCTGGGAAAGTGTGTATTGCAGGGATCATTCTAGATCAGTGTGAATGAGCATTACAATTGTTTCACTCTTTTCAAAGTTAATTCAGGAAAAAGGCCATTGTCATAAAATGTCATAATTCGTTCCTACAAGCCCATTTTCCCTCCTTATTATATTCCTTAAAACTAAACAGGTCTTTCTAAGTGTGAATTCAGCCATGTCAATCACAGCTAGATTTGTGATCCAAGCTGAAACAGTAAACATAAGCAATCTCAACCTGCCTTATATCTGCATTTTAATACTGTATTTTATAACAAAGAACATGTTTATCAATCTGGGAGGTTTGGTTCCACTCAAAGCCAAATTCTGTCATAGCAACTGTTGCTAGGTTGGTTCAGTGTTACAGAGCATTGGGGAAATTATTTAGCAGCAAGTGAAAACTGTTAAATGTGTGCATTTAGAGTTCATCTCAAATTATTTTACATGTTTCTGAAAGGTCTTGAAAAACACATTCTTGCAAAGGACATGGGCAAGGTCCTACAGCTCAGCCTACAGGTTTTCAAGTCAGGGAACTGGGATGGCAATGGTAGAAACATGATTCTATGTTCATTTAACTAATTTTGGTCGATTTTGATGTGTGCTGGAAGATCCAGTCATGTCCAAGTTTTAGCCTCTCAGCAGAGGCAGATGGGTTTTGATTTAAAATTTCCTGGTGCTGCCTGGAATCCATTATGACATATATAGGTGAACAACACTTCCAGGGCCACTGGAGGAGAAACAGCCCTACAGCATCACACAAATGTAATACTTGGTAGTATGGGCTTCTTTCTTTACTTCTATGCCAAACCCACCTTGAACATTTGGACTCAATAAGTTCAGTGAGTGTTTGTTTGGTCTGACTACAGCACAGTGTCCCAGTTAAAGTTCCAGTGGTATGTGATCACAGCAGCCTGTCCCAGGTGAAGTATCAGTGTTGTCTGACCACAGCTCCCTGTCCTAGTTAAAGCTCCAGTCCCATCCATCAAACCTCAAGCACTTTGGTTTCTTGGTCTTCATTCTGTCATAATGTTCACTTGGAGGTGGTATCTTTTGATGGAATTGGAGATATGATGACCAAAAGATGCTACCAAACTCTGTAAGTCTGAAACTGAATACATGAATAATACACGCATCATTTTATATTGCCAATGTAGGCATTTGTAGTGTTAGGAGTCTTGCCCAAGGACTCTTACTAGTGTAGAATGGTGTGCTCACCTGATGGAAATGAAGATGGAACTGAGGAGGAGACCACTTTGTACATTAAAAAACATCAAACTTAAGCAATAGCTATACATAAGTTTTATATTGTAGGTTTATTTTTAGTTACATATTCCATTTACATAATCTTGAGTTGGTTTCAGTTTGCTGTCTGAAGTGATGATGGCTGAAGAGGCACAGCAGCATCTCCACAGCTGTGGCCAAAAACTGTTACTTGACTGAAGCTTGATAATGATCCAGCAGCTCCAGCAAGGATGCCATGCTGCGCTTTAATCACCACACTGGAGCCGCACGCCCTGCGGGAGGCTATGTTTGCCTCACAGGCTTTAACCGCACAGGAAACCTACAGCTGTTAGCTACATGATTAGCAGAAGTGCTATCTAATCCAGATTGCTAACAGTAAACTAACAGTGTCAAGTTTTAGAACGTGAACATAATTCAGATAATAGACACTAATAGATATTATACTTATGGGATTTACTCCCAAAATGCTCAGTAATGTAGAGGTCTCCTTTGGACACACCCAACTACAATATATGTATTTTTAGATAGCTTTGACTATCTGACTTGCTGTGGAACTGTTTCATTAGTTACTGTTCGGATGTTTAGTGAGCTTAAAAACAAAAAAATGCAGAATAAGGGCCTTACATTTACTTTGCAGAGAAAATGCTTTCCCAAAAATCACAGCCGAAGAAATGGCTGATAATGACAGGGCACTGCAGCACTGGCAGACTCCACACAACATCAAAGCAGGCTGATCTGAATAAAATGCATTAGTGACAGGTACTTCCATTTTGATGCGGACTGCAAAAGAATTTCAATCAGCCTGTGCCATTAATGGACCAAAATCTGTGATAGACACTGTATGAATCACTATATTATCATCAAAACCATTTCCAGGTTCAAAATGTTCCTATAAACATTTTTGTATGTTAACAATTAAGACCAATACAAAAGCATTATTGTAGGCAACAGAATTTATCTATATGTTGCTCTATAGCTCAAAATACTGCACTTTATCACCAGCAACATGGCCATCAAGTGCATAGCTCAACGTAGAATAGTAAACTATATAGTGAGTAAAGCATAGTTTGAGATGTAACCCAAAGTAGTGTACAATTTAGTGAATAAAACATAGTTTGGGATGTAGCCCAGATAAGTTCATTATATAATTCATGAGGCATAGATTGAAACATAGGCCAAAATGGTGCACAATGTATTAAATAAGGAAAGTTTGAGTCTTAACCCAAAATAGTGCCCTATTCAGTGAATAAGTCATACTTTGAGATGTCAACAATATGTCTAATAGTGCACAGCATAACCCAGCAGCGAAAAGGCAATTGTTTGAGACATACCCAAGGTCTTGGTTTATTCCCCCATTAGCCTGCTGGTTTCTCATGGGTGACTGGGCAGGTAGTTTTGGCTCAGTGTTTAATGAGCCACCTCAATTGTAGCTCCTGAATGAGATGAAAGCTTCTGGAGCCATTGGCCTGCTCCTTCGCCCTTTCCTTATGCTCATCCTTTGGACTCCTGCCCAAGACTTCTAAGGACTTACTGACCACTGGCACTGAAGTGGTGGCAGTACATCATCTACACATGTCAGCTTTCATCTCCAACTGACCACTCGCACTGAGCAACTCTTGCCAGTAATTTCACAACTGAAAGGACAGTCAGGATTCATCTTTCTGCAGTAGCCTATACAGTTATTACTACTGCCATTTTATATAAATACGTAGCTTCACTAAAACAATGGGAGAAATTATGTGGAAAGTCTTGATTCTAACTTTCAGGGTCATTAAGGAGCCAAAATATAAATAACACTACATGCTAGCTGACACAGCTGCATACTGAACTCACCACATAAAATAATATGACAGGTTGTTTATGTGTTAGGAGGTGTCAGCACTAGCAGGCTAACTACTTTGAGTAGTTGCTGTGTAAGTGCAGTTTAGGATTTACATTCAGTGCTTTAGCTTGTACCTAGACTTAAAAATAAAGGGTTCAGAACATGTTTACCACAAGAACAATGCAGTTTATTTTTCTCAGAGAAAAGCCTGCTTAGACCTGGTCCATAGTGGAGCCTGCTAGCCTGTTAGCTATCTTGTCAACCTAATTCACATTTTAAAGAAAGCAAAGGTGTACATTGATCTTAAACAAAGAGTAAATATGCCAATGCAACTTCTAGCAACATAATATAAGGGGCAGCCGATGTTGACATGAGGACTCCTTAGCAGAAACGCCTCAGGCTAAACTTCACAGTAAGCTTAGTTTCATGTTTCTCAGCTTTGTCTGTGGCAACATACTTACTACTTACACTAAATCTAAAATAGGCTAATACACCAATTTACTAGTATCATGTTTCTGTTGGATATATACTCATTGGCCATTTTTGTATCATCCCTGACTACTATTGCATTCAATTGAGAATAGGAGCTGGAATGAAGTCACACCTGAGTTGACCACATTCCAAAAGTCAGTATGCTAGGTTCTAGCCTGATTAGCCATTGTTAGCCAATGTGAGCAAAGCTATGAAAATGTGAATAAATCGTCTTCACTGCAGCATTCACTACTGCTGATGCACCTATCTTGGATTTTGAGGTCAGGATTAGTGAGGTTCCTCCAACTTTTGGTGACAGAAAAACTTCAGGGGGTGTTTCAGTTGAAAATCCCAAAGTAAATTCGAGGAAATTCCCACTTTCAAGTTAAAATGGATTGGACTGTGATATACTTGTTTAGTACTCTTAATGTAGTCTATGCTAGCAATACATTTGTTGCATTAATACACAACTCAGAGGCGTGCGTATATCAGTTGTTTTATTGCACCAATCTCATTTTAGGAACAGAAAGATCAATAACAACCTAAACTAATTACTTATTTACATTCTGTAAATTTATTGTGATATGTTAACATGATGACTCTGGACATCAAGTGTCTAAAAATCTTTTTATTCATGCTTTCTGAAAGGAAAGGGAATTACATGGAGCCTCCTTTGGAACCTTCATTACACCACCAAGAGGTTCAGTGTCTAATAAAGACCATAAAGCTTCACTTGCATGGCTCTTGGTGCCTGATGCTAATGCACGGTCCCTCAGCTCCAAGCGTTCACACATACAACCTCTCCTTCTGTCCACCACTCGTCGCTTCCAGGAACCACTGAGAGGCCAAATGGCCGCATCAGAGCTCTTCCCCCATTGCTGGAGGTTCGAAATAGATGGACACAAGGTGGCATGGCTGAACCAGCTTCATAATATATGGTCTGTTCGCCCACTGTGATTTTGGCAGCGCTTCAGGGGCTTCTGTCTGAAGCGGACCGCGGGCTGTTAATTCTAACACTCCATAACTCAGCTGGGCTGTTTAGTGCTGGACAGATGCCAGAGCTGCTAAAAACAGAGCCTTACAGTTTAAAGGTGTGTTTTAGGATGAATAGCTGGAGCAGCAAGGAAAGGTTAAGGAAAGGACCCAGTCTTAAATTATCTGTTTATTAACTATACAGAGGGTCCTCAGGTTACGACAGTATCGACATACGACATGAATGAGGGAGTGTACAAGTACAGTATATTTATGTCCTATAATTATAATTTTACAACTGTGTTAGGATAGGTGACTTAGGCTAGGGCGTTTCGACTTACACCAAAATTCGAGTTACGTCACTGTCGTAGGAAGAGAGGACTCCCTATATATAACATGCTAATAGAAACATTATGCCTGAATATAAATATACATTTGTGTGTATTTGTGTGTGTCTCCATTTATTTGTGATATTAGCATGCCATCATGTTTCTGAGGTATTTGCATACTTTTTTGTCTGCAATACACACTGTATATGTGTGTAAAAAAAAACGTTATGGTGTTTTGGGGTGTAGTTCTGGTCATAAATTTGATTTTAGTATGTTACTGACAGGGTGTGGTGGAGCAGGAAGGTGAAGAAATGTGGGATGCGTTTGTTTACCTCATTACTCTCGAATCCTCGGCTGAATTTTCCCACCAAATGGCTGTTATTTTTATGCTCATTTGTCTCTAATGAAAAAAAAAATGAATGAACAAACATAACTAAAAGAATGCAAATGAAAAATGACAATGTGAACAACATGTTTCATAAGAAAATAAAATATTAATCAAATTAGAAGCAGATAAACACAAATAAATACAAATGAAAAGATTTTCCAAACATGCAACTAAGGAGTACATATTATGCTGAAATAATAAGTTGAATTTGAATAAAATAATAATACCCTACAGTGAAATAGGTTCTGGTGACAGAACAATTAAATAAACTAAATAAGATAAAATAAGACATACTTAGGAATCGAAGTCCCACTTTATACTGAGTGTAACTGATGTATTCACTGTTACATGTAATTACAGGAGTAAAAGGAATGTTGGTGTTATGATTTTTTCAGTTCTGTGAACATAAAGAACTGTGTTCCTTTGTGCTAAAAAAGTCATTAATTAGTGTGATGCATTAACAATCACACTTCTACTCTCCTTTTTTGATTACTGTTATTAGTATTATTCTTTTTTTAGCTGAATTTGGCACCTCCTCCTCTCCAACAGTTTTTGAAATGTGGGCATGGTTCCAGCATGAAAACTTCCATTAATATCCCCTTCAGTAGACCATTAATCGATCAGAGGCCAAATGTTGATAATTTAAAAGATCAATTGTTGTGGTCGAGTCCCTTTGTAATATATTGAGGGAAAGAGAGAATGGTCGAGTTGTCTTCAAAATGTGTGTCGGAGAGAGAGTCTGTGACATCATGGGTATGCTGGCCGCATTGTGACAAACATCAAAGAAACTTAAAAACTCAAAAGCCAAAGAAAATCAAATGAGAAGGAAAAAACACGGAGCAAAACACACAGCAAACTCATAAACAGATTTCAAAACACTAAAGCTCAGGTCAGTTATAAAAAAGATGTGTCTCACTGTTTGTTGTGGTTTAATAAAAAATAATAATCATGGCTACATGTGCTGCTGTCTTTAACTATAAATGGCTTAGCAAGAACTAGCAAATTCAAGCTGTAGGGCTAAAGACTGCCGGTTTGAATCCACGGTGTGAGCAATTTTTTATTTGTGCTTTTTGTGCCCATATAACCAAAGTTTATTGTTAATATGTAATTACACAGTTTTAAGGACACTTAATATAAGGTGGGGTCAAATTTGATGGTGTCATGATTTTTGCAAATATTAATGCTGAAAAGTCACTTGTTAATTGAAGTATCATTGAGAGGACACGTGGACTGCTGTCCATCTGGGACACCAAATGACGTGCAAACAATTGAGTCACTCTGGCCTGAACTCAGCCTGAATATATGATATAATGAATTATAAATTATATATTATAGTTATAATAGGGTGACCAGACGTCCTCTTTTTCCCAGACATGTCCTCTTTTTACGACCCGTGTCCGGCGTCCGGGCGAAATTTTAGAATCGTTTAGCTGCCTAAACATTCGTCGGCCCGAGATGCGGCCGAGATGCGCATAAAACATATCAACCCCCCGGACCACGGTCGAGCTGGTAAAGAAAGTCCGCGCAAGGTGTCCTCTTTTTCACAATCCCAAATCTGGTCACCCTAAGTTATAACCTCTTTGACCAATCTCATGAAAATCTACATGTAATGCATCCCAGGTTTGTGTATGGAATAGAAAGCTTATACAAACACACTTATTAGACTCCTAGGTTCACAGTCTCAGGTTCTGAAATCAGGCTGAACTCTCACGTTACCCTCCTGATTGGGCTTCAGGAGCCGTATAAGGTGATTGTTGGCAGCTCATGAAAGCAATGAGAGGATACAGCTGGTCTCACTATTAAAGAAACACAAAACCCATGGACAAAAATATAGTTGTAATAGAAGTCAATGGGCAGATGCAGAAGCTAACATTCCTGATCCAAACGCTTGGATATGCCATGCCAGTGCTAAAACTCCTGACACTAACACTTCCATTTTGTTTAATGGTATCAGCATGCCAATACTAACATGCCTGATGCTAACACTCGCACGTTTTTATTTGATAATGGCATGCCAGTGCTAACACTTGTGGTGCTAACACTTACATATTGTTATATGATAACAGTATACCAATACTAATGCCCCTGACGCTAACACTTGCATACTATTATAAGATAGTGGCATGCCAATGCTAACATGCCTGGCACTAACACCTCCATATTGTAATATGATAACAGCATGCCAGTGCTAACATGCCTGATGCTAACACTTGCATATTGTTTTAACAGCATGCCAGTGTTAACACTCCTGATGCTAACACCTGAATATTATATGATAATGTTCTGCCAGTGCTAATATGCCTGATTCTAAAACTTACATATTGTTATACGATAACAGCATGCCAGTGCCAACATTTCGATAACAGCATGCCAGTGCCAACCACAAGATGTGAAAGATGGCCATGTATTTGTCATGTTGGTATGCTAACAGATACTTCTGTTGTATTAACTTGCTAATCTTTTGAGCAAACAAGCTTTCCTGGTGACCAGCTACAAATAAAAGTCAAAGGGCAGATGCTGAAGCAAGGAAACCTAAAATATTGCCTGAGGCAACCGACTCTATGCAGCAAAGGCAGTAGATATGCTGGAAAAAGTCAGGAGTATCCCTTTGTTTCCACTGGTATGGTGGTTACCACTGTTTTCATGGGCGGTGAGAGGGTCAGCTATTTTAAATCAATAGGCAATCAATACCCTCATCACCTTCGCCATTAAATCAGATCATATTTTCATATCCTCCTGGGTGCAGTAAACACTTCTGCTATGGAGCCCATCAGCTATAAAAGCACACCTTCCTATTCTCACTCACAGCACAGCTGGGCTGCACAGCTAATTGACTGCCTAATTGCTCCAGTGCTGTTTTAGGACATGAAACTGGGTGTGCTGGGGTCAAATTTATCATGATTGAATCATATAACAGCACAATGTGATTACAGTGCGTGTAGCAAGCAGCCTAGAAGCCCCCCTTTATAAAACCTGTTGCTCAGGAAAGCAGGCAAATGCTGCTCAGACGAGTGCTAATACTGTGGCCATCCAGTAATAGGTGATGTCTTGTATCTGCCACGGCAGAATGACTCATTTCTCATGAGTCACACGCATCTTTATAGTCCCCGATCACCCGAGACCATGACATCATCCGTGGATTACGCCAGCGGCTCACATCTCTAAGGGAAATGCAATTAGAGGCTTTGTTCTGCCGTGGATTAAATAAACAAAAAAGGAGGTAAATAGAAAGGGGCAAAACTGCAAAAAAGGAGAGCAGACAGCCCACATCGCATTCCCCAGAATTCCAGATTGAGATTCATTCCGAATCAGATTAAGGCGTGGCATTAAAACAGCCCGCAAGGTCCCCATCATGTGCTTCTCTAAGTATTTCAGTCTAAAAGTATGTATGTGATTTATCATTGTTACTGTATCCCAGGGATGAAATCATCACCATTAGTGAGGTCATGACCATTGATCCACTAACAAAACAACAAAACTGCCGTATATTCGGCTATTAAGCAGACTTTAGCCTTGCGGGCCTACATTTATGCCCTTTCTTTGGCTAAATACAAAAACAGCCTAATTTATTCTAATACTGTTATTCTAAGGTCTGTTCGATCCTGCAATGGCCTTTCATGAAGATGAATCAGGTTTGTGAAACAGAATGATTATGCTGGTACCCCTTCCACTTTTCCATGCTCTACCCACAAATAAGGTCCTTTGTAGTTACTGTTGCTAGGTTGGGGAAGCTATGACCTGGACGAGTCAATCTCAGGAACAATCATAGTGGCACCGGAGGACTCCTGAATTAAGGTGCAATTCACCCTAATAGAGTCACTGGCCTCAAATCAATGGGCTGAGACAGGCGGCCGTGTATGAAGACTGACAGAGTGGCTGTCCAGCTGCGATCAGTCCCAGCCCTGTTTGAGCAAATCGTGTCCAATCAAGATGATTGACATGGGACACACCATTCATAGCAGCTCCACTGGCTTGCAGCCATAACTCACTGGGGCGTTTACGACCTGGAGGTGTTTGAAGGGGGGGTAGGGCCTTAAGGTTAACACTGAATACATTTTCCCATCCTCCCCACACATACAGGACCGTGTCATGGCCTTGATTCCCAGCCGGCCTCCCACTGGCACAGCAGTGGCATTAAGCTGAATAGATGATATTATAATTTTAATTTGATTACCACACTCCTTGACAAGAAAAAAAACTTCACAGTTTTGTCATTTTGGAACAAATCATAGCAAGACTATGTAATGTAATTTTCAGTGTCATTTAAAAAATATAACAAAAAATCCATCATAATTTGTTAGATTCCAAAGGGTTAACCCTTCCTCAGCGTGGCATGAGGTGGGACGTTACTGGACTTTATAAAGCCTGGACAGTCTTTTAGGGTCTCACAGTCTTCACTGAGGTGAATAAAAAGAGCATTATATGGAAAACCAGTTGTTTTTCTTGAAAAGTAACCTGTTGATTTTGTGCAAAAAAAAAAATAAATGCATTCACATACAAAAGGCTCATTAGCCTAAAGCAGCTTAGCCCCGCCCGTTCTCATTGAGATTATAGGGAGTGTTTCAGCCCATGCTGCTTTTTAAATACGGAACAGCTGATCAGAATTTACATGTACCAGCCTTAAAGGCGCAGAAACAAAAATAAAGATAGCATGTTTAATTCTAAGAGAATTGTAAGAATTATATCTCTCATGTACGAATTAAAAATGTGGGAAATGTGTGGGACACATGTCTTTTAATTGGTACCATGATCTGCTAAACCTCATTCAAATTATCAGCACACACACCAAACATGCGTGATTCTGTAATCGTTACCAGGATCTTGATCAACTGGTGGTCTGCACCACGACTCACAGATCTACTGATCTGAAGCACAACCTTGCCAGCCTTTCGGTACAGAAAAAAAGCTGAGAAAAAATCCAGACATCTTTATTCTCGCTTTTATTGCCCAGTCTGACGAGTGGGACACACTACAGGACCCAGCGTGAGCAGATCTGGGACACTGCAGGTGCCTGTGTAGGTGTGGGCTGTTTCCTCAATGCGATTTCATGCACGAGTTCTTCTCAAAGTGGCTGCATATTTTACGACCGCTGCTGTTCAACAGGCCGTGGGTTTTATAGCGGTCTTACCGGGCTGAGAGCCACGCCCCACCAGACTGTGGGAGATGCAGCTTTAAATCTTGGTTTCCCCACCCATATTCTGACAGCACACCCCCTGAGAACAGGTTGGCCTTCTAGGCTAGAACTGATCATGCCTGGTGACCTGGGAGTGGCTATTAACATCCTTCTAGGACAATCCAGTTTTGTGATTGGCTAGCTCCATCTCTCAAGATGGGACTATCCACCTCCTGAGCTTTAATGATGCTACTCCTGCTGCCTGATGGTTGGTTAGCTCTGTCTCCTGATGACTGGCTAGTCAGCTGCTACCAGAGCCAGTATTTCTACCAGTAGCCCAGCCTTCATATGATAAATGAGCGGCAGCCCTACTTCCTAATGACTGGTTAGCATTAGCCCCGTCTACTGAGCTAAGACGGGCTTGTAATCTCCTGAGCTGGAATTTGTAGCAGTGAACATGCCTCCTGATGATTAGCCAATGATGTAGCCCCATCTTCTGACAATAAACTCCTGAACACAGGCTCCGCCTCCTCATCTAAGATGATTACGTTCAAGCCCCTTACCCAGCTAAGATCTTATAGCATCCTGATGATTAGTTAGCCATAGTACCACTTCCTGATCATTATTGAACCCCTTCCCCTTATGCTTGGCTATAGATGTAGCCCCACCTCCTGATAATTAACTCCTGATGATAGCCCTGCCTCCTGGTGATTAACTATGGATATAGCCCCACCTGCTGAGCAACGATACTAACATTCAGGCCCTTACCCAGCCAAGATCCATCCTGATGACTAGCTAGCCATAGCTCCACCTCCTGACAATTATTAGCATTAGCCCCTCCACCTTATGATTAGCTACAGATGTAGTCTCATCTGAAAATAAACTCCTGAAGAAAGCCCCACCTCCTGTAGATTGACTGTGGCTATAGCTCCATCTCCTGATGATTAGGTATCCGTAGCCCCGCCTCCTCATCTGTGATGACAATGTTCAAGCCCCTTACCCAGCTAAGATCTTATAGGATGATTAGATAGCCAGAGTTCCACCTTCTGATAATTCTTAGCAGTAACCCCCGCTACCCCCCCCCCCCCGTTATGATTGGCCACACCACCAGACCAGAGATTATACCCCACTCCCCACTTTTATGAATGTATGAGGGGAGACAGAAGAGAAGAAGACAAAATTATTAATCCCCCCATCTCTGTCTTTTATTACCAGACTGTTGACGAACAGCATTTTTTAAATTATTATTAAATCTCAAAGAATACCCTGATTTCTCCCTCTCTCCCTTTATCTCCTCCCTCTCTCTCTCTCTCTCTCTCTCTCTCTGTCTCTACCTATCTGGCACTCTCTCTCTCTGCAGTGAATCTTCCTCTCCTCCTGCCACGCCCTTTTCGTTTTTCCTTCCTTCCTTCCCCTCTCCGTGGATTTTCCCACCAAAGACCACATTACAGCCGGACCCTCACGTCACGTCACGCGTCGGTCTCAGCAACTGGCTTCATCTCTCCGAGAACAAAAGAAACCCACCCTCTTCTCATTTACCCCCCGCCACCACCTACCCCTCATCATCACCCCTCCCCTCTTCTGCCACCTGCACCTCGTGACCTCACCGTTGCTCCACTTTCCCGGCGCGGCGCTCGTCACGCCGGTTTCGCGCGAGACCGCATGCATGCAGAGCGCGCGCGTGTGCGTGTGCGCGTGCATGTGGATGGGGTGTTGGTGTGGCATTGCAATGCAGCCTTAATGAAAGCCAAGCCTTTTCTCTTAAAAATGATAATAAATACATTTGGGGTGAAAAATCACGCGCTTGGAACCAAAATAAGGCGCGAGACGAAATAAATGAGCCGAGGAGTAAAGAAGGTGCAGTTCCTCAAATATTCTCCCACTGGACTTCACCTTTATCCCAAATAAAAGGGGACAAGAAGGTCTCAGGCTGGTCCCAGGGTAGCCCTCCTGTCCATCACCAATGCACCTTATATGCCACTGTCACTTGGATGCAGCCAGTCTGCACCCCACCCTTTTTTTCTCCCAACCCCCCACCCCCCCTCCACCAGCTCTAACTTGCAGCCCTGTCTAACTATGCAATGTGCAATGCAATGCAATATGCATCAAACTTAAGTGATATTGTCCATCATGCAAAACTGTGCACATTTTGTTTCAAATTCAAAGGAATCATGCACCCTCAAACAAAGAGCAACTTAGCGGAAGCCAGACGATCCCCCCACAACGGCACCTGAATCTCAGGTGCATGCATCGATCCCTCGATCCCACCAGGGCTACTGTGATTTTTACACCATCCGCAGTCAGAACCAGTAAAAGTGGCATAAAAGCGCAGGGCTGCGTTCCTCCAGGCTCACTGTACTGTCACCACCTTAATTACATTACCAAGGCGTGTCAGGGGGCTTCCCCCCACCCCCCTCCAGGCTAGCAGTGGAGTGGATAAGTCACAGATTATGAGCTTTCCACCAAAAATGCCATTCTAGTCTTGTTCAGTCTTTAAAATCACAAAAAGAAAGAAAAGAAGGGAAGAAAAATGGGAAAATATTTACCGGCTTTGTTCTTCTTATACAGCACAGCATACTTGGAGTATCCTTTCTTTCCTCTTTCCGCCTTCTTTTGCCTTCCTTTTTTGCACTTCTCTCACACTCCCTCTCACCCTCTCTCTCTCTCTCTCCCTCTCTCTCTCTTGCTCACACACACTCCTGGCTGTATCAACAGCTGAGGCGTCTGATGCTTTTACTCATTACACTTGGCCCCCCCACGCACACACACACACACACACATACACTCTGCCGGTAGTCCTCTCTGCCGCCTAACAATGACTACTAAACCCACCCTATAAACCCCTCCTATCTCTCTCTCTCTCTCCCTCTCTCTCCCTCTCTCTCCCTCACAAGAACCCACCCATTGTAGCCCCCCTCCTTCTTCCACCAGCTAAGGCTCTAACCCCACCCTTCACTGCCGTTCGTAGGCTATGAATGACTGAATATGTCCAATCTGTCCATAGACTACCCCCCTCACCTCCACCACCATCACCAACACCCATCCTTCCTTTTTTTCCCTCCCCCGGTCCAGGGCGGTGGCCTCGCTGGCTGCTAGCAGGTTCACACTGTAGTCTTCTTTTCTATAGGACTCTCTCAGAATGCATGTGCCAAGGTAGCTGCAAAACATTAGTACCAAAATTGGCTTTTTTTTACTCACATATATGGACTTTGAGGCATGCAGGTAGCCGGACCCAGCAGCGTTAATGTCTTCTCTTGTATTTTCCAAGCGCTGTTCACATGGTAACGGTGCTAAATCGATGACCACGTGAAAGCCCAAAGGTGTGGATTAAGCCTGCACATTGCTGTGTGTGTGTGTGTGTGTGTATATATACATACATATGCATGTATATACTTTTTATTTATATAAACCTCGATGACAATATAGCTCAGGATTGTATTCCCAGTGCAACCTCTGTGGTTATATTGACACGTCAGTGCCTTGATTGGTCCACACAAGTCATTCTGGTCTGTATGAAGTTTTTTTTTAAATCATAGGCTCATTTGCATAGTGCAGTATCAGAATCAGAGAAGATTATTAACAAATGCACATCGTGCAGCCCAGTGCTGGTGTCATTTCCAGAAGCTCAGACACGATCCCTGTGTGAACCCCTTCCTCCACCCACTCCCCTCCACCAACAAGCCACTGGAGAAGCTTAAAGAAAAACACCAGGCTTTGAGTGCTCCCTCTGGGAAAGGCCCATCAAGCCCTGTCCTGGTGTGAAACGGTGTTCTAGGATCTAGAACCTGCCAGACGTTCCAGGACCTGCTAGACGTTCTAGAGTGGCAAAGGTGTTCCGGAATGCAGAAGGAAGAGCCTGGCTTCGCCGAAGCCTCCGCCGCCCACAAGGACCCTCAACCCATCTGATGCAATAACTTAGTCATTCTCCTCAGCATAAATCAGCGACCACTATTTTCTTACCACACTACAGTCTCCTCTCAACAGTGAGGGCAGGACAGCTGCTGAATTCATATTTTAATAGGTTTGTGTGATTAGTGATTACTTTTTACAAATTACACAGTGGAAGTAAAATGAATTACTTTTATTAATTGTTATTTATGAATTAATTGGAATTAATGGTTCATTTTATGATTACATTATTAGGTGCTACTATTATTATCATTATTATTATTATTATTAATAGTAGTAGTAGTAGTAGTAGTAGCATGTGTTGTTTGCTATTTTATGATGTAATTATTAGTAGTTGTATCATAAATATTAGTATTGTAAGTATTACTCTTCCAATTATTGGGATTATTACCTCTCTAATGTGAGACACATGTAAATAATAGAAATTATCATCACAATATCAAAGAGCGGGATCATTTTGGTCAGTGATATAATGCGTCGCATCCCCCCGAGACGCTCCAGGAAAATCAGATTATCTCCTCACAAAGACTGAAGACTGAATTTTGGCTCCTCCAGTCAGAGATGATGAGATTAGGATCATCGTTTCAGGTTTGGAATGAGGACTCCCTGCGCCAGCGAGTTAATACCGGGATTGTTCCTGGATGAATTCAGCTCTTTCAAACTTCAATCTGAGCTTGTGAACACATGATACATTTTGATCAAGGTCCCGTTTTTAATTTACACTACAAGAAAATGTAACAAATATGAGGAGGCCTTAGGGATGATGTTAGACTCTTAAGACCATACCGCAAAGATAAACATGTCACCCTGGAACACTGATTGGTTATAAAGAATGGCACAAAGTGGGATTTGGAAATGACACTGACTTGCTTTTCTTCCTTATACAATTCTTATTTAAAAATTGGGAAGACCTACTAACAACAATTGTATTTGGAACTACTGGCACAGCCAGTAGCATGGATAAACACATAATTATATGAATGAATATATATTTAATACACTGAGATATATAGTGTAACCAAGTGAGCTGCCTGTGTGGGCCCTATAGTAATCTACCAAATATAATAAATAAGCAGTCTGTATTAAGCAAACAAAACTATCCTGATTCAATAAGGCACCCCCACAATAATGCCGCATGACAAATTTAAGAAGACAGTCCCGTCTTGTGTTTTATTTATTGGAGGACTTGATTACGAAATTGAGGGTTTTATTTACTCATTTATTAGGAAAGTCATTTATTTTACAATGGAGTCCTGCTGAACTGAGCCTGGGCTCAGTAAGGAGCGATCACATGAGCCGAGCTAACTGATGTAGCTAAGCAAGCTCTCTCTTATTGGTCAGGCCTTCAGGAGCTGGACTGAAGTCCTAGTCTGTTGGATAAACCCCCAAAAATCATTAGGAAGAGGAATCAGCCAATCACATTCTGGCAGCTGGTGGCCTAGAGGTTAGGGAGTTGCCCCTGTGATCAGAAGGTCATGGATTTGAATCCCAGGACTGCTAGTGGCATCACTAAGGTACCCTTGAGCAAGGTACCGTCCCAACACACTGCTCCCTGGGCACTGTTCCTGGCAACTCACTGGTTCACTTGGTGAATAAGTTAAACGCAGAGAACAATTTTGTACTGTTCACTGTGTGTTGTGGTGTGTCCCTGAATGACAAATGGACACTTTACATAATCTGATTTACAGTGGGCAGGACTGATTTTATGAAGGAGAATATCACTCTAGGCCTTCTGGAAGTTTGAGATACATCACTGACTGTAAAGACAAGCAGTCGCCATAGGCTAGATGGGGGCCAGCGTGGGCCAGGGCCCCTGTAGAATTGCTCCTGGCCCCTGTTATGGCCCCTGCACTGAACAGCCAATGATTTAAATATAAATTTCTTATCGCTTCGTGCGCTGGCTCGAAGAACGGAACTAATGCTATGTGTGTTCTAGACAGACTGCATAAAAGGCTACACACATGCGCTGTCATCTGCAATTGATGACCAGCAGCATGAACTGTAAACTTCGGTTGTGAAAGCTAAAAGCTGGAGCCCTAAATGGACTAACTGCAAAGAGGCGTTTCTCAAGGAGTCGCAGAATCTTCTTGTTGTAGTGTTTCAGCCAAGTGCACATGCAAATGTTTTATGGGATTTTGAGACTACTCACAGTATGTGAATTTCTTTTTTCTTTCTATTTTTCCTCCTTACTGCAGTGAGATGATGACAGTGTGATTTAAAGAGGTAGTGTAATTTCATGCTGTGAAAAAGAACTGTAATGAAAATAAATGAAAAGCTAAAAATAAAATAAATATATAATAGTAAATAGATTGGTTTTGCCATTATATGTGCCCCCCTAAAACACACTGGCCCCACCTCAGCCCCCCAGGTAATTTTGGTCTAGAACCGCCACTGCCTGTCGCACTAGAAGTAACCAGAATGCAGCTTCAAGGACAACAAGCACCGCTCGTCTTGAACCTCCTCTCAAAAGAAGAAGACATGCGTCAAGACTCTTCTCAGTCTTGGCCCCCCAGTGATGGAATGAACTCCCAATCAGATCTGCAAAATCCCTCACTGTCTTTAAGCGTCATCTGAAGACTCACCTCTTCAAGGAGCACCTTGGTGACTAACTAGGCCTCTTGTTATTGCTCACTAATTTCTTTTTCTAATTTCTTTTCCCCTATATTTAATTTAAAAAAACACCCTTTGCGCACTTACCCTTACTACATGTTTTCCGTACTTATGCTTTAACCTTTTTTTGACAGGAGTTGTTACAGTATTAAAAAAATCCCACATTAAGAAATAATTCTTTTACATCAAATCATATGTGCCACAATTATTAGCACCCCTAATGTTAATACTTTGTACAACCTCCTTTTGCCAACAAAACAGCAACTAATCTTCTCCCATAATGTTTCACAAGATGGGAGAATACAGAAAGAGGGATCTTCAACCATTCCTCTTTGCACAATCTCTCTAAAT
>JBBPCY010000001.1:27909308-27945345 GCA_037974405.1 Brachyalestes nurse | reverse complement strand
GACACACTGGATCCAGGTAGGGCAGGATTAGCTGGAAAACGAGTAGGGCAAGGGGGCTTAAGGACTGACTGAGTTTGGGAATCACTGTAGCTTTAGTATACAAACCATAGACTTTTATATAACAACAATTGCCTGTGAATTTACAATTTTTTGCTATGTTTTACTGGTAGTGTTCTGTATTATAACAAGGAGATATTGTAGATAAACAGTGAGGTGACTGTTTTTTAAAAAGACATTAATAATATTTAACAGTAATTTACTGTAAATGTATAGGATATACATGTAAAATAACAGGTGATGTTTGTTTAAAAAGGATAATATGAATTTAAAGAAATAGTAAGTAAATGTAAATTTATATACATTTTCTTTATTTTAAGGGTAGAAACCTGTATCTTATCTGTTATATACCATGAATAAATAGAACATTATTGTTTAAAAACAGTATCATACTGTAGTTTAACAGCTGTGAACACATTAAACTATGGAAATCTAAGTTCATTTCACAGCATTTTGTTGTTTTTTTTACATTTTTGAAGATGTTTTATAATAGTGCAAATCTGTAATTCTACCCAAATTGGGCTGTAAAATCACAGCGCAATATACAGAAACCGATGTCATTTTTACAGAGATGTACTGTAAAATAACATTTGGTATTTAACTGTAATTTAACGGTAACTGGTTGGCAGCTTTGATGCCAGACTTTTTACCGTTTTTTTACGAATTTTTTTTTTTTACAGTGTTGCTGAATTGCTCACCACTGCATCCTGCTCCTCCAAACAAGGAAAACTAATCTGTTAAAACAGGTACTGTTTATTTGTATAAATTTTAGCATGTTTAGAGATGTTTTACTTTCAAGCATATTTTGCCCCATCCCTTTCACATTAAACCGAGTTGACCCACACAGTTTATCATATTTTTTTTCACCCTTGGTCTAAGGTTTGGCCTAATTAACATCAGTCCCTGACCCTACTCATGCTCTCAGGGTTGCAATCAAATCCTCACAACAATATTTATTGTAAAGCCTTCCCAGAAGAGTGCTACTGCAAAACTCAGGCTGACCACCTTCAAAGTAGACACATGTTTAATAGTTAGATATTTTATTAACTTTCAGTTTTAGTTCATTTTAGGTCCATTTAGTGAGTCTCACTTGATGGCTAGAAATAATTACTAGCTGGGGCGAACTGGCAATCTGTGCGTTCTGGAAAAGTCCAGCATGGCCGTCCGCCCCACGGTCATCAGATTGCCTTTCTCCTTAACTGAAAAATCAGCTAGCACCGGGAGGCGCTAATACAATTGTTTATTAGGCATAAAATCCATTGGGAAAAGCCAACAGACAAGAGGAAATCTTGTGGGGGTTGGTACGAATCACTATGTACTTAAAATAATGTGGCCATTAATTTGTAAACCGATCCCTTAATTGTGGATTTAAAAAAAAGTGGATTTAAGGTATGAGTGTGAAACCCCTTAATCCTAAACATAAGGCATTTTTTTCAGGAGGTTCAGTTATTTAAATGGCAAACCTTATAAGGTAAGGGAAAAATTCAGTAGTTTTACCCCTTAATGAGTCTTAATCTGTGCACTTTTCCCCTTAATTTTCCTTAATTTCCTGGAATTTTAAGGGGTCAAATTAAGGGGTTTGGTTTCGTAGTGTATATAGCTGTGGTATTTGTATTTGAAGGCTTAGGTTACTTTCATAAACACAGCCCCGATCATCACCATTGGTTTTGTGATGTTACTTGGTGTGAGATCAGAAGGACCCTGCTAATGACTGTTTCTACATGTCTAGCTGGTGGGCCTATTTGGGAGAAAGTCCAGGGCCATTTTTTAGTCCCAGTCTGCCCCTGGGTTTGACTGTACCCCTTTTAGATGTATGTAGAAATAAATTATACATTTTTGTAATCTGTCTTATATATTAAACATATCTTCAATTTATAAAGGTTAATGTATTGGCAGCAGCACATTTGCACATGAAAAGTATCAGATATCAGCACTGACCTACCGATCCCACATCAGTTCGTGTCTAATTAAAGCTACAATGCTATATATTAAAGGTTATATTAGAAAGGCGAGTGGTGGGCCCAGGCCAGAAAGTAAAAACAATATACAAAAATAAAGTTGTTTTTAATATTGCATTTAGCTACTAAGGTACTTCAAAAATAAAAGTAATGAAAATAAAGATTTGGAAATGGCATACTTGGTAAAAACAATATGCTCTCCTTGGACAAGATTATAACTATACATATACTACAATAAATACATATGCTTTATAAAAGCCAAAATAAGGCACATAATACAAGGTAATAAAGATGCTAAAAGCAGATGTTAAAAGCAGAAAATATTTCAGTCCACAAAAGCAGTAAAATATACAGCATAGTTTATTATGTGCTTTCCTTATCATACAGTATAGAACAAAATAAAAACCATCCACTTCATAAACAGCCAAAAAGCAAAAGGAATATAAGCATTATCATCATTTAAAAAAAAAAGTAAATAAATATCAGTGTAAAAAAGACAAAGTCAGCCATGCTCTGAACAGTGAGAGTTCATGTGTGTTCAGCTGACGTTCACTCTGGTCCCAGGACGCTGGATTTAAACAGGACATCGCCACCACTCATTACTTTCTTTACAATTTTTCTTCAATGTTGGTACTTTTCCATCACTGAGAAGCAGGGATGGTTTTTGCCAGATATGCAGTTTCTCTGGCACAAATGAAAGAAAAAAAAAGTCCAGTCGACAAAGCTACTGCAACTAACAATAAAAGAAGAGGCAGCCATCGATCAACGCTAGGCTAACCAGTGACTACTAGCATCTATTATTTGTTAGCTATGTTAGCTTTTCCATGTTTTTGACAAAATTAAGTGAATAAAGGGTTTCCACTGAAAGGTGCCACTGTAGTTTTGGAACATATCCACCACTGGCCATAAGGCAACATAATTTTACACTTCAGTTTGATTTGTTTATGCCCGTTAGCACTAAAGTTAATTCGGGCCTTAGAGAAGAGTTGATTAGTTTATCAAATATCCATTTGCTACATTAAAGTCAGGGAAGGAGGATAATTTACTGTCACCTTATTCATTTAAATTTAGTTAAGCCAAGACATATTTTGGTGTCAGAACCTTGTTTTGGGGCTAATGTAGCTAGAAAGCATACCACATTAGTGGCATCACACCGCATGCCTAAATAATCACATTTAATTTACAGTGGGTTCAGAAATATCTAATGGTCTTGATTATATGGTTACTAAAACTGTATGATACACCAGTTACCTATAAACAAGGTGTAAGCATTACCAAATTATAATATTTGGCTTTGCAAATACTAAACTTTACAGTCTTTTTAAAATTCTTTTACAAATTTGTATATTGTCAGACACCAAAACATGTCTCAGCTTATCCAAGACACTTGGAGCGATGGGGAAAATTGGGTAAATATGTGATGAAGGTTCAAATATGATCATAAATGCCCTGAAAGTCTAAGAAAATCAGCTAAAATTATAAAGAATTATTCAAATGTTATTCACATTGGCAAACAAAATATCAAATCTGGGTTACTACAGATCCAGATGTGAGATCAAATCAAGTACACACTGATTTTAAATCTGAAATTTTACATTATTCAAAACTGATGTAAATTTTAATTCATGTTTACATGTTTAATTAAATCTAATGCATCAAAAAAAGAAGTGGAGGTGGAACTGTGTTTTGTGCTTACACACATGAAATCAGTACATGTAGCAAAAAAATGAGAGGCAGGAACTACAGCCCTTCTATTCCATATTAGGTGAAATAAATAAACAAAAAAAAATCTGCTTCATGCTATCAAAACGCATAATTTATTTCGTGACAAATATGGGGAAAAATATGTATTTTACCTTTATACTCCCACACCATCCACGTTCTATTCTTCCATTTATTTATACTTTATTTTCATTAGAGTGACTCTCCACATTTTAGCATAGCTTATCTAGAAAATGGCAGCAAACGCTAATGAAAAAGACTAATCATGTGCTTTTAATTAAAGTAAAGGATTGTGGCAATAATGATGCATTAGACCATAGGAAAATAAAAATGTGCTGGTTTTAAACATAAATAATATAAACATACATATAAACTAGGGCCCATATCATAAAAAAAATAAAATAAAATTTTCCTTCTTAAACAAAAGAGTTTGATGCTGTATGTAAACATAGTTAAAGTTTTAAAATAAACCCATTCACTCCTCAGTCCAGAAACAAAGGCGCAAAAAGAGCTTGTTTGGAATTTGCTGTTTTTCTGAGGTTATTTATATTTATCTGCCTACCGCAGTTTCGTCCCGTCCATTACACACTTTAGCTATCAGGAGTGTTTCTAGCTCAAATGACTTTTTAAATGAGGAACAGTACAGTGCAGCCAATCAGTAAAAAGCTCATTTATATATAGGAGCTTGGTTCATTCTAAGGGATAGAGATTGAAAATGATTATGTAGAAGTTAATCATGTTTTGGGGTACATAAATCCACAGCAAGGTTATAAGGGCCAGTCCTAACCTAGTAACAGCAAATTAATTTGTGTGCCATAAAAATTAACACATTTTAAATGTGTTTCTTCATAATTCAGTGTTTCAGATGGACAGTGGGGGTTACATGCGTGAAGCTACATGTGTCTTTTGAGTGTTTATATGGAATGTTAATGGGGGAAAAAAGTGGCAAATCTGAACTGAGTTTTTTTCTTTTGCCTGCATGTACCCCTCCGCCATTATTGAATTTAGTTTTAGGAGCAAAAGCTTCTCAAAACTTTGGTAGAACAATGTCTCAGGCATCAGGCAGCTCATTCATAACCATTTTATGGAATAACCTTGTGAGGAAGCTCTTAGAGGCAGATGTCTGGTTCCATACCCCACCACAGTAATCAATTCTGAGTCTACAATGGAGTGTTTCACAGCAAACCCACTGTGTGTGATGTTGAAAAAAGTAGACAATTGAGTTTAGAAACACTGATTTAAAACTCCCAGTGTAGAGCACAAAACCCAACCATTCGATAACATGCATACTGCATGGTTTACAGGTGTGCATGAAACTGCTCAAATCCTGGAGCTGTGTGGCCTCATAGGCAGGTAACAAATTAAGAATCGTAAAGATGAAGCAAAAATGTGATCTATTTTCGTCTTTCTGAGCATAAGGTGAATGTAAGGGAACTGGAGTATTTCACCGAATATGTATAATAAACAGACGGTTTGAGGTTTCTTTTTTTAACCAGTCATTAATACAATGCATACCACACCATACATGGAACAGTACATCATGTGAGACTTACATTAGTCTAGGATTTAAACTACACTGATTTATACATTTTACCAAGGGCTGTGCGATATGGCATAAAATTCATATTGCAATATAAATTGAACCATAGACGGTAGACGATATATATTGCGGTATATAATTTGATCTGTAAATTTAAATGTAACTGTTTTTGAAACTGTAACATATGTCCATAGCAAAGGCACTCCTGAACTCACCTTAATATTTCTTTTTATTCCCGAACAAATATAGTCTACACAACCAAATTAGAACAATTTAGGCTCAGCTGTTTTTGCATGGATATGGGAAAGGCTGCTTATCAAAATGCTCTGTGTGTGTGTGTGACTGTGTGTGTGTCATTTCTCCCTCCCTGGCACAATAATTTTGGCCACTCTAGATTCACAGTGCCTCTTAATGGACAAAAGTATTGGGACATAATGCCGTTCAAAACTAAGGTTGAGCGTCCAAATACTTTTTTCTCCCCTCCCTATCGTACAGGAAATTGACCACTCTTTTAACAAGATGCTCCTCCATGCGCTCTCTGCTCTCGCCCCTTTTCCAAAACGAATGCCTCGTGCTGCAAGTAGGCATGGTTCCACGCAGCTGTGACTGTCATTTTCGCAAGGAGCAATATTTCTGCATTAGGCCGGTATAATCAAAATCTCTCCCGTTGGCCAAATTTATATTGCATACCGTTTATACCGCACAGTACTAATCTTATCATGTTTAGCATTATGTTAGTTTTAGCATTAGTTTTGCCCAAGCGCTCCAAGGTTAGTTCAACTAGCATGGTGCTAACCGGATCCCTAAATCAACATAAACTGTTAAGAATTCTGTTACACCTATAGGGTTTTAATGACATTCCATTATTTATAAAAATGGATACAATTTAGACAATGTCTAGTTCTGTTTGTAGCTTTTTTTTGCCCAATTTTGTCGCTGCCAATTCCCAACTATTAGCTTGGTCTTCCCCAGCTACATGCATCTTCTCAAACTGCAGCAACATCACTGGACAGCTCAACACGCTTGGAGGAAAGCGCTAACTGCTAATTCTGTTCCGTCAGGTAACAGATGTCAGCACTTGATAGCATCACACTCCGAGATGGGGGGAGAGGACATTTATGCTCGGGCCTACACTGGAGCCCCTCAGCTACTTTTTGACACAAAATTTTGACTGGTTTTGGGTGGAATAACTGTGTAAACAGACTCAGAAGTCTTCAGGTGGCGCTGAGCTAGAAATACTGAAAACGATGGTGGATGAACCTGGTTTAATTAACACCCATCAACAGAACTCACCTGGAGCTCAAACATGTATTTTCCCTGAAATAACCCTCAAGTACTCAACCACGAGCGAGCGAACACATGACCAACCACTGACACTTACTTGTGCACATTCTTCGTGCACATTATTTGCTGCTACATTCATTTAGGTACAAAAATTTACCTTAGGTGTATCTTTTAATCATTCAAAGCAGGCCGGTGACACCTTTTCACATCAACTATATATTGACTATAACTTCAACTCCTTAGATACTTTAACAGTACTGTGCAAAAGACTTAGGCTCTTGTCCAAACAGTTTAAAGCCATTTTTCTGAGTAGTAACAGACTTCCTACCACCAGATACACAAGTTAACATTAGAAGAAATGCACACAAACAAGAAAGCAATAAGTAATATCAAGATTTGATATTAGCTTGAAGTTATGTGTGGTGGTTAGAACACCGGTTTGGTTCCAAATTTCTCCTCAATGCCTCCAGCCTTTGCATACATTTGTAAAAGTCTCAGCAGCTCCCGATTTAATCTAATGAATTGAGCTGAACCAGGTATTTGAGGTATTTTATGAGAAACACAAAATAATACTGGGCTTCCTTGAGGAGAGTTCTGAGAAAGATTAAGCAAACACAGAGACATATGTTAAATAACTGTATACTGTATCAACATTTTGTATACATTCTAAAATTAGCTTTTCAGAAGATATACTGCTCAACTAAACAGGTTTTGAATACTAAGACTTTTGCACAGTACTGTATATCAACTGAAATGTTTGTCCTCTGAAATGCCTGAAACAAATGTGCAACAGTGCTTAAGGTGGATAATGTGATGTCCTCTAAATTTTCAAACTTCAACTTCATCATACCCCAAAATATACAATAAACAGTATGCCCTGTTACAGCTAGACAATACATAAGGAAAGAATATTATGAATATCAGTCAGTAGGTAAGGAATGTTAGAAAGTAAAGTGATGGCGAAGGCTCGTGGCAGCCCATCAGGCCGCTCTTTTCTACAGTAGTTTGAATGACTATGCTTAATACACTGGCGGTGTGACACCAATAATAAGCAGCTTTCAAAATGACAAAATGGAAAAATATTACTTTTAAGGATGGGGTGGAGACAAACAGAGAAACATGTCTACAATCAGTGACTGTGTGTTTAAAAGGTCTGAATGAAACAGTGAGAGCATACAAGGATCACCGTCAGCCTATAGGAAAACTCCCGACTCCTTCCAAAGGCAAGATGTCAAATGTATGGAAGCTAATTCCTGCAAGGTTCTTCCTTCTGTTTCTGTAGGCAAAATGTCCATTTTGATGTGGTATCTTAAAACATTGATATTTTCTCAAAACTTTGACTTACCATGTAAAAAATAATGAATTACAGAATTAAAACACAGTAAGTAAATATAAATTATTTTATTTTGAAAAAACATTTCTAGAAAATAAGTCTTTGTTCTAAAACACTAAATCATTTCCTTAAAATGGAAGAAACACTAAAATCTAGGAAATAAATCATTATTTGAAAATACTAAGCCATTAGTTTGAGAATTTTCTTCTGCTTTACCTGGCAGGAATGAGCTTGCTTACAAATGTGAAACTGAAAAATGGGTAAACCTTTCCTTTAGCAAAAGTGGCACTTTGGTTTTCATTCTAGCCACAAGGAAATACTGCAATAGCACATAACACAAACATGCCTCCTCCAGCAAAAGATAATAAGCCCATGGCACGCGGAACTGATCATGCCCAAACAAACCCGACCATTTGCTCATTTCACAGGATCTTGAAATCCAAAAAGGGGTTGAGGTGGGAAAAGTCTGAAGTCAGATTGTACAGATGGAGAATAGTGAAAATGTAGTCAGTAAAATAAACATTTCTTTTTTTTAGTATAATGTTGCAAATATGAGGGATGTGTCCAGATGTTGAGGCGAATTGCTCTAAGGATTAAAAAATAACTAAAGAGAAATCAATACTTGTGTTTCCGAGGAGTGTGTTTTCATCATTTCTTAAAGTCACAAACATCAACTGCGGAACTCTTCAGCCAGCCAAAAAGCCCCACTGTCTCTGCGGCTCAGTCACGTACTTGACGACACGTCTTTTACAACGCACCCACAGAAGCGTTCTATTTTCAAGTCCCGTTAAAACATAAAATCTGGATTTTTACTGAGCTGCTTCTCTTTGTGTGTTCTGATGATGAAAAAATGCCAGGAAAAAAACAATGTTTTCAATATTAAAGTACCTCAAATGTGTAACCAAATGCTTGAGTATCTGTGCACATCCCCCCACTTTTATAGTGTTTTACCCAAACAGAGATTTTTACTTTTCAAGTGACTTCATCTGATATACAATCTGACTCCAGAATTTTCCCACCTCAGCCCCGCTTTGGATTCTAAGATGGCGGTCATCATGTGCAACGAGCAAATTAGATTTGTTAGGAATATTAATATCTCTCTCAATATATAATACCATCAAGAATATTTTAGCCCTTTCACACTCACTGAACTCATCAGTTAATTTTTCCCTGAACATTCAAGTTGCAATCGCAAGCATTAGGACGACTGGGTTTTCTGTAGTACGCTCTGGAGTGGTTCCTTAAAGCTGTCTGTAATGCACTTGTCAATACAGGCTGTGGGAGGGGTAAACACAAATTATCTACCAGTTATCCAGCAGTTACCACACAGCGTGGCCTTTATTCCCACCATGTGTCAAGCCTGCGTACACGGACCCTCTGTTTGTAATGGTACTCCTTCAGGTGCTCCTTGAGTGTGTTGGGTATGGGCAAGGCAGTGATGCCGTCATAGGTGGTGCAGCTGCTGATCACAGCGCGGCAAATGTGTTGGAGGCTGAACGGCTGTGTGCGGTGGATAGGGTTGGACAGCAAAGGTTCGAAAAACATGCAGGAGTTAGGATCCTTATAGTGCTCCAACAGCCCTGTGACTGTGGGTGCGTGGAACACGCTGGGGTCGTGCACATCAAAGCTGAAGTTGTGGTTCCACTGCTCGATCCGGGCGTGCAGCGAGCGTCCATAGCGCCTGAAGCTGACGGAGAACAGATAGTCCTCCTGAGCCGAATCCCGCAGAAGGAAGGTACCCTCCGGTTTACCCTCCAGGAGCGTCTCAGCCTCATAGCGGTCCATCACTCCCCAGTAGCATGGTAGGTTTGTGATCTCCAGCAGGTCTGGCACCAGGCAATGAATGTAGTCAATCTGGGTGTGGATACGATGTTGGGCGTCCTGGGATTTGGGGTGATCCACCTGAACTGCAGACCCTCTGGTCAAGGAGCGAGGTGATGGGGAAGATGATGAGTCAGAATCCGGATGGGATTCCGCAGAGAAGGAGGGGACAGAAGAAGCAGAAGCTGCAGCAACCTCATCAAGAGTGTCCAAACAGCTTTGTAGAAGCAGCTGGTGCTGCTGCTGCTGCCTCTGTAGCATTTGCTGTTGTTGCTGGAGAGTGGCACGGTCATCCCCTGCCAACTCGTTCATCCCATGGGCCAATTTGGGACCCAGCTTGTACAGTGGGTTGATCTGCGCCGTCACCTCAAATGTGTGGATCTGAGCATTGGGTGGTGGGTCGACTCCTTGCTCTATGCTTATTCTCCGTCTTTCCCTCAAGCGATCATCCTCGTCCTCGACCACAACAGCAGCAGCAATTCCAGTGGATGAGGATGCTCCAGTCACAGCTCCAGCAAGGGATTCAACGACAGGTGGCTGTGAGATAGGAGCAGTGTGCTGCTTGATAAGGTACCACTTCTGGGCAAGGTCCGAACCAGCTGGGAATGGGCAACTGTCCAGCATCAACTCACTCAAATGGATCTTCCTCCGGGAGGAGGAGGCAGAAGGAGAAGCTGAGAGTCCCTGACCGGAGGCAGAGGCTCCACTGTATGACTTGAGGGGAAAACACTGGCCTACAGCATCCTGGATCTTCTGCCTGAGAGTACGACTACTGCTGGAAGACTTGTTGCTGTTGGTCTCAGGAACTGCCTGGTCAGCACTAAGGCAGCTTGAAGTTGGCCTGGTGCAGACTCTCTCGGGCCGCAAGGAACTTGACGAGCCCAGAACCTGTCGCCACCGGCGATCACGTATAGGGGATGAAGAGCTTCCGCTTCTAGACTCCAGTCTGTTTAAAAGGTCCCCATATTCGAAACCATCACTAACTGGCCGCTCGGATGCGGGTTCATGACCGAGGTGGCCTTTGCTCTTTCCCCTGCCACCTTTGCGTCTCCCTCCTTCCTGCCGTTCCTCGGAGCGACTCTGGCGCGCCTTGGGACGAGCGCCCCTCTCTCTTTCTTTCCCACGATCCCCTCCGTCCGTCGACATTACTGGTCACAGATTTAAGACAAATATATCCAAGATACTTTCTTGTTTAAAGAAATCGAAGACAATCCAATGAGAGCCAGTTGGTTGTCAGCTGTCAGTCCAACAGTTAACACTAACATTCCAACAAAAGGACCAAAGACCACTCAAAGAAGAATGCCAACCAGCACGGTCAACTGCTGATGACATACCCACACGCGCAGAACGACTGACCATACATTTTAAAAGGAAAACTGATGAAGTTTGTGACCTTAATCCATGTTTTTACTTTACTGTCATGGGGTGATGCACAGATCCCTTTTGTAAGTCCTTTGTCTCTGGGTACAATAGATAACGTTCCCAGCCTGTAGGGAAGACAATAAAAATCAAATTAGGCCAAGTATTACTTATACATATAAAATATACATACATATAAAATACATATAAAAAAAGGAATCTAGAAGTGTATAGAACTGTACAAAAAAAGTGTGTCATACTGCACTTTTGTATCATGGCTAGTATTAGAGCTGCTGCAATTAATTGGCGCACACATTAAAAAAAGACTTCAAATCATTATAGCGAATATTTTTTCTTCAATATCCCTATGTAATTTTTTCATGCGCCGTGATTTTTGGTTCCACTCAATGGTCAGCTCAATTCAACCGTTTTCAAAAAAGTCCTTGGAAGTATGGGTGTACTCAAATGACCTGAAAACAAAACGATGGTTTGTTCACTGTTCGATGGCATTCCGCAGGACTGATGCTGTGCATAAGTACCTGAAGAGAAAACACACTGGCACTATTCTGGATGATGGGCCGCACAGACTGCCAGAAAAGCCACATTACGTGTTGTCTATTCGTGTTGATTAAATCACAGTTAGTAGGGATAGATATAAAAATGCATTTTGTCCTTGTTGCTCCTCAATACACTTATTATTAAAGCCATGAATTGCCTGCTTGCAACCTTAGAATTTCCTTTGAAACGTATGAAAAATGTTTTGCCGAAAAGCAGGGCTTATTCTTGTTGACAGTGACAGTGCGCGTTTGGGCTTTGAGCAAATCGAGACATATCCAATTATTTTGTTTCTGCCATTATTTTAAGCAGGAATAATTGTGATGAATGAAAAATAAGGAATAAACTGAAGGAGCTGGGAATATTAATATGTCTTCATTATTACATATATGTTTTTTTCTTCCAGTTCTCTCTTGCGCTCAGTAAAGCCACATCAATGAATTCCTGCAAAAGAAGGATTACTCACCAGTTTATATAACGCAACTGATAGATTAATGTAGAGATAAATAGTTGTTGGTGGCACTCCTAACTGGTTTGTTAGCTTGTGATTAATGTGTTAAGACACTATAAAGCGCTTTTTTTCAGCTGTTTTACTTTTCTGTGAATCATTACACCCTTACAACTCAGGCCTCGACATGCATCTCCAGGGGTTTCCATCTACATCTTCTTAAAGGGCTCATATTCTGAAAAACAAGTTTTCCTTGCTTTTATTTTAAATAGATGAGCTTAATATCATACACAAATACTGTTAAAGGATGAACTGGAATTGTTTGTTCCCCAGTTCATATGGTCCATATATAAAATCCTAGCTGACACAAGTGCCAATGCTGAATTCACTGTTTTTGTGGTATCCCAGAAGCCAACACATACACATGCATACATGTCCCTTAGAGTTGCACAGGGACACATAAGGTTTTTGCAACAGATAAGGCTGCAATATTCAAACCAGCCTTCAACCAACCAGTGTTTATGACAGGACAACTAATCACAGCTCCAGCTGAGTTACTGGGTGTTCTGATCAAATTCTCTATGTAATCCAACAAAGGTCTAATTATTTTGGCTAAACTTTAACCATTAATAAAAATCAGAAAACTTTATTTATCCCAGAGGAAATTGCTTATGGCATGACTGCAAAGACATACAGAGATGAGAACAATGACAAAAAATATATGGAGTCTGAATAAATCCAATAAAAACCAATACAATTAAGATGGTGACAGGCTGAGGTGTATTTAAAGGGCCCATATTCTACATTTTCCTTGTTTCTTTTTTCCAAAGTATTTGTGAACCAAAATTATAATTTATTTTCATTTGAATAGCATCCTTACACCATTTTCTAACCTCTGTTCATCCCTTAGAATTAACCAGGCTGTGTTTGTTACTGCGACTTTAAAACAAACGTAAATGATCTTCTGCTCTGTATTGCTGCTCGTTCAGAAGGCAGCACAGGACCAAAATATTTCTTATAACTTCAGCCTCAGTGTTTGGGGCTAAACTGCTGTGGTAAAGTAAATATATGCAAATGTGTTGTTTCTGTGACATCACAAAAAGTGTGATTTGAAAACAGACAAAATTAAATCA
This sequence comes from Brachyalestes nurse, assembly GCA_037974405.1. Lineage (NCBI taxonomy): Eukaryota > Metazoa > Chordata > Actinopteri > Characiformes > Alestidae > Brachyalestes > Brachyalestes nurse. The sequence continues at coordinate 27,932,135 of JBBPCY010000001.1, read as the reverse complement.
AGTACAGATGTATTGTCACACAAAGTAAAGTGGCCCCTTATAGTCACGTGAACACAGTACAGCACAGACTGTGAACAATGTGAAATTCTTTCTCTGTATTTAACCCATTCACAAAGTGAAGTAGTAGGCAGCAACACGGCGCCCGGGAAGCAATGTGTGAGGGTACTTCAGTGGTGCCACTAGCAGTCTCGGGATTCAAACCCATGCCCTTCTGATCACCCTTCTGAACTCCCTAACCACCAGACAACTAGCTGCCGCACAAAAACAGATATTTGCAGCTTAGTTTCCATACATGGCCTGTATATATGGACATTTGAAATTTCAACAATATTAACACAAAATTCCTTTTTTACACACTGCCATTTTTAATTCCAGAAAAAGTGATTATATGGGCTCCTTAAAATATCAAAAGTCTTCACAATCACAGTAATATAACTGCAATACTAATATTTTGTCCATATCATACAGCCCTAATGTATCCCCACCCATTCACGGCTATACAAAGTTATTTGTAGTTTTTCAGGCTGTGAATGGAGCACAATACAGGGCAGCCAGTTGGAGGCGATGTGATTTACATGTATTAGCATTAAAGCCACTGTAAATAAAAAAAAAAGAAACAGCCTCTCTCAGAGATAAAGAGATTAGGAAAAATTAATTATCTACTAGGCCTTCTCTCCATATTACAAAACTCATAAAATTGACTCCAAAATGTGCATAAATTACTTGTAATTCTTTTTTTTACAAAATTATTAAAAAGAAAATCTATAGATGTGTTTAATAAAACAATAAACCACTCTAAAACTTATACTGTCATGCAGCTGTGATAATATTAACTAAAGTGAGTAGGTTTTATTAAAACAGGTCTATAATGTTAGTCTGACCATTTCAAGCCTCAGACAAACAAGGCCTGCGTTTACCGTGTTTACTGGTTCTTTTATACAGTTATAAAGTCATTTAATTATGAAAAGAGGCCGAGTTTGTAACAAAATCCATTTGGAGCAGTTAGCTTAGCCGCTAACCTCATTATACCCAAGTACATCCTTCGAAATATAGGCACAATACTGGTCAAAATTAACCCAGCTCACCTTATTCTGTCCTTTAACTCGCCACAGGGGTGAAAACCGATCATGTCACAGATGACCGACAGCGTTTGAAGCACTTAATCTACTTTCTTTGCTGTTGTGTTTGGTAGCAACCTCGCTAACTACCGTGTAAGACCGCAGGAGAGGCGGATTGGAACGCGCCCTGTGTGGCCTGGAAGACTCGGGGGCATTTCAATAGACCCAGTCGTTCACTCTCTCCCTACACCTCTAAACAGGACAAACAAAACGATCATCAGTGTAGTGGACGATTAAGAAATGTAGCCACGTGAAGCTAAATGTTAATGAAACATTTATATCCTTGAAACAAAAAATGTATATGATATAAAATGCTTATATGTACATGTATTATGCACACGTTCATGTATATGTAGTATGTATGTTTAAATATCATATACACCCATGTATACCCATGTGTGTGTGCGTATATTGCTGGCTTCCAGGTATCCAGGGATTTATAGCATGGCTCGACATCTTGTATTCTGGTAAATCTAGTATTCTGTATGACCCAATGAGGTCACTCAGTTTAATAGCTGACTAGAAAGGGAACAATGGGGTCAGTTTAGGAAACACCCACTGTAAGGTTAGTTCTTGTAGATACCTACATTATATTAGATTGATTTATTTTCATTTTATATTAGATTTATTCATTTTCTCTAATCGCTTAATCCTCACTAAGGTCACGGGTACCTGGAGCCTGCCCAGGGTGCCAGTCCACTGCAGTTAAGTTATTATAAATTATATTAAATTATGTTCTATTCTATTCTATTTTCTTCTATTCTATTCTATTGTGTTATATTATATTATATTATATTGAATTCTATAGTATTATATAGTATTTCTGTTACGTAATACGCCTGGAAATAATGAATTATTTCAACAATATTGCATTCAATATCATAGTATATTAAATAAAATATTTAAAAAGTCTATAGTGTTTTTTTTCAGCCGAAAAAGTTAAAAGTCCCTAAATGACTTTTATTTGTGAAACTGGACTTCCGCTGTTTGGGTTTTTCCACCAGCAGGTTCAAGCTGCTAATACGCTAACAGGCTAAATTATATGTTTTTCTTGATTTAGTTGTTTATATTTGACCAAGTTTTGGGTGTTTATATTCGTTTCTGTCTCTACATGCTGATGTTTCACGGATTTTGTATTTGGTGATTTTGGTGTAACGTTAAATTATGTCAGAAGTTGTTTATTTAGCAGATTAGCAGCTGTAGTCGAGGCTAACGCGGCTCTAAAGATTAAACAAAGTCGCGGCCCTTAAACCAAGATTTATTCACTCACAAAGTGTTTCGAGGTTTTCACTCGAAACATACCGTGAAAGCGGAGGGTTTCTGTGAGACGGAGACTGTGCAGCAGAAGGCGGTGAGTTTGTTGTGTTGAGGTGGAGCTGGATTAATAAACTGGACTGTCTGGAAAAAATATGAGGACTGAGTGGGTTGTTATTTTAATCAAACAGAACAAAAAAGAAACTTTGCCCTGACTGGCCTGGTGTGTAAATGGAGCTGGAAAAGGACTGGTGTTTTTAATCTCCAGTAAATTATTTTTATTTTTTGTTATTTTATTTATTTTCATATATCTATATATATATGAAGAGATATGTGTGTGTATACATTGTGCCAGCAATAAGGCAATTTTCTTTTTTATAATCTTTATATAATTGTATATCTTCTAGAAGTATGGACATTTATTCTTAAAACAGACGTTTTTTTTTTTCAGTTATTAACTTGGTGATTAGAAATATTTTTTTATTATTATGAATACCATATTAAAGACTTTTTCCCTTAAAATAATTACAGTATCTTGATAGAATACTTCATTTTATCCTTAGGCTACACTGATGTAATAACATTTAATAACTCATTTCCATGTCCTTTTTTTTTGTGATACTATATTTTGAGAATAAAATGTCAATACTAACATACCACTACCAGAGATACTACTAGCTGGTGGGGAGAAGCTAAATAGACCTAACATTTACAAGAGATTATAAAAGATTTTTTCTAGTTCCGTCTACATGCAATCCAGGGCAGTCTGACTTTGAACAAGAATTTTCCTCTCTTAGATGGTCTAACAACTTTTATTGTTCTTCAGATACAAGGATGGTGTGTGAGCTCCTGCTGTCCTCCGTGTGGCTGCTGTTTGTTGTGTTCTGGGTGGAGACCATCAGCGTGTGGCTTTTCCTCTGTCTGTTTTATCAGGATCGAGCCTTCTATCATTGGGGTGACGGGTAGGTGCCAGTCTGACTGACCCCTACGAGAATCTCCCATTCACAATACATTAAATGATGTGTAGATGTTTGGCTTTGTTTACAGCAGTAGTTCAGTATATATTCACACTATCCCCCCCCCCCCCTTACTTCAGTTGTAGTTAATCACTTAAGGCATATTTGGTGTCGTAGTAGAAGCTTACACACCACCAATTAGCATGGCGCTAACAGCATGCTTGAATCATCACACCCTCGTCTCTAGGGGTGTTCTGTAATCTCTAATAGACTTGTTTATGTAGGTTTTTACACTCCATGATATGTTGATCCCTATCTTGAAACCTGAAAAATTGTGTTAATTTCACTTTCTCTTATTACTTTTATTGCTTTGTTACATGTAAATTTCAACAATACATTACATAGTGTTAAGCTTTAGATGTAGAACAGTAAGTTATTTTGCTGTCTCTTTTACAGGGTGTTTGTGGATGATCCTGGTCAGATATTGTACATGCTGAGCAGGTAGTAATTGTTTTTATATGTTATTTGCAATTTGTTTCTAACAAGTCAGCGTGGTCTTATTTGTCACTTGTGTAGTAGTCAAGTGCTTTTAGTTGGAATTTATTCTGTAAATGTATTGCTATTGGTATCTAGACTGATTTATGTTGGTATTGTCCATAAATAACTCCTGACTGCAGTTGGTAGTTTCAGAGAAAAGAAAACGTCTAAAGCCTAAAAACAGTCCGTGATTGGACTTTCGGTATTTCATGAAATAGGGTTTATCTGTAAAGCTGGATAACATAAGCGCTTAAAAAGAATTTGCCTCGTGGTAAAGTATTTGACGACTTCTCCTTTAATTTGGGCTACTGTTATCTGACTAACTTTGTGAAATACTGCCCTGGATGTAATAATAATAACTTTACATAAAGTTACAAAGGTCGCTTTACATTAATTAGTATGTCAAAGACCATAGGCCTTGGAGAATAGGTGAAACTTCGAGATCTCCAGAGACGGGATGTTTAATGGGACATCAAGTGTTGGTTTCAGCTTTGGGCTTCAGAGATTATTTCCACTTTAACAATAACAGCTTTTTTTAATTAGGGGAATAAAAAGAATTTAATGTAAAAATTAACATTACAGCAGGTGTATGAATCCACATAAACTTCGTGAGTAGTCCTCAAGGTTCCTATTAATAACTGTTTTCTGCATGGTTACAGAGTGGAACGCTCTGAACACGCTCAGACCTGAGGATGTGGTGGCGTCATCGACCAGCAGACCAAAACATTACAGACAGTGGAGAGAGCTGCGTGATGGGAGTGAAAATTGGCTTCCTGTCCACTTCTCCTCTTGTCTTTTATCAGCCTGCGCTGGGCATGATGTGTCTTAAAGGTTGCCCACAGCTGAAAAAGGAGAGTTTGCGCTGAGCTTGTGGAGGTTTCCGGAAAAACGCAGGCAGACACGGTGAATGTAGAATCTATCTTGGTGTTAAAATGGGAACTGCCTAAATGTTTGTTTTTTAGTCCCCTCAAAAATTGACCAAGTTTTTGGGGTTGACGTTTTTCCTTTCTGGTGGGTTCTCAAATCGGTGCGGTTGTTTCCTAAGCATCTGTGTAAAGGCTACGAGCTGTTGATTTGTTATTCTTGCAGATTAGAGCTGCGTAACTTAATAAAATGACTTGTAGTGACCGTGTACTCCCATCGTTTATGCAGTCCTCTGTGTAACTTTTAAAATGGAATTTCACTAGTTTGGTTTTTTTTTTTAGTTTTAGAATAATCCCAAGTATTGAGATCTGGGTTTGGTGTGAAATGCTACATCAAAGAGAAACTAACCAGCACAGATTTTCTTTTCTGTGGTGGTGAATGGAACCAGAAGTCTCCAAAACACATTTAAAACAAATATTTACTACTGACCCCTAGTGAAGCTCCCTGTGTCCCTAATTGTTTAAAGGGAATGTTGATGATGGTAAAATAGTGTCAGATCAGTTTTCTCTGGGCAGTATTTTGCCTCACAATGCCCTGCATGTAGCCCTCACTATGAATGGGTTTAGTTTTGGGCCAAACGCTTCTCAAAACTCTTGTAAAAGAACGTCTCTTACGACATTCATAACCATTTCATGAAATAACTTTCTGTGAGGGAGCTTTTAGAAGCAGACGTCTGGTCCCCTTCACCACCACTGGACAATTCTGAATGGAATATTTCACACTAAATCCACTCTGAGCTACTCTTTTTACATCGCATGTTTTTAATTATGCAAGAATGTAGAAAAACCTGTGCAGTTTCTTTATAACTAGGAATTCATTTATAACACTTATTACAATCCGCAATGAAGTGACTGTTATTTGTTATCACCTTATAACTAGGCCACATCATAGTGGATGGTATTTTACCGAAATTGACTCATCAGTAATGCTGAAGACTTTCACTCACTTTGAAACTCATTTTCACCTCGGAACACTTTGAAATGAGGCCTTAAAAATGACCAGTTACACTGTATTCTTCTTATTATTTTTTTTAACTGGAGTTGTATTAAAATATAATACCATATTGTGTTGGTACATATGCCTTGCCTTCATTTACAAATGCATCAGTGTCAGCAACAGTACATGGTTAAGGATTTACATCATTTAGAACAAGGTAATTTACTTTTATCAAATGATTAAAATGTCCACAAAAGCTCATACAGAGCTGTGATTGATCACAATGGAGTTTGTTGCATTGTGATAGATTAAAGACCTCATTTGCAGATTCCAACCTCTATTGAATGGAACAGTTGAGACCAAGTAACACAATAGAGGTTTAAACACAGACACCCAAAGCTGCCCAAGAGTCCAAGATGAATTAGGGAGCGGTATGTTGCTGATAATCCAGATTGACTCCAAAACTAGACATTCCAGCCTCAAAGAAGCTCTACAGACTGTTTTTAGCAGAGATCCGCACAAAAGCCCTGGTTGATTGTTGCTAAAGAAAAGCACTGCTTTAGTAAGGGCAGGTCTGGGGTTACATACACCTTCTTACGGTGATGTATTTTTGAAGTCTCTGTTTACACCCGGTAGGTATGCAGGTATGAACGCACCTAAGATGCATTTAAACCAGATTTATATTCATTCACTCAGTGTAAACACATCAGTTGCTCTGAGACACATTCAACACCCAAAAAAGAAGGGAATGTAAATGTTTAAACCTGCCATGTGATTCTTGATGATGTTTTTGTAATAAGGCTGTACAGTTTGATTGTCACTCATGAATGGTTGTGAAAATATATGCACTATTGCTGACTTTTGTTCCTACCAGATTTCTATCACTTTTTGTCATTGTTTTCTAAACAATAAATCAACGTTTGACAGAATGAATTGTTTGCTTATTTTCCTGCTTTGTTCAAAACTAGCTGAAAGGTTATACTGAGGAGTTGCTGTTATTACATAATTAAGACATGAAGATACCAGAGATGTTGTTTTACCAGAGTTTTGAAAAGCAATTGGCCTAAAACTAAACCCATTCATGGACAAGGGGACCATGCAGGGCATCATGAGACAAAATAGTCCCAAAAAACTGATTTAGTTTAGATTTGCTGCTCATTCACCATCATCAACATTCCATATAAACAACACGTGTGTAGCTTCAGTTGGGTTTGTTAATAAATTAAATGAGAAGATAAACCTTTATTAGTCCCACAAGTGGGAAATTTGCATTGTCATAGCAGAAGTTGGACAGTACAAAGAATATTTGTTAGAGATGTCTGGTTCCATTCACCGCTTCTGTGAAGAATTCCGAGTCTCTATAACAAACCGTTTCACGCCAAACACACTCTGAATGACTGTTTAAATCTTAATCTCTGAATTATGGGGAATTCCATTTTAAATCCATTTTTTAAGTGATGTTAACTAACATGGCAAATAAAGGCTTTAAGCAATAAACTGAAGGTATCTGTGCTATGCTTATGGTTAAAAAATATCGCCACCCACCCACCCAGTTAAATGCCACATTTGTCTATAATGGCATATAATTATACTACATAGACAAAAGTATTGAAACACCAATAATGACATTGTATTCGAATACATAGACTATGTAACATGGAGTTAGTTCCCCCTTTTCAGCTATAACTTTCCACAAGATTTTGGAATGTTTCTGTGGGAATATGTGCTCATTCATTCTGTAGGGCATTTATGATTTTGGCTGAGAAGGCCTGGCTCGCAATCCAGTTCATCAAAAAGTTGTTGGATGGGGGCTGAAGTCAGGACTCTGTGCGGGCAAGTCAAATTCTTCCACACCAAACTCCAACCATGTCTTTATGGAGCTTGCTTTGTGCACTGACCTCATAAACGTTCTAAAGGCACAAATTCCCAAAAAATCTTGTGGAAACTCTTCCAAGAAACTTATAGCTGCAAAAGGTGATCAGCTCCGTATTAACATCTCTATATTTAAATGCAATGTGAGTAAGGTCTCTGTTGCTGTATTGGTCAGGCCTCCCAATACTTTTGTCCAGATAGTGTGCCTGGGCCTCGGCATCGCTCGGTACCAATTCGGAAAATAAATTGAAAATAAATCCCTACAAAAATTACAAAATTACAAAAAACAAATATCATACAAACTCCAGCAGAAAGTATTATTTTCAGGATTCAGGCATGTGTTTCTGTACCTCAGGGCCCACCTACAGTCAGGAGGAGGGGTCCTGCATGAGCGTGTGCTGCAGAACAACCGTAAACAGACACAAACAGAACTTTATTTCGGTTTTTATTTGGGTTTATCTGGACACCGCGGAGGATTTTTGTTATTACTGAAAAATTAAAAGAAAATATTTTTTTGGCTGAAATGGCACCGACGATTCAGACTCAGGCACAGCGGGAGGACGGACACAGGTGAGGGGCTAGCAGAGAGCAGCACCTCGCGAATGAGAATTCAAAAACACACGTTTATAGAAACACGGTGTAGTTAATAAATCGTCTTTGCCTTCAGAGGCACGTAGATATTTCAATCGAACAGTAGTGATTCATATATTTGGTGTAACATTTGGTGAATATTTCGATTTTAAGTTGTCCATTAGCAATTATTTGCAGCTATGATGGCTAACGCTAGTTGCTTAAATAACTGTCCCAGCTTTCAGAGTAGTTGAAATTCAGCTTCCAGGCTTGATGTTCTGATCTTAAAGCATGTAGATTTTTCAAATAAACCGTACTTGTTCATATATTTGGTGTAGAATTGGATGTTTTGCCTAAGTTTAGTGTGTGTGGTGGTGTGTGGCTAATGCTAATCAATACAAGTCGTAGATACTTAAAACTTCTTTCCTTTGAATAAGTTATAATTCAGCTTCCAGACTTTGCTTTGATATTAAAGCATGTAAAATAAACAGTAGCTATTTTATATCTGGTGTAAAATTAAATATTTTGATTGTACGTTGTAGAGTGTAGTGGTGATGGCTTATGCCAACCCCTAACATCAGAGTTCCAGAGTTCCATCAATATCACTCCTAGTTACTTAACACTCTCAGCATTCAAAGAAGTTCAGCTTCCAGACTTTTTCAACTTAAAGTCCCAGAATTAAGTTTCTCCAGTTACGTGAAACACAACAGTGTTTCACATAAAAAGCTGTTGTATCTAAGCGCTCTGCCAAATGATCTCCTCATGAGCTCTAAATAAAAATAAAATCTCTTTTTAAAGTTCTTGTATTCATTTATTAACACCACATGCAATACACATTGATGTAGTTCTTAATATAGACGTAATAGTAATGTTGTGACTTTTTCTAACTAATGTAAAGTAATAATTGTAATAATAGCTTTGTTTCATTATCCACAATATTCAGCTCAAAGTGCAAAAAGAACAGTTTATGTAAAAATGAAAAGATCAAAATGGGTAAAAAGTATATTATAAGATGAAATGACAATCAAAACTACAAATGTCTATAATATAAAAAGAAACCATTATACCATTTCTTGTGATTTTTTTGAGTGTCTATTCATGGGGTGTGTGTGTATGTGTTTTTCAACAGGAGTTCTTCACACAGAGCAATACCTGAAAGGTACTGTATTCATGGTCTCTCTCAATACTTAGCGTCAGTAGACAGTATCAGTACTGAAATATTAGCCGTCTTTAAACGGTAGAAGATTTAATGCAGATTGTGCTGTTCTTCTTTTCTTAAGGTCTGGTGTTGTGTGCCGTGTCAAGTACTGCAACAGCCTCCCTGATATTCCATTTGACCCAAAGTTCATCACGTACCCCTTTGACCAGCACAGGTATGGCAGAAATGGTTCAGATTCACAGTTTTCCACAGTCAATCAGGCAAGATGTGTTTAAAGTCAACATTTGATTTGTTTAGTTTTGAATTGGATCTACAAGGCTAATGTATTAACACTAGAAATCAGTAGTCAAGCAAAAGTCACTCCAAACCTCTTACTTAAAAATGCATCTTCTTTAAGCTCTTCATTAAGGTGGAGCAGACTTGTGGACATGGTTTAGTGCACAGTATGGCTTATTTTAAACTTATTTTTTTTAAATAAGCAAAACATTACCATGTAGTGGAATGAAGTGGGCACCCTTTATCCACAAGAGGCTCTGTTTTCAGGAGCTTTGTGAACATCAGCTCTAGTATTCATGAATTAGTCTTATCAGTTCTCTTAATGGTCAATTTTTATATTGCTTTACTGCTGTAATTACAGAATGCAGTTGTGATTGATAGTCTGAATGCATAATTCCTGGTTTTTCTACCCCAAAGTGTGGCAATTGTTATTTAGGCATTTCAGTACTGATTTTGTTTCTTATGCAGGTTTGTGCAGTATAAAGCCACGTCACTGGAGAAACAGCACAAGCATGAACTGCTTACAGAGCCAGATCTGGGGGTTACTATTGACCTCATCAACCCAGACACATACCGCATAGACCCCAACAGTAAGTGCAAAATTAATACATACCGTGTAGAATCCAAGAATATGTGCATAATCAACACATACTGCATAATAAGTACATAAAAATACCTACTGAATAGACCTAACATTAAGTACTTAATACATACCATATAAACCCCAACAGTAAGTATTACTTAGTACATACCGCATAAACAAATATATCTGTATTGTGTAGACCTCAACAGCAATTCCATATTTAATATGTACTGTATAGGCCTCAGAAGTAATTACGTAATTATTACATCCTGAATTGATTGCAACAGTAAGCACATACTTAATACTGTGGTGACTTCAATAATTAGTAGATTATTAATACATACCACATACACCACAACATTAAGTACATACTTAATACATACTGCATAGATCCTAACAATAAATACATACGTTATACGTACTGTGTAGACCACAACAGTGAGTACATACATAACACAAAACACATAGACTGCAGCAATATTTACATACTCAATACACACTACATATTCTCCCACCAGTAATACATACTTAATATGGACCCCAGCAATAAGCTGTAAACTTTCAGTGACTTTTGTCTACTTCGGATTTTGAGGGTGATTTAGCTCTAACGTGGTTGTGTTTTTCTTCATTCAGTTATCCTGGACCCTGCAGATGAGAAGCTTCTGGAAGAGGACATCCAGGCTCCCTCCAGCTCCAAGAGGTTAGAGGTCCCTAAAGCAGGGTCTTCGTTTTGACATCACAGGGTCATGGCGAATTTGTTACAGAGAACGTTTAATGCTCACTGTACTAATTTGCAGTGGTTATTGTGGTCGTATGAGTTATTTATGTACCTACTGTCAATTTATTTTGTGACTACAATGAATAATTTAGTAACCATAGCGAGTTTTCTAGTCACTGCTATGAATTATTCAATATCTACTTTGTATTATTCAGTAATCACTATAAATTATTTAGTGTTTACTATTAGAATTCTGCATCCATTATGTATTTTTCAGTAACCACTGTAAATTACACAGTAACCGCTATGGAATATTCTAAGTCTGCTATTTGTCTTGTAACCACTATGAATTTGCACATTACCATCAAAAAATTATTCAGTAACCACTATGAATAATAATAGTAATAATAATAATAATAATATGTGGCTTTTTAAAGAAACCCAGTTAAACCTATAGATTTCTTACCTTTTTAGGGACCCTTGATAATGTCAGGTTGCTTAAAAAATCCTGTTGAATATCAGCCAACTCTCATATTCATATATATTTGAGAGTTTTGTGTATATGTGTGTAGTATGTGTGTACATGTCTGTAGTATGAATGTGAAAGTTGATCTGAGTCTGTGTGTGTGTGTGTGTTTGCAGGTCACAGCAGCATGCTAAGGTGGTCCCATGGATGAGGAAGACAGAGTACATCTCCACAGAGTTCAACAGATATGGGGTCTCCAATGATAAAGTGGAGGTCAAGTAAGTAGGACAATTTGGAATCCCGTACACACACCCAGTCTCTCTCCCTCTCCCACACTCACTCGCAATCACAGCAGTCACTGCTTCATATATTGCCATAGGATTAATTTTGTTGCGTGTGTGTAGGATTGGTGTGTCAGTCAAGCAGCAGTTCACAGAAGAAGAGATCTACAAGGACAGAGACAGTCAGATTGCTGCTATTGAAAAAACCTTTGAGGATGCCCAGAAAAATGTGAGTATGAGGACAGTGGCACTTTAAACAAAAAAAATAGTTTTGCTGTCAAACAGTGCTAAAAACAGGAGTAATGTTGATTGCTTTTCGTGTACACACAACATAGAAATTCAGTCAGTTTTCATTGTACCAGTAAGATGAAGGGCATTTACTATCACAACTTGCTAACATCAGAGTTGCGTTAATCACGTGAAACGTAGGCAGCTTAACTGTGAGTTATACCATAAATTGTACAGTTGTCTGTTGGTCTGTCTGTCTGTCTATCTATCTGTCTACCTATCTTGTTAATCTGTCATGGAAGTAGCTAAACCCAAAACTAGTTGTTAAATAATGTCTGCTGGGTGTTTGAACAAATTATCCTCGAAGAAGTGACTTTGTTATAGTCACTTTTACTCTTTCTCTCCAGATCACCCAACACTACAGCAAACCGAGAGTTACACCTGTGGAAGTGCTGCCTGTCTTCCCTGACTTTAAGGTACCACACAAGCTCAGACTACATCTTGCACACCAGAGTTTGCACTCGTTTTTTATTATGTATACGACTGTTGGAATATTTATTTTTATTTTGTCTTTTCATCTCTCTCTCTCTGCCTCTCTTTCTCTTCCCTCTCTAGATGTGGATAAACCCTTGTGCTCAGGTTATCTTCGACTCTGACCCTGCTCCTAAAGATGTGTCAGGCTCGGCTGCTGTAGACATGATGTCCCAGGCCATGATCAGGTGTGTGTGTTTGCAGTCTTTTCCTTCTCCTTTTATAGGCTACCCAGTCAAAATCATGTGACTCCTGGCTTAGATGAATACAGACATTAACTGGCAACGTTGACTTCCTCTCATTAGGGAATAATCTGTTATAAGCTTGTGTTTTGGCCAAAGTCAATTTTCTCCTGTTTCTAAATGTACATATGTACTAAATCCTAAGTCCAACACAGATCTGATCACTGTTGTAACTCTGATATGGAATTGTGTGCCAGAGGAGAAAACTAATTATAGACTTACTGTATCTAATCACAGTGGGCTTGAAATGCTACACCCTCAAAGAAACAAAACTTTATTGCTAAATGATGTAGTAGTTTCAGCTTATGGTTTGAAATACGACGTTGTTGCTCTGAATAGGAAGAATAAGACCTTCTGGATCTTTGTGTAGCTGTTCTGTTTTTGCAGCTTAGTTTCTGTATATGGACGGAGGAAGGGTTGTTGTAAAATTTGCAGTGTTTACATACTTTTGGTTTTTCAAAAAAGTGAGTACATTAATTTTTCAATTTTGTCTCTGTAGGGGAATGATGGATGAAGAAGGAAACCAGTTTGTGGCGTACTTTCTGCCCAACGAGGACACGCTACGCAAGCGTAAGAGAGATGTAGAAGAGGAAATGGACTACATGCCTGAAGAGCTGTAAGATAATTTCTAGTTATAACATCAATAGTAATAATGATAACTATATATGACCTCTTTCATACAAACACAGGCAGCTGAATGTGTTTTGTACAGTATAAATAAGACAACAGGGTTCCACTAATCAAGACTTTTCCTCTTTTGCTTCTTTACTTTTGCACTGGAGCTATGAAGCTTAACATGACACTCAGTGTCAATAGTCACCCAGATCTTTTCTATCAACACATCCCCAGAACTGTTCTCAGCTTTCTCAAACCGCATCCAGTTCTTCATGAAGGTGGAGTTTCTCTTTTTCTCCCTCTCTCTCACCGTCTCTTTTTCTCACATTCTGTCTATCTGCAGATATGACTATAAGATAGCAAGGGAATACAACTGGAACGTGAAGAATAAGGCCAGCAAAGGCTACGAGGAGAACTACTTCTTCATTTTCAGAGATGGAGATGGTGTCTATTACAATGAGCTGGAGACCAGGTGTGTGTTCTCTCAAATGCCAAACTGTGTTGCTGTGTGTTACTGAATTGACCAGGTTCTAATATGCTAATCTCTTCTGTGGTAGTTACTGTTGCTGGGTTGGACAACATTTGCAGATAGATGGCATTAATCCCATTTAACCAAATTGTTAATTCTACTTTTTAATTACTGTATATGTAGAAATATATCCGTTATTCATATTGTACCTCTAATGTAGACACACTGTTATGTTAACATTTGCTCTGAACAGCTACACCCCATCAAATATTATTTGACACATGCAGAAACCATCCAAATTATTCCCTTATTTTCAGAACTATAAGGGGGTGTGGATTCACTGCACCCCAAGGGAAAATCTGTATTGAAAGCTAAGCATTTTGCACCCTGAGACTAAAATATGAGAGAGAAAAGAGTGCTTGTCAGAAATTGTTGTTTTCCAATTGTGTTGTCATAGCAAGGTCAGAGGACCCTCTTAAGCAGTCATTATAAACCGAGGTCATATTAAGACTTCTTTTTGGATCTGCATAATTAAATACATATACTAGCTCATATGTTCTGCATATTACTTGCAGCTGTATTACTGCGCAGTAATTTGTAGCAGTTTAGTGGTTACGATAGTCCACAGACACCAACTACTGCCTAAAAGGTTTTACATCATTTAGTATGTTTACATAATAATATAAAATGATACAAATTAAAATAACAATGAAGATAGCTACAGCTTGTCATTTTTGGTCAGATATTGCTATAGTGCTATACCCCAGCATGGTTGAGAACAAGTCCCTTTGAAGGCTCTCTCTAGCAGTAAAGGTGGCGTTGATTCTGCAGAACTTTTCAGAGGCCCAGTCATTTCTGGGTGAGTGTAATACGGCTATCTGCATGTGTTCCCCAGAGTGCGTCTGAGCAAGAGGAGGGCGAAGGCTGGAGCTCAGTCCACCACCAATGCTGTGCTGGTCTGCAAACACAGAGATATGAACGAGAAAGAGCTGGAAGCACAGGTTTGAAAATGGACACACATGCACGGACACTTTTACACAAGCAGACTTCCTCTCTTAAATGCAGTAGGGGGGAATACACTGTATATAAACAGTACACACCCTTCATTCATTAAATATGCATTGATTTATGAGAGTAGGAGTAATTCACTGTTAATTCAAAGCCTATTAAAGGAGTGATGTGGACCTAAAACCAAAAAATGTGTTTTAAACTGTGTGTGGTCTGCAGGAAGCCCGCAAGGCTCAGCTGGAGAATCACGAACCAGAGGATGAGGAGGAGGACATGGACAAAGACATGCAGGACTCTGGTAATATGCTACAAAATATAATCATATATACATCATATATTATCCTATAATTTTTATTTTTTCTGATAGTAAATAATAATCCACTTTAATCATCAAATGATTTAAGTGATCAGCTACTTGCCAAATGTGTAATTATGTGGTCTTATGAAGAACAGTCAGATCCTATTGGATTTGATTGAATGCACATACTGAGGTCATTTAAAAAATTATTAGATCAGAACAAAATATATTTTGTTATATATATATAGGGCTTTATTATTCAAAACAGAGCATAATTCTCAGGTAAATATTATAGTGCCAGAAGGGGCCCCAAGATAGAAAAATAAATGCTTATGCTATCTTTCACATCAAAGCTCATACTTTTTATTTAAGTTTGTTTGCTCTTATTCCAATACCTGTACTCAGAGTACTGACTGAGTATTGAGTACTGGTCTGATACCAGTGCTCTGCTGGCACAAGTAAAATGTATATGAACACAAACAGTATTTTAGTGGAGGAACAAGTTTTATAAAACCTGTATTTGTGTCCAAGTTTGAGTGCTCACACACTCACACACTTGTCTTCTTTTGCACGCAGGCGAAGAGAAGGAGAAGGGCAGCGAGAGCGAGAATTCAGAGAGCGAATCAGACCGTGAGGATGAAGAGCGGCGGGGCGAAGATGAGGAGGATGAAGAAGACGAGGAAGGAGGGAAGCCACGAGAGAGGAAGGCCAGTGGCAGTGGCAGCGAGAGCGGAGAGGACCGGCAGGCCCGGGATGAGGAGGAAATCTTCGGCAGCGACGACGACAGTGAGGAGGAGGATGGGGGACGCCGCAGCGGCAGTGAAGATGAGGAAGGTGAGGGGGGAGGAAGGAGGAGTGGCAGTGCCTCTCCAGCTCACAGCAGCAGCGGCCACTCAGAGGTCGGCCAGCAAAGCGGTAGCGAGAGAGCGTCGGACTCCAGCGACGATAGCGACAGTGATTGAGACGAAAAAACACAAATGCCTTGGGGTGGGACACAGCATCCCTGACAACTGCCCTCGTTGCTCGGTGTCCAAGTCCCCCTCCCACTTTGAAAACTGCAACCCCCATCATCCCTGGGTGTCCCAGTCCCATGCTGACTGGGGGAAACCCAGTTCTCCCAGATCTCATTTCGTCCTTTTCACTCTCTTGCTCTGTTTAAATGAGGGGATTATTTCTTTTTTCTTTATATTTCTGCTGGCTGTTTTGTTTTGGTTTTTTTTGATAAAGTGCTGCAAGTTAACCAGCATCATGAGAATCCTGCACTTAAGACATTAGGAACTGAAGCCTTGACGGCAGTTTTCATGCCCTACACACAATATGTAACATAAACCTTTGTCCACTCTGGATAAAAAGTCCCTTTAATTCTTAGTCAGAACTATGAGGGAGCCTCTGTTTATTCAGCCTTTAGGGAAAAAGCTGCTTTTTTGTAGCAGAGAGGAGTAGCGTCCGGGCAGTTCTTTGGCTTTAAGCAAAAAGACTTCAGGGTGATCAACCTCTGTCCTTTATGTACCCAAACGAATACTGTTTACACTGGCGGAGTCGATTGTGGATCAGATTTGTGTAGTTCTCTTTTTTCTGTTTGTGGACACTGCCTCCCTTTATGACAAGCAAAGTAGTTTTTGGTTAAGCCAGGGGGTTTCAGTCCCAGGGACCCCATGTCATGTGCGCTGTTGTGTTTACACACTTAGTAAGCACAACACTGCAGGACTGACAGCAGGACCTCCAGTCATATCCTACACTGTAAACAATTGTGGGTTTTTTGGATGAATAATTTTTACAGTGTAATGTCAGTGTCTTTTGTTTATTTGTTTATTTTACTAGTTGAAAAAGGTAAAGTATCCCGCCAGGTGACATGTTGCCACAGATAAAGGATCCCACCAGGTCACATGTCATTTTGTTGTATAAACTGATGTAAATAAAGATGAACCAATGGATTAGTTTACAAAAAATTACAATTGTCAACTTTGTGGGGTGCCTTCACACCTAAAGGTTTTGTCAGAGATCCATGCTTTTTTGTGTTTTAGTGTATACAAGTCAGAAGAAGGCAGAAAAGAAGTGCACAATATGAAAAATTTGGTCAATCCATATTTATTATTCAATTTAACTATCAATATAAGCCAAAATATATATTAAAAGAGTAAGTCAGACCTCTAAGATCCCAAACTAGCAGAAGGAAACAGCAGTGTTCACAGTGTTGAGCTTGCTTTAACGGACTTGTTTTAAGTCTATTTAACATGAATTCAGGCACAGTTCAGACATAAATTGGTTCCTTTTTAATCAATATGAACAAGACTCATCCTGTATTTCCTAATATATTTCCTATACATCCCAATATTCATCTTATTTAATCTTCCTATTTTATTCATCAGAATTAAACAGACTGTGGCTTTACAGTTGGCTCAGGTATTCCAAAAACATGCAGTTTGACTTTAAAACAAAGTCCTGGTCTGCTTCTTGTATCTGTGGTCAGATGTCTTCTCTGTGATGATAAAATGAATCAACGAAAGAAAGAGAGTTTTTCTTTCAGCCACTCCTCCGACAGGTCATCTGCGTTCCGAACCTCAAACACCTGCAGAGGAGCAAAAACAAATAGGTGTTCTGGCTAGATTTGTGTAATGGGTGGGTGGTGGTGGTTTGAGCAGGTTTGCTGGAAATGTCTCAAGAAAATACATTTATAGGGATGATTGTCAAATTTAAACAACCGATAAATCAATAGATCATCTTAGTTGTGAAAAGCTGTTCATTAAGGTGGATCAGACTTGTGGATGTGGTTTAAAACACAGTATGGCTTTCTTTGAGCTGTAAAATTGGAACTACAGCATTACTGACCAATGTTTCAGACAAACACCAAGCCTGTTATTCACAAAGTAGGACTGATCTCGGATCAGATTCTTTCATATTTGTTGTCACAGAAACAAATTCTGTATCAGCGTCATAAGCCATCCCCCAGTGTTCAGCTAGATGATGACGTTTTGTTCATGTTCACAGCTCGCAGTAATATGTTCTACAGACTGCAATTTTAGCAGTCTTATGATGTACGATTTTGGGCTGTCTCAGACAAAAGATGACAATCATACAACAATTGTGGAGATTTCTTTGGTCATGGCTCCTATGGTGGTCCTGCGTCGTACTGCAAGAGAGATTCAAAGATGTCCATCGTCACTGTGACCAGCAAATACAGCCTGTGATTATTTTCTGACAATGTTAGGATGACCATCTCGCAGTGTGTGTGTTCTGCTATGACCTACGTCTACTGACCAGCCAATAAAAATCCAAGCAACACTGAGGCCAAACAAAGGAATACTGCAACGTGGGACAACGTTATGCAGCATCATCTTTAGATTTTTCACTGCACACATTAAAAGAATTGATTGCCGGAGTCCTCATGGTCTGTGACCTCATCACTAGCACATGCTGATGGCATTTTTTTCTTCTGTACTAACTTGTCATAGCTCACATTTCAATAGGATTTATCATCGTATATCTACATACCTTCACACAGACCACCATAATCTACATACATATCGTACCCGAGTGTAACTGATCCATGTTACACAGTGTGTTTGAATGATAAAATGGCTGAAATCACACACACTGTAGAACTCATAAGATCACACACTTTGGTTGCAAGACCATGACAATGGTTGCCTTTGAACCTCTCTCACAGTACAATGTAATTTCACAAAAAATGTCATCTTTTGTCTGCAACAGCCCAAAATTGTACAATGTATACCGGGCAATGTAGACATACTGTGTTTTAAGCCACGTCCACAAATCCGCTCCATCTCAGTGAAGAGCTGGATGTGGTTTGAGCAGGTCCTGAGAAGTTAAAGAGGTTTATTTACAGGAAAAGATTTGAACTAGCATTAGTGACTTTAGCCTTCCAGCTCCCGTTCTGAAAATTTGGACACCAAACACGTCTCAGGTGATTGACATCACCTCACCTTGGTGAGTTCTGCTGACTGGACCAGTCTGTTTTTGCTGCCGGCGTACATCATCTGCTGTTCTGGTTTGCAGCCTGTTTAGAGAGAGACTTTTATTGCAAAGGAGAGACAACAAGGACAGAGATTTGGCCTCACAGGAGAAGATCAGATTTCACTGCACGTCTAAAAGAATAACAAATCACTACAAGTGCATATTTTCTCCTCACATGCATCCTCACACACGGCTGGGTGTCACTTGGGGTTTTGTAGTGTGAAGGATGAGACCTACCTACAGGGCTGGAGAAGATGAAACACAGAGGATAGGACACTCTTCCATCCGCGTGCGCCAGCTTATAGCTGTACACTATGTATGTGCACTTCAGTTAAGGCCTTTCACCTTATTGGATATTGTCATACACTGACCACTTCATCAGAAACACCTCCGTTATGATTATTTTTGGGTGATGGATCATTTTCAGCACAATGGTGACATAGTAGTGGGTGTATGGGTGTGTGGTGTTGATGTGACCCAATGTTGTTTGAGCATTTGCACATCAGTTAAGAGTGGTCCATCACCCAAAACTATCCAGCCAGCAGGCACTTTGTGGTCAGAATCTGGTCACCAATGAAGGACTAGAGGATGTCTAATACAAACTATGAAGTAATAGGTGGACTGTCTGTTACAATACATCCATCCGACAGGCAGGAAAGCTATGAGAGGTTGAATTTCAGAATTAACTTTCCAGATTTCCAGATTTTTTGGAGTTCCTGAGGTCTTATCACAATAACCTTTTTCATACATCAACACGATAAGGATATCTGGGCTGGCGCTCTGGAAGCTCCTCCCTTAGGTCATCCAGTGAGATGTCCTGTAACATTAAAAGAGTTACTGTAATAGACTGATACTTATTACACTGTAGCAGATACTGCAGATGGGCTATCATAACAGACCTATATTTCTGAAGAGATATCGTAACAGACCAATGTAACAGAAGGGATAACAGAGCAGTTTTACAGAAGGGATATCGTAACAGGTTGATGTTGCGGAAGGGAAATCGTAACAGATGGATATTACAAAAAGGGATATCATAAAGACCCATTTTACAGAAAAGATATTGTAACAGACCAATTTTATAGAAGACCTATACAATATCGTAACAGACCAATATTTTAGAAGATAAATTGTAACAGACCAATATTATAGAAGAGATATCATAATATACTGACATTACAGTAAGGATATGGTAAGGGATTGATGTTACAAAAGAGATATAACTGATTAGTATTGCAGAAGGGATATCAATCCAGACTAGTTTTACAGAAAGGATATCATCAGTGACTGACATTGCAGAAGGGATATCATAACACACCAAAAGAACAAAAGGCATGTTATAACAGATTGATGCAACAGAATTGATATCGTAATAGACCAGTTTTATAGAAGGCATCTCGTACCAGACCAATGTTGCAGAGGGGATATCGTAACAGAATGATATTACAAAAGATATGTTATAATGGACTGATATTACTGAAAAGAATAGAAAGTATATTATTATTATTATTGTATATTATTTTAATATTACCTTATTCCTAAAAAGGGTATTACAATTACAGATATTAAAAAAGGAGGATTGTAATAGACTGACATAAGAACATACCTCATACTCCTCCTCTAGGATGACTAGTTGTTTTTCCATATCGATTTTCACTGGAAGAAAACTTCAGTTTATTTTAAATCAAGTAACAACAGTTGAAGGAATGTGTTAATGCAGTGCTTTGGATCAGGAATGGAGCTCTGGAAGGTCCACCTAAGGACCATGAGTATCAAACCAATGTCCCAGTGGACATTGGTGGACATAGGGCCAGAAAACACAGTTCACCTACTCAGTATGGCGGCGTTAGTCGTCTCCTTCCGGAAGCGAAACTTCTTCAGTTTTTCTTTCAGGCTTGGATCCACCTCACACACAACCAGAGAGCTTGACTGAAACAGGATAAAAACACACCAGTATCAAAGCTGGACTCTTTGAAGGGCCTCTTATTGTGCTTTATTTTCCCTTAAGTCCACTTATAATGTTGAGTAAGGTTTTTATACCAACAAAAAATATTTTCATTTGATAAATATAATCTCCAAATCTTCTTTAAAAAATGTGTTCTGATTGGGCACCCTCCACTGTGCCTCTGACTGTTTACCGGAACGACAATTCCCAATAAGAACGGGCTGGACTAAAACCATTAACATGTAAGTGAATGGTATTTTCCCCATTTAGCAAAAGTTCTCCAGTGCTCTGTACATATTCATAATTCTCCTCAGATTTGACCTCTTTTTCATGTTTTCATTCATGGGTGTTCAATCAGTGATACCCAACATGCACTGCACAAATACAACCTAGTGCAACCACCAGTGCAACCACTGGGAATCCCTGTGGTGTCTCCCAATCCTGTCATCCCAGCCGCTGAACTATAGGTTAATAAATGTCTGGCAAAATCATAAACAACAAAGGCTAATCTGAGTTAAGATGTGGTTGGAGTCCATTGCCACTGCTGTAATAATGTGGCTTTGACTTCCTAGTCTTAATGCTGTCTCTCTAGCTTCCCTCTGCATTATCGAAACAAATTCAAAAGCTAGAACCTAAAAACAGTCCTCAAAGCTTCAAAATGCATCATCAGAAGGGGAAAATATACTCTTTTTACAGGGCATGTTTTCAACAGATGATGATGGTTAAATGTTTCAATTTCTTGTTTATGTCAATCATCAAACCTCATCAAACCTCTCCATGATACTGACCCTCAAAAATCCTAAAGGTGGAGAGTTGATGGTCAAAGTGCAAAGTGGCCTGCAAAGAAAAAATCTTAAATCCACAAAGGCTGAGAGGGAAACTGCATCACTTGCATGCACATTTAGAAAATCTTTAAATATAAATTTTTTAATTCACAAAAGCTCCTCTTAGATAGTCTTTAAATGCTAAAAATTCAAACAAAAAGACCACCAGGGAGCAAAAATACTGTTCAAAGCCCGACGCAGCCCTTTTGAATAATACATGTGCTGGAGATGCATTATTGAAGTGTGTCCTGGATGTGTCTGTTAAACAGTGTGGCAGGAAACATTATGGCCCTCGAAACTTCCTGTAGTGTCGAAAACAAGGGGGAACGGGGTGCCTGCGCCTAAATCAATAACAAAGAGTGCTCTCGAGGGTGCTCAAACTGAACAAGGTGCACTTTATTAGCTTAAGTATTTGTCTGTAATGTCCTAAAATTAGTTTAAAAGTAAAAGTGCAGTCTCTTACCATTCTGCTCAGTGCGTCTTGCGCTGTAGACTAATGTAGTTCCTCCTTTGACTGCAAGCTTGTGACAGGATGCTGCTGCTGACATCCCAGATTGCACTCAAAACAGGGAGGGCGTTAACTTACCAACAAGGCCAGTAGCAGTCTTTTGTAGACAGACCTGCATCACAAGCTGCTAAAATACAAGCAACTAAAATACTGATTGCTTTATAAGAATCACCTTCCTTGGGCTTCCTTGACCCACATCTTCTCTAATGTTGACTTTACTCAGCTTTGGCACCGAAGTGACGTCCCCTGATTGCTGGAACTGCTGAGACTCTCACTGTCTTCAAACAAAGACTGAAGACCCTCCTCTTCACTGAGCACTTATGAGAACAACTACATGTTCATGTCAAGTAACTTAACTAAAACAAACTTCACAAAATAACTGTCCTTAGTGTGTATATGCTCTGATAGGACTAACTTATTCTCTGGAAGAATCTTATATTAGCCCTCTAGCAGCTCTTGATTTTAAGTGTAGGTTTACCAGTGTGAGGCCTGTGTCTTCTTATAGGCACAGATGTACACGCAAGCTTACATATA
>JBBPCY010000001.1:27854711-27866733 GCA_037974405.1 Brachyalestes nurse | reverse complement strand
GTGTGTGTGTGTGAGTGTGTGTGTGTGTGTGTGTGTGTGTGTGTGTGTGTGTGTGTGTGTGTGTGTGTGTGTGTGTGGTTACATAATAGACTCTAGTCAGGTGACGCCAATTATCTGATTGGGCCCCATACAGTGAGTGTGTCTTGTTTGCTGATGTGTGTGTGCTCCAACGGCCTCTCACTGGAATGATGTCATTGATGGGAGTTAAGCCAAACTTTTGTGTCTGTGTGTTTGTCCTTCCGCCTCTTTCTTTCTGTCTGTCTCTCTCTCTCTCTCTCTCTGTCTCTCTCTCTCTCTCTCTTTCTCTATCACCTTTTGTCTTCTATTTTCTTTTATCCTCTTGCTCTTTCACCCACCCCTCTCTAGTCTGTGTGTCTGTGTGTGTGTGCAAATGGTAGATGGAAGCAAATTCTCAGACTCTTTGAAATCGTTCATTGCCATATGCGACCAACATAAAAACAGGTAAAAAGGTTTATTTACTGGAGCCTCGTGGTCAGCACAGAGAATCAAAGACAGCACATACCAACCACTGATAAACCACAGACCAAACATAAAAGACACAGGACAATGAAGAAACAAACAAAACCCAGACATATACAAGGCACAGAGAGAGATCAGCACAGACAAAAGACAAACAGCACAGACAAAACACAAACAGAGCACAGACAAAACAGCACAGACAAAACACAGAGTACAGACAAAACACAAACAGAGCACAGACAAAACAGAGAACAGGCAAAACAGAGCACAGACAAAACACAAACAGAGCACAGACAAAACAGCACAAACAAAACACAGAGCACGGACAAAACACAAACAGAGCACAGACAAAACAGCACAGACAAAACAAATAGAGCACAGACAAAACAGAAAATGGGCAAAACAAAGCACAGACAAAACATAAACAGAGCACAGACAAAACACAGACTACAGACAACACGGACAGATACAGACAGAACACAGACAGACTACAAACAAACACAGATGCCAACAAAACACAAACAGAGCACAGACAAAACACAGAAAGACTACAGACAAAATACAGGTTACAGGCAGATTAAAGACAAGACAGACAGGATACAGATAAAACAGTGCAGGCAGAATGCAGACAAAACCCAGAGCATAGTCAACACACAGTCATAGAAAATACAGAATACAGACAAAAGAGAGAGTACATATAGAACACAAAGAACAGATCAAACAGAGACAGGTACAGACAAAACACAATAAGTTATGGAGAAAAAAGAGAAAGCACAGTTTGCATGTAGTTTTTGTCTCATATTGTGGATGAAAATTGGATTTTACTGTGTGTGTGTGTGTGTGTGTGTGTGTGTGTGTATGTGCATGCGTTTTGTGTGTGTTCAATTGAAACTGTTTGTGTTTCAGGTCTGATCACAACAACTGCTCGTAAACTGGATCGAGAACAACAAGCAGAGCATGTACTGGAGGTGAGTCTCTCTCTCTCTCACGCTCTCTCTCTCTCTGTCCATCAGATTTCACTCCTCATCCTCTGTCTGTCCATCCCTCACCCTCTACTCCCCTCAGTTTTCTTCCTCTCTCATCTCCTTATCCGTTTCTATTAGTTCCATCTTTTAAAAGCATCCCTTCATCTCTCAGTCCTATCGTGTTCATCTCTCCCCCGGTGTGTGTGGGAACAGATGGCTTTGCTCCGGAAATCAATTAAAGGACGGCACGTTAAACAAACGATGCAATTTCACACTTTAAACAAATGATTCGGGACTGCTTTAATGATACGAATGTTCATTTGCATATCCATGCTCTTATTGGTTAATTTACATGAACTCACGTGCTGATTGGTGGGTGAGTAATGGGCAAGGCCAGAACGATTTTAAGAGTAATGAATGGCATGACAGAGACAGGAAATGAGAGCAAAAGACGACTGTAGTTTTCTCTTAATGCGAACGAGGACGTATCACCTTTCATCACGTCATCCATCGGAAAAAAGAATGCATGAACAGAGGCTGGAAGGGTTGTTTCTCAACAACAGCAAAAAAGCATAGAATAAAGCTATAAACAGTATAGTATAAGAAAGCACACTAGACAAATAATACAAATATAAACATAGACATTTGTATGTTGCATAAATATAAATACACGTGTGTGTAAATATAAACCTATGTAAGTATATGTATGTCTGTACACAATGGATAGAAGAATGTATTGACAAAACCAGTAAGCAACAGTAAAAGTAAAAAAAAACCCAGTAACAATGAACAAGATTGCTCATAGTAATATTTCACACCTAAAATTATACGTTACACCAGAAAACCACAAAGGCTGCACATGTTTTACCCAAAAATATTGCACACAAGAGAAAAATATTGCACATGAGAGAAATATTGCACACCATAGAAACTTCTACTTATTGGTCCGTGGTGTCTGGATGTGTGTGTGTGTGTTTGTGTATATATTTCTAGGTGTTTCTAATAATGTGGCCAGTGAGTGGATGCATAAAGTAGATGTTTCTAATAAAGTGGCGAGGGAGTGCAAGCAAAAGATGTTTCTAATAAAGTGGCCAGTGTGTGGATGCATAAGGTGTTTCAAATAAAGTGACCAAAGAGTGCAAGCACAAGTCGAATGTTACTAGTAAAGTGGCCAGTGAATGGAAGCACAAGGGGGGGTGTTTCTAAAACTGGATAATGATTAGAAACACACCGTCTTTCCAATAAAATGGCCAGAGAGGGGTGTTTCTATCAAAGAGGCCATCTCATATTGATGGAGAATTTGCCAGTCTACTTGTGATATTCTAAAAATAGCGTTGAGATGTAATGAAGTACTAAAATAAATGACATCTTGTGCTTCTTTTTAAATCTGTTAAGAGTCGGAGGGGTATCTGAAGGAGGCAGCCTCAAAGTACTGAATAAAAACACAAGAGCCGCCTCCGCTGCTTTCATGTCTGACTTTTGGAATATTCAGAATGTCGGCAGCAGACGATCATAAGTCAAACAACACAATCTGTCAGGCGCTCAGAAATTTATGAGCGTGCTGAACCACAGAGTGTCAAAAAAAAATACAAGAGGCAGGTTTTATAACACCTTTCAGAAAGAAGCGCGAAGCTGTTCCGCTTTTACTTTTTCACGCACCTCAGTGCCATTATGTTCTGGAACACGTTGAGGGTCGGCGGGTTGGCAGGAAACAACTGGTTAATTTGCATGCAGCCTGGCTGGAGATGTTTGATGTATTTTCATTTTGTCTTTGTTAACTTCTACATGTTTTCAAGCCATATGATTACTGAATGGGCTGTCACAATATCACTGCCTCATGTTTGATACTGATACCACAACCTTCTGCCAATATCAATACAAATCTGATACTGATACTGCAATCTTGGGCTTCTGCTGAAACTGAAAGCCGCCTGTTACCAAGACTGACACAGCAACCTTGAGTATGTGCCAATACCAAGACCAATCTGATACCGATACTGATACCACAACCTCACGTATCTGTGGATGTTAAACCAACACAGATAAGGCAAACTGAAGTACCAGCCATTTCCGATACCAATCAGACACCTATACTGACACCACAACCTTGGTGTCTAATAAAGTCAATAACATTTCGATATGCATACCACATTCTTGAATATCTGCTGATATTGATACCAATTCGATACTGATACTGCAATCTCGGGTTTCAGTTGAAACTGATACCAGTCTGTTACCGATACTGATACTGCAACATCAAGTGTCTGCCAGTTCTGATACTAGTGCTGATACTGCAACCTCTAGTATGTGCCGATACCAAGACCAATCCGATAGCGATACTGATACCACAACCTCAAGTACCTGCCATTACCAATACCACTCCGATTCCTATACTGATACCACAGCCTTGAGTGTCTGCTGATGTCAGTACCGATCTGATACTGATACCGCAGTCTTAAGGATCTGCTGATGTTGAGACAAGTCTGTTACCGGTACTGATACTGCAACTTAGAGTATCTGCCAGTACCGATGCCAGTAGTGATACTGCGACCGTGATACTGCGCCTGTGTCGATATCAAGACCCATCCGATACCAATACTGATACCACAACCTCAGGCATCTGGGAATATCAATACCAATCCGACACATATACCAATACTTTAAATTCAAGTATCTGCCATTAACGATACTAATACGACACCAATACTGATACCACAACCTTGAGTGTCTGCTGAAACCAAAGCCATTGATATTGATACCAGTTCCGCAACATTCAGTATCTGTTGAGACCAATACCGATCCGACACCAATTTTGATTCTGCAACTTCAAGTATCTGCCAATTCTGATATCGGTCCATTGATATTGATACACAACCTTAAGTATCCTTGAGTATCTATCAATACTGATACAAGTCTGACACCAATAATGATACTCCCCATACTGATACTGATGCTTGCATTTGAAAGAGGAACACACAGAACACAGATAAAATACTCTTTTGTTTTTTCTGTGTTTGATTCTATATTTGATAATCATCTTTTCTGAGCCACAAAATAGCTGTTACAGCAGACTTTAGTGAGAGCCTTTAAAAAAGGACAATGATCTGCACTTTGTGGTAAAATGTTAAATAGATAAATTAGACTGTGTCAGCTTGTCTCGTCTCAGAGCAACATTTACGATGCGTAGCTGGCGCGGAGACTTGGCAGGTTTGATGAATGTGTTTGTGGAGACATACTGGTCCCAGCACTGCTGTTAAGGATTGAGAGGATACAATCACTGCCTCCATAGCAACATGCAGTGTGCGAGTAGCTGGTGGTCAACCTGGACATTCATTGTTGCCTCCAGCTGGACACATTTAGAACCGCAGCAAAGAAAAAGCAAAAAATTATGCTAATTAAACAATTTTATTTTACATGTTTTTGAGAACATTTGAACAGATGCTTTTGGCAGGTGTGTACATCATGCCTGTTCTGATGTGTTCTTCCTCTGTTTGATGGTGTGTGTGTGTGTGTAGGTGACGGTATCAGACGGAGGCCCCTCACCCCGCCACACCACTGTATGGGTGGTGATTCAGGTTTTGGATGTGAATGATAACAAGCCCATCTTTCCAGAGAAGCTGTATCAGGTGCGTTTGCCTGAGCGAGGGCGGAAGCAGAGGGGTGGACCCATTTACCGCGTGTTCGCCTACGATGCCGACCAGGGTGCCAATGCCGAGCTCTCTTACAGCATTGTGGACGGAAATGAGGATGGCAAGTTCTACATTGACCCCAAGACAGGTGTCGTCTCCTCCCCAAAGAAGCAGTTCTCAGCTGGAACCTACGACATCCTCACCGTATGTCATCTACTGAACTTTCACTCATGGGGTTTGAGTCTGTTTTTCCTCTTGGTGTGTAAAATAAGCATGAATTGATACGTTCAGATACATATTTACAGTTGGTTGCATCCTTTCAAGCCCAATAATTTAGCAGTACTTTACTCATCAGTTGCAGATGCTTGTAGAACAAGCCCTTAAAATACCTATAAATGCATTACAGTTGTCATGACTGGATTATGTAAGTTGTATAGCCATACAGACCTCACCCCTTAGTGATGTGCTACCAGCTATCGTTAGCTTTC
Organism: Brachyalestes nurse; assembly: GCA_037974405.1. Taxonomy (NCBI): domain Eukaryota; kingdom Metazoa; phylum Chordata; class Actinopteri; order Characiformes; family Alestidae; genus Brachyalestes; species Brachyalestes nurse. The sequence goes on along the minus strand of JBBPCY010000001.1, from coordinate 27,861,171 downwards.
ACTGTAAACATTAGACAGTGTAAACATTGGATAGTTTTGGCGTTTCCTCCATTAAGCATTGCATTTTGAAGATCAAAAATTTGATCAGTTTGATTTGATTATACAAGAAAAAAATGAGACCACTTCAATTTATTTTTAAATCAACGTCTCTATGAGAACGACAACCATTCCATGCCAGTGTCTGTTAAATTCCTACACAAGCACCTCATTCTGCTTCATGATCTACTGATTAGTGATCACCTGAATTAAATGTTATTTATTGAGGAACAGTATAAAAAACACTGCTGTAATCAACACTCTCCTCTCGCTATGTGACCAGTTGGATGGCAAAACACTACTAGAAGTACGTCAAATGTATTATTTGTTTTCTTTGAATTATTCAAGATCTGTAAACACAGCATCACCTCTCTTATTTTGATGTTTTGTCATTTCCTTTAAAAGTATGCTTTAAAGAACAATATTTTTATTTGGAAATTATGAGAAATCTTGTCAGCAGTTCTTAAAAACTAAGGCAAAGCTGTTCAGTTCAATACTTCCACCTATAAAAGATAGAAGCTGAGAAACTGAACATTTTTGCAGCGGTCTCTTATTTTTATTCTGCCACCGGAAGGAGACCTGCAGGATGGGGTTAAAAACATCACATTATTTTATTTTAAGGATTATGTAGAATTTACTGCACTATGCAGTGTTTATGAAAACAAACTGAGGACTGCAGTTGTCAAGTTGTTGGTGGTGAACAGAACCAGATGTCACATCTCCAACACAAATATAGCCTCTCTAACCCACCAGTGAAGCTCCGTGTGTCTTTTGAGCGTTTATATGGAATGTTGATGAAGGTGAAATAGAGGCAAATCTGAACTAAATCAGCCTTCTTTGGGGACTGTTTGACCTCACGTCGCCCTGCATGTATTCCTCCACCATGAATGGGTTTAGTTAGCAGCTTCTCAGAACTCTGGTAAAACAACGTCTCAGGCATCAGGCAGCACATTCATAACCATTTTATAATAACTTTCTCTGAGGAAGCTGTTAGAGGCAGATGTCTGGTTCAATTCACCACCACTGTGAGCAATTGTGACTCAAAGTGTTTCTCCTTATTGGACCATTTCAAACCCAAACTCACTCTGGATCACTCTGTTCACATTAGAACAGCTTGCGGTGATGTTTTTGTATGTTTAGTTTCATGATGGTGTTAATGTGGTATGTTGTACACTAAATGCAATGTCCTCTGACCTCAGGTGAAGGCAGTGGACAACGGACGCCCTCAGCGCTGGGCGACAGCACGGTTACACATCGAATGGATTCGGCGGCCGCCAGCCAGCCCCGTTCCGCTGGTCTTCGACGAACAGCTGTACAACTTCACCGTCATGGAAACTGACAAAGTGGCGGATATAGTGGGCGTGGTTTCAGCCCAGCCACAAGGAGCCACGCCCCTGTGGTTCGACATCACAGGTGAGTCAGCAAAGGGGTGGCGAGTGAAACAGGACGACAGATAACGTGGGTTTGTGTTTAGATTGCTGTTGAGAGGACTTTTATTCATTTGAGTCAAAAAATAAAGACATAATTGAACTATAGTTTATGCTTATATAGTGTAGTTTTAGACCAGTTAGCAATTGTTAAATTTAAAGTCTATTATGTTAAACAAAAGACTATTATAGTCCATGGGATGAAAAATAGCAAACCCAGTCCAACGGGTGGTGTTAGAAAATTAGAATTATGTTACTACTGAGTCAAAAAATAAACATATGTTTTTCATTTTTTATGTAAAAGTTTACAGTGTGGCATTTTAATACAAAATCTAAATTTTAGCATTCAGGTAGGCTAAAGTGTAAAATATTGCACTGTTTTAGCTTGATTTATTTAAAGGGTAATTCTCCTCATTTTCCAAAATTTCTCCATAATTTAGTGAGTTAACTGAGTGGTTCGGAGTGGGTTTGGTGTGAAACTGTTTATTTTAGAGTCATTGTAGAGGTTTCTTTACAATTGGTGGTGTATGAAACCACTTTTGTTCACTATTGACCCCCAGTTAAAATAAACATGTTTATATGGAATGTTGATTATGGTAAAATCCGAACAAAATCAGTTTTATTTCGGGAATAATTGGCATCACATTGCTTTGTTTGGTTTCATTTGGTTTAGTTTTAGGCCCAAAACCTTTCAAAACAATATCTCAGGCATCGCACAATGCATTCATAACCATGTAATGGAATAACTTTCTGTGACAGAGTTTTTAGAGGCTGATATCTGGTTACATTCACCACCACACCAAACCCATTCTGCCCAGTTCTTAACCCCTTCATTATGGGGGTATTTTGGAAAATAGGTGGAATCACCCTTTTTAAATTTCATAGAAGAGAAAAGGTGACGTGAAGACAGAAAGACTAAAAGTTTTATCGTGTAGTTTTAGCCCAGATATCAATTATAAGACCGGTCCAAGGGGTGGTGTGAGAAATTAGAATGAATTTGCTCTAGAAATTAAGATTATTAAAGATTGCTATTGCTATTATTTTTAATTAGCATTAGCGCAGTGGTTCAGATTAGCATCAGCGCAGTGTGAGGTTGGGGCAGGGTTGGGGGGGTCGTCCTGTCAGACAGATTTACAGCATGATTTGTGCGGCTGTGTCGCTCTCCTTTACCATCCCACGGTCACCATGGCGATCTCTCGCAGCTCTCTGTTCCCATGGCAATTAAGGTCTGTATACACGTAAAAAATTGATGAGAAGCAAATTGCTTTAGCGAAGCATGAGGAGTGATGAAGTGACCAAACCTCCGAGATGTAAATAACACTCCGGGAGCAAAATAAAGTGCATTTTTGGTAGAATTCTTTACAAATAATTATCAATTGTTCATGCTCTTTTGTGAAGTTTGGTTACATTTATTATTTGATGAGAAAATATGACTTTGCAGTGGCCATTAAGGCCTGCAAGAGGTTGGCATTAGAATGTTAGCCATATGTCAGTGATAATGTAATGTTAATTAATGTGTAAATGTAATAGACGAGCAGTACACTAACGAAGCTCCAGCCACGCGGAAGCTGACTCGCCGGGGAGTGGTAGGAGGCTGGGGAAGGGTGGTCTGTATAAAAGACTCCATTTCCCCAAATGCACCATGCATGCCGTTTTGTGTTCAGATACCTTCTGTTTGCTTCAGCCGCATACGCTCTGCACTCCTCCGCTGCTGTTCTTTTTATTTCATTCTTTTCTTTCCTCACAACCCTGTATCTCCCCTATCCCTTATTCCCCCTCTCCTTCCATTCTCCCTCTATCCATCCCCCATTCCTTTCCTTCTTCCTTTCATTCCTCCTCTTCTGTTCCTCCTATCCCGTGGCCTATCTTTATCTTTTTTTTAAATCCTGCCCCGTCCTACCTCCCCTTTTCCCCTTTTCTGCTCCCTCTCCTTCTCTTGCCGACTCTCTCTCTCTCTCTCTCCTTCTCTCCCTTTCTCTTCTCTCTTTCTTTTTTCTAAATGCTTCGTGTGGGAAGGTCCGCGCCCTTTCCGTGAGATGTTCTATGTTCTCCAGACCGCTTGTGGCAGGAACTGTTCTACAGAAGGTATCTCTCTCAGTTCAGCCGAACTGTTCTCTCTCTCTTTCTCTCGTTCACTCTTCCCTGTCTCTTTTTCTCCTCCCTCTCTCTGTACTCTGTCCCAGTGGTCCTTAAGCACATAAGTCCATTAGCATGGTCAATTTCCCATAAATGCCTTTAAAAAATGAATATTCCATTCAGATGTTGAACTTAAAGCAATCTAAACTATATAACCCAAATATTGGACTTTCCATGACCAGGTGACTTCCGCTAATTTTGTATAGTGTCCCTGAAGCTTATGCATCAGCTAGAAAAACAAGTTACCTAATTAGTTCTACTAATCTTTTCAATCCAGAACTTCTCTGGATCAGCTCTTCATTAAGGTTTAAGAGACTTGTGGATGCGATTTAGAACACAGTATGACTTACTGTGAGCTTTGAAAACAAACTAAACTTCAGCATGCAGGCTAACACTATGAGCAGCCATTTTTTACAATAGGGTCTGTTTTCACAAACCGCCTCAGGAGCAGGAGCACAGATCTAGAATCAGTTTTAGTGACCTGTACTGTGTCCTAAACCACATACACAAATCTGCTTGACCTTAATGAAGAGCCGGGTGCAGTTTGAGCGAGTCCAGAGAAGTTTTTGGGGTGTGTTTATGATAAAAGTATTCTAGCATTGGTGACTTTAGCTGCGTAGCTCCAGTACTGAACTAAAGAAGGAACTGGGACTTTAATGTCAGGCCACTGGGCGACCTCTTTTCTGTCTCTGATCGGAACATTTCTCTCTCCTGGTTCAGCAGAACTGCTATTGCTATTTGCTGTTTAGTCATCAGCTATGCTTACCCATCATGCCCAGATGTTGTGCAGTGCTGCTCTGTGATTGGCTGTGAATGTACTCCAGGGATACGTGGGTAGTAGAACTGTGATGATACTGGTTTCACTGTTTAGAAAGACTGTGTGTGTGTGTGCGTGTGTGTCTTTGTACATTTATGAAGCATACAGCCCCCTCAAGCTATCGTTGACCCCACCCCCCACACTGGTGGACTAATTAAATGCATCATTAAATGGCTAATGAAGCGAGAGGAAGGAGGTCAAAGGTCAACACAGGGTTAGCGAGAGAGAATGTATGTGCATATGAGTGTATGTGTGTGTGTGTGGGTGAACAGTGATGAATGAGTAAGTGCCTGAGGTGTGTAAGTACGCCTCTTAACCAGGTGTTAGATCTACAGGTGGGTTGCAGTGTGATTAATGTGTGTGTGTGTGTGTGTGTGTGTGTGTGTGTGTGTGTGTGTGTGTGTGTGTGTTTGTTAAAAAGATGGCACCATTAAACCACGCACAGATTTGTTTAAGAGCAGTTTAACCAGTAGCCTCACTCGCATTATAGGGCAACTCCACCCACTTCCCAAAATTCTCCCTTTAGTACGTGTTTGAGATGTAGACTGAGTGGTTCAGAGTGGGTTGGATGTGAAACACAAGAGAAATTATTTTTTCAAGTTATGAGAAGCTGTTCCTAAAACAAAGCCCATTTGTGCAGGGCATCCTGAGGCAAAATAGTCCCCAAAGAAAACTGATTAGTTCAGATTAGTGCCACTTTTTTTTTATCATCATCAATATACCATATAAACACTTGGAAGATATGTGGAGCTTCACTGATGGGTTTGGAGAGGAAATTAGGAGCACAAACACAGGTCTGTCACCTTTTTTACACACTCCAGTTTGCAGATTAAACAGGTTATGAAAGGAAGGAAGAACAAAGTAAGGAGAGGAATTTACAGTGGGGGAGGGGCTGTGAGAGCCCCGTTTAACCCCAACCCCAGCGCCACATTTAGGAAGTGACATCTCAGCCTGACCTGAATATTTCTAGCTGTAGTGTGTGTGCGTCCATGTGTGTGCGTGTAAAACACCAGTCTCTCCTTCTCGTCCAGGCAGTGACAAATATGTATGTGTATCCATCTGTGTATGTGTGTGTGTGTGTGTGTGTGTGTGTGTGTTTTGGGGGGTTCATCGCTCTTTCTGTTAGATACTGATGATGAATGTATGTAATGCTTGTGTGAACATAAATGTGTGTGTGTGTGTGTGTGTGTGTGTGTAATGCTGCCTCCTCCCTCTGTAAGGTGGCGATGATGAGAGTGTGTTTGATGTGGAGAAAGGTGTTGGCACCATCATCATTGCTAAGCCACTGGACGCCGAGCAGAGATCCTTCTACAACCTCACCCTGGAAGTGACCGACGGCACCAATGTAGCTTATACACAGGTATATGCACACAGACACACACACACACACACACACACACACACACACACACACAAGCACACACACACACACACACACACACACACAAGCACACACACGCACACACACACTCTCATATGTTGCTTCCACTCACTGGCCACTATTAGAAACATCCACCTGATAAAGTGGTGAGGGGTGTGTGATTGTTGTGGAGGTTTGGCATTTGATTGATGACATCCGTCACTCTTTTGATTGGCCGTGCCACTTGTCAAGGTCCTATAGGATTAATAAGTGCGTCGCTATGGTTACTGACCACTTTACATGCTAGCCTGGTAGTCAAGGTCAGAGCGCAGAGTGGGCAATCGGTCCATCTGAAAGAGGATGGAAGAAAGAGCGACCAGTCTGTTTATTCTTGCGGCATGCTGTACATTTGACAGTGAGACCTCGTACCATTTCAGAACACGGGTCACACACACACACACACACAGAAATAACTCTTTTTACACCTCAGAAGATCGGAAAGCAGCAAACGCAGATGGGGCTTGACGTGTTGCCATCAGGAGAAGGGAGAGACGGAAATCTGTTTGCTTTATAATTAGAACAGCCAGCAGGGTTTCATCTTAAAACTCTCTCACACACACCCACACAAACACACACACACAAACACACACGTGTGCAAGCAGCATGTTCTTACATATGGCAAAC
>JBBPCY010000001.1:27831256-27842837 GCA_037974405.1 Brachyalestes nurse | reverse complement strand
GTGTGTGTGTGTGTGTGTGTGTGTGTGTGTGTGTGTGTGTGTGTGTGTGTGTGTGTGTGTGTGTGTGTGTGAGAACTGTGAAAATCTCATAATCAGCATTTCTCCGCAGCGCTTTTGGAATGATGACATGCCTGCCTCCCATTCCGTCACAGCTTAGGTTATCATCAGCCAATCAGGACACAGAAGCTTGCGCAGTGGGCCAATGGGAGATGAGATCAATCTGATTTAAATGTTTGGTTGTACATTGACTGACTGACGTGCGATTTTTGATCCGGGTTTGTTGGGATAGCCCTGTGCCGTCATCCGAGTTGTGTGTGTATGCATGTGGATGCGTGCGCGTGTGTGTGTGTGTGTGTTTCATATGTGTGTGTTTGTGTGAGGGGTTGCACAACTACTTTTACTAGCCATTTAAAAAAGCCACTGTTACTAGATATGCCTGATATACTATAAATGCTCTTATGGCTAATGGCAAAAAGCTAGCAGCTACTGCTAACTGCTGAGTCTAGGAAAAGAAAAGATTATGGCTATGCAGGAGGCACAAATTAGGGTAACATGTTTTCAGTGGCCCATGCAGATGTTTTGTAGATGCCCACCAGACCTTCTGCCCACCACTGGACCATCTTCTGGAGAACTATACTCTCCAACCTGCATGTAACATATCGCCCCGCCCCCTTACCTGACTCTCCAGCCAATCAGGGACTTCTAAAGAAGTTCATTAGACAGAGCAGGTATTGCAGTTCGTGACTGGAACTAGGCTTGCATCTCCAGGTCCAGGGCTGGAGACCAGTGATCTAGAGAGGCTGTATTTCAGACACTGACCTCCTCCACTAGCTGACCATAGCACCTTCAGATGAATGTATTACTCGTCTAGACTGTGCAACCCATATTGTGTGTGTGTGTGTGTGTGTGTGTGTGCGTGCTTTTCTGACTGGTCTTCGTTGCTTTCTCTTTCCAAGCCTCCATAGTGACGGTCATTCGACTGGTCAATGACGCAGTCGACACAATCGAAAATGAAGGTACTCAGCTTTCTGGATTATTTACCACTTTTACCCTCACACACACACATACACACACACACACACACACACGGACACACACTCACACACACACAAAATGAACAGGTGAAAGACGGTATTCCAGATTAAATTTCAGCAGTGTAGAATGGACTGTCTGTGTGTGTAAAAGAGATAGAATGGGGCTAGGTGTGTGTGTGTGTGTGTGTGTGTGTGTGTGTGTTTAGTCATTTGGATTAATGTCCACTCTGTCCAGTTTTGCCTGGAGCATCTGGCCAAGCCTCAGCTACTGGAGAGAAGACAAACACACATGCGCACACATACAGACAGACACACATGAACTCACGCAAATACATTCTGTCACTGTCTGACTCTCTCACACACACGCACATTAACATCCTGTCACTGTTTCTAACTATATCTCTCACAAGTGCTCTATCTGGACACATATGCACACACACGCTCACACACACACATACTCACTCACACACACACACACACACACACACTTTATGGAACCTTCTAAAATATGCTATTCCACTAAGAGCTGTTCTGATGATGTTGGGCAAAATTCTGCCTCACTGGCCACTTTATTAGAAACAGCTTGTGCTTCCAGTCACCGGCCACTTTATTGGAAACACCACCTTGTGCTTCCATTCACTGGCTACTTCACTGGAAACAAAACACCACCTTGTGCTTCAGTAACTGGCCACTTTATTTTTAAACACCACCATGTGCTTCCACTTACTGGCCACTTTATTGGAAACACCACCTTGTGCTTCCACTCACTGGCCACTTTATTGGAAACACCACCTTCTGTATCCACTCACTGGTCCACCACCCAAAACCATCCCAGGAGCAGCTCTGGGGTTAGAAACTAACCACTGATGAAGGTCTAGAGAAGCAAACACACACTGCACCAATAGCTGGGCTGCAGTCTCTAGCTGTATGCCAGCATGGAGGAGCTTCTGCAGTCTCTAGCTGTATGCCGGGGGAGGAGTTTCTGATAAAGTGACGTGTGATCAGAAGCTGGTCAGGGCAGATACAAGTTGTTTTATTTGTGTTTTAGCTTAGGGGAATCAGAACTCGTCCTCACAGCGTGCAATCTCCAAACGCTGGGTAAGATTTAGTCTGGTGTCAGAGTGAATTACAGGCACGGGAGGGATTGAGTGCAGTCTGGCCCTAATCTGTGTAAGGAAAAACCCGAGCCAATTTCATGGTGTCTACACCGGAGATCATCAGCACTGACGGAAAGGTAAAAGGAGAAGCTTCTCCGAACGAAGCCTCTGCAGGCGGCCAAACACAGGGGTAGCATCCGCTGACACGTTATTTATTTAGTCAACTATAGCGCTGGGTCTGACTGAGGATAACCTCCTTAACCCAGACACTGACATTACACCGGGGCACTCTTTATTAAAGGGCAACTCCACCCATTTCCAATAATCCCCCCTTAATGAAGTGTTTATGACGTACATGATGTAAAGGTTTATGATGTTCAGAGTTGGTTTAGTGTGAAACGCTTGGTTCTGTAGAAGAGTCATTCACATGATGGTGAATGGAACCAGATGGCTGCCTCTAAAAGCTCCCTCGCAGAAAGTTATTCCATGAATGGACTGATTGACACCTGAGACATAGTCTTGTCCTAAAACTGAACCCATTCACGCTGGAGGGTTACATGCAAGGCGCGTCATGAGGCAAAGCAGTGATTTAGTTCAGATTTTTTATCATGAACATTCATATCATCCACTTCAAGGAACTCACATTTAACGTATTGACAAACTTTACTCCCATGCAAAACCTGCATTCACACACACACACACACACACACACACACACACAATGCTGAGTGGTGCAGTAGATATCGCACTGATCCACAGCTCTGTATGTCTCCTCTGACTGCCAGTTTCCGTTATGGACCAAGGTCAGACCTACAGCCGAGGTGATTCTCTCTCTCTCTCTCTCGCTCTCTCTTTCTCTGTATTGCTGACAGAATGTGCTGTTGCATTCTGGGAAATGTCACATCATCTAGCAGGCAGATGCTTTTTATTCACCCCCCCAAAATGCACACACACACAGTACCTGCACCTCTCTCTCTCTTTCTCTCTCTCTCTCTCTCTCTCTCTCTCTGCACTTCCTTGCTGACTCTTGTGCTTTTCCCCGTTGTTTGATTGTTTTGGATGTTTTCTGATAGTCAGGATTAGGCTGTGCACTTTGTGTGTGTGTGTGTGTGTGTGTGCAGGTGTGTGTGTGTGTGTGTGTGTGTGTCACTGCGCTTCTGTGTTCCACACATTGCTGCATGTCCTGCATTCGTGTTCACATTCACTGTATGTCCAAAAGGGGTAAAAAGGGGAGAAAGTTTGTCCCCCTTTTGCTGCAATAATGTCCTCGACAACGTTGCTGTGAGGATTTGGTTGCACAATAGCATTACTAAGGTCAGGTACTGATGTCGGAGGATTAGTTCTGGATCACAAACACCACTCCAGCTCATCCCAAAGGTCCTGGATGGAGCACCATCACTCCAGAGAGCTCCGCAGTCCAAAACTGGTGGGTATGGTGACCTAAGGCTCTCGTGAGGCTCCGGAGACGATTCTGTTCCGTAATTAAGTAGCGAGAGTGGCACAGGATGGGTTCGGTGTGAAATGCTCTGTTGTTGAGTCCGAAATGTTCACAGTGGTTTTGAATGGTACCAGACATCTGCCTCTAAAAGCTCCCTCACAGAAAGAGTAGCCACTATTTTACCATCAACATTACATATAAACACTCAGAAGACTCTCAGAGCTATCAATTCTGCAATAAACCTTGTCACACCAAACCTGAACCTGTTTACACAGACTGAATTAAAGAATTTTGAGCAATGGGTGAATTGATTCGATGGGCTGTCTGGATACTTTTGGACATATAGTGTGTATTTTGTTTACTTTGCTGGAACGTTTGTGGCCATTGACCTCACGACTTGCACGTTATTGACCTCTGCATGCTGTGTTTTGTTCCCAAACAGCATGTGCATCCCGAGGATCCGTGTATGTGTCTGTGTTTCCCCCGGACCCTGTGGGACCCCCATTCCATTTCCCTCGTTAACTTCTCATTTTGCCTCCACAGCGTACCACTGGGACACTTCCGACTGGCTGCCGAGCACACGGCTGCCAGACATTGAAGAAGTGCCCACCTACGAGGGTGGAGAAGGGGGCGTAGCTTTGGAGTCGGACTACTACCTGGGTGGCTTCGACATCGACAGCGACTACCTGCCCCCACAGGAGGCGGAGTTTATGTCTCAGGAGCAGCTGGCCCCGCCCCTTCCCTCAGAAGATTACGACGACACCCCTGCCAGTCAACCCGTCTCCAGGGAGGCCACGCTGAGGCCCCGCCCACACTTTCACCCCAGCCAGTACCTGCCACCACATCAGCTGCCCCTGGGGCCTGGGGGGGAGGCGGAGTTTAGCACTTTTGTGGGCGGAGTGGAGCGGTTGTCAATCAACACTTCATCCTCAGCTTCGGACGACTCCGCCCACTGCATTTTCGAGCATTCAGAGACGGGAGGCAGCTTGGACAGTCTGGAGGACGCACACACGCAGCCACACACACAACAGACTGAGGTGTGATTGATCACACACAGATACATATACACACACACACACACACACACACACACACACTCTGAACTGGACACACTCAACGCTGCAAAAGGTGAGTCCGGAATAGCCTGTAAAGACAGAGAAGACACAACAAGCACATAAACTGACCAATGGACTTGACCGCAGGTCTTTACAAACGTGAGCGAGAAATCTCCAGTTTACCTTTTTTTGTTTGTTTGTTTGTATGTATATTTTTTGTAATCTCCACTCACTATCCTCACTGAACGGTGCTGCCCAGAGTGTGTGTGAGTGTGTGAGTGGTCAGAAGTCACCATTTCCTCTGGTCAAACAGCACAAACTTTTCTTCATCCACAGCACAAACGTTTCTTCATCTTCGTCCACCTCCCTCCTGCGCTCTGATCTCAACCAGTCTCTAATAAATCGTATAAACTGACATTATCACCAACAGTAACCAAGACTTTTTAAGGGTTAAAGGGATTGTTTTTATTGTCAATGATTTATTGTTTGTTTTGCACAAAGATGCCAGAAATCATGTTCACAGCTTTTCCTGCCAATAACTTCACATTTACACCACCAGGCTGACTCTCTCTCGTTCTCTTTCTCTCTCACTCTCATGCTCTTTCTCTCTCTTATTTCTACTCTTTTACCCTCTAAGCCTCTACTTTCTCTCTCTCTCTCTCTCTCTCTCTCTCTCTCATATACACTCCAGGGTGAACAATTACTCTGTTTAACTGCTACCCCACAAATAGCACTATTTTTCAAACTGTCTAGGTTTATTTAGATGATGGGTGTAGGTATGTGTGTGTGTGTGTGTGTGTGTGTGTGTGTGTGTGTGTGTGTGTGTGCGTGTGTGTACAGGGGCAACACCCCTCTGTGGTCCAATGAGATATAACGATATCGTCTCCATTCATTTAGCGCTCCTTCTGTTTTGATTTATCACCTGTATCAGAAAGCCACGTTAGTGGCAGGGCTTAGAGGTCATACACAGACACACACACACACACACGCACACACACACACAGACATAGACAAACAAAGCAATGATGCATGCACTTCATCTTTAGTAAGATGCGGTCAGAACTGAGATGTTTTTAATTGTCGGTCGATTAAGATAATGAGGAATTGAGAAAATGTGTGTGAGAGAGAGAGACAGGGAAAGAGGAACCAAAACACTGCTGTTTTAAGACAAGAATGGAAAAGGAAAAGAAGAGAAACGTATGTGACGAGATTCCAAGAAATTCCATATCGTTCATGTTGGTTTGGTCCTGATGAAATGTGAAGTAGTGTAAAGGAGTTTGTCTGTGAAAGTGATGAAGAGAATGTTTGAGAGGGAAAAGCCATGTCAGAAAACTGAGAACTGTATGAAAGAGTGAGAAAACTGGCAGAATAGAACGTCCACATGTCTGTCCAAATCCCTACATGTTAGAAATTTGAACACCCCTATTGTCCCTAATATAAATTATATTTATATATAATTATATAATCATATAATTATATATAGAGAGCTGTTCAGAAAGAAGTCGTGTCTTTCTGCCAACCAGGGTTGCTCAGGTCTTAGAAGATTGGTTCAAACATAGTAACGACAAAAGTAAGCTCTCAACTCAAAAAATGTTTATTCTATTACCGGTCTTTTTGCACACTGTCTGGACAAAAGGGTATATCTTTGTCCCCCCAGATACAAACAATGTGAATGTACCTTTAGAAGGTACCACACCTATCATCAAGATCCTCAGCCATGCACCATCATTGAGTTTTAAAGACATGGTCCGTTCACTTTCCCACAAGTCTTGAACCGTTTAATAGCAATATAGATAGAAAAATACAACAAAGACATCACATTTAAACATTAAACAGCTTTAATGGAGAATTGGAATTGAATAAGGTCCCGAACTAAAGGTACAGAAAACGGGGACCACCTCAGTAACAGTGTTTGTACCCTTAAAGGTTCAGTTTAATATCTTTGTTGCATTTTATTCATTTATTTTGCTTGTTTGTATGTAGGAATTGTAATGAAACACAACAGTAATAGTACAATTAAACAAAAAACATGAAAATAATATTTTTTAAACTATCAATCTGGCAGCATGGTTTGATTAAACCTGCACAGAAAGGTGAGGTTTCTTAAAAGCAATTATTTGGAAAAATTTTAATGACCAATTTGCAAATATTGCCAAATATCTCTTGCAGCCCAAATTCCAATGATAATCAGGATTGTACAGCCATTTCCAAATGTAAAATTTCCTTCCATTTCTAAATGAATGCTGACTCTTTTTTGTTTGTTTTGGAAATGAACGTATACGAAGTCATCAACCGGACTCTTCACTTTTAGCTTGATCGCTAAACATCTATGAAATGATGCAGTGACCAAAAATGCTTTGAGCAACAACTGTTCAATTTCAAATGACAAAAATGTTTTAATGAAATTTTACATATGTGCAACTAACATTTCGACACACATTTCAAGTATTGAGTAATAGCCCTTAGATCACATCATTTTAAACATAAAAATAAAAACAATTATACATTCTGGTGGGTCCAAACTTTCAGAGGCATTTCATAAACACAACTGGAGACATTTTTTGTTTGTTTGTTTTGGGTTTTTTTTGACATTTTTGTGAGATGTAAGTTTGCGTTGATGTTTTTTGTACAGTGTAAATAGCTCTAGGTTGTTCAAATGCAGATTTTGTAGATATACTGAAATGCAATTATGACAGGGGTTCAGGATCCTGGAAGAGTTCTCTCATACACACACAAACACACACACACACACACACACACACACACACACACACACACACAGAGATACATGCACACACACCTCCTTGAGTATGCAGACATACCACATACACATCTGGGCTCACCGGCTGTGCGTATCGCTACATTTTGCATCGTTTTGTTGCTCGTTTTCATTTCATTTTGTCTTTTTTATCTCTGTAGGATAGTTTTTGTCATCATATCCACTTTTTTTTCTCGATAACCCTTCAATTCAAAGGACATGGCGTCCACTGAGTCTGGACTTCCTGCTTCATCTCTGCAGAGGAAACTTTTTTTATTCTTCCCTCCCCCCATTTTGTTTTCTCTGTCCATTTTGTCAGTATTAAAAAACGACTCTAATCTAAAAGGAAGTGTATAAAAATGCATTTTTTTAACTGCTGATTTTTGTTTTTTTTAACCAGTGCAGAAATTAAAAATAATCTTGATCAAATTGACTATGTGTGGTGTATCAGAGTGAGGTTCATCGCTACACACACACACATATACCAGTACTATAATGAATTCTTAAAACTTAATTAAAATATATAAAATTTGACATAAATCAACTTTTTTTGTATTTTATACATCATAGATTGATTTTAAACAGTGATATTGCGATATTATTTCTACATAGTGTGGTTGCAATACCTTTCAATGTATTTAAGGGCCCATATCACTTTTCTGTGAGTATTCAAAGTGTTCAAAGTCTGTAAATATTGTTAAAGTTTCAAAATGTACATTTACTTACATATATGGAAACCGAGTTGCAAAAACGCTCCTATTTTAAATCAATTTTTGTGATGTCAAAAAAACAACATATTTACATCTTTCTCCTTGTTCAGCCTATAGCAGTTTAGCCCCGCCCATTTATGCTGAAGTGTGTTTCAGCCATGTGCTAAGTTCTGAATGAGCTGCAATACAAGGCATCCAATCAGAAATAAGTTCATTTATTTCTGAAAGCACAGGCTGTTGAATTCCAAGAGATAAAGGCACACTAGAAAACGGTTGTGTAAAATGAATTACAATGAACTGTCAGTTATATTTTTAGTGCAAACTTGCATAAGTGTGAAAAAATTAAACAGGAGGAGAATGTAGGAAAAAACCTTAGCCAGTCAGGGTCTTTAAAGGTTAAAGATTAAAATAATTAGGCTTTTGTTGAATTGTATGAAACGCTTGATTCATCAGAGCACCCAGTAACTCATCTGGAGCTGTGATTGATCACCCTGTCAGAATAACTGAGATTAGTTAGAGGCCCTATTGCAGCCTTCTGTGTTATCAGTATAGCATAGACTGGTATCGCCATGGCGATGAACAAGCAATGTATGGTTCTAAATGAATCTGGGGGGAAAAAATGACTGTTTTGTAGATAGAATTTCTCAGTAGAAATGAGCATTTCTCACTGTGGATTTTTTTCAGGGGTCTTAGTAATCGTGAGTTAACACTAATCCCACCATGGAGAGACTACTACAGCCTGACCAGGTGGTCTTTGTGGCTTATCTTGAGAAATACCTCTCAAATTACTGTGAACATTCACAGATGATGTTGACATGGGAGTCCGACATACAGAAAATGATGTTTTATTCTACCGTCACAACCACCATCATGAAATGCTTTCAATTTGTACGTTTGGGTACATTTAACAGGACGAGAAGATCAAAAGAAGCTGTTTTTGTGTAAGAAGAACGCTCAAGGTGTATAATCATGCCTCTTGTCTCTCAGATTCTGAAGACTCGTTATATCTCCTGCATAAGTGGGATAAGTGGGAGTCGGTCAGTGTCCTGCTCTGAAACATCTCTGGACACTGCATCCAACCCTCATTGAAGTGGGAGTTCTTTAGGAGCTCAGACTTGGAGCTCCTTTGTCCAGTCTATGAAGACATCATCACCAGTTCTCATCTGCTATGTAACGCTGCATAAACCTTTAGCCCATTAATTTCTTATGGGAAATGTAAGTTGTGCACTCCGACTAATCCAATTAGTTCACGCTGCATTTTTTTAAAGGGAGAGCTTGGCTGTGCATCTTCTTGTTGCCAAGCTGCAGGTAATTGGCTAGCTAAAATGAACCAAACAACTTGCTTGTTAACATGTTAGCTAACATAACAAAACATGCTTAAAAACCTGCTTGTTTTAACTGCTAACATGATGCTGGTAGCAAAAAACAAGCTAAACTTTTTGTTTGTCTTAATGTTTATCCATAAATGACTGTGATCACAAATTTCTGAAAAATTTTATGTTTTCATCTGTGGGTCAGACGTCTGAGGGGGTAGCATTGGACCTAACTCTAGAAACAGGTGAATGGATGTTGAGAATTGATTGTGTGATGCCTAGGTAACATGGTGTAGAGCGTGGTAAAGTAATGGTATAAATACACCTTTAAACCAATATTCACTGTGCTTGTCATTCTCATTCTTCATCCCCAAAACCTTGTAGAACCTGCTCCTTCAGCATTTTCTCTGAAATGAGGGGTGCTAACTGGGAGTTTGTCTTTTGCTGCAGTCGCAGCATTCCATCTTATTAGCGATGCTTTTCTACAGAGATTATAGAAGCTGTCAGGGTACCTTTGGACATATTTTAGCTATTATCTGGCTGTGCTAGCCATTCTTCCTATCTTCCTATCCTGTCTGTATTTTAACTGCTCCTTGACTAGTCTAACCATTCTTTGGTATTCTGGCTGTCCTTTGGGTTGTCACAATAAAAATATTATTAATCAAAAGTATTTAATTAACTATCTTGCTAGACTAACCATCCTACACTCTCTGACTGTGTTACACCATCATACACTCCCTAACAGCGTTACACCATCATTCACTCTCTGACTGTGTTACACCATTGGTACAACAGTGGTAGAAAGTAGAGGTTTGAACCTGTGACTTTGTGGTCATCATGGTCACAAGCAAGTGTTTTATCCACTAGGCTACTACCACCTATCATGATGGTATAACACTATTAGCAAGTATAAAAAGGTTTAACACTTTTAGAGAGAAAATTAACAGTATTAGAGCATGAATAAAATGTAAAACTGTTTTAAAGTGTATGATGGTGTTACACTCCAAGAGAGTGTATGATGGTGTAACATTTTTAGAGTGTATACGGTAGTGTATCACTGTTAGTGTATAAAATGTAACACTGTTAGAGAGTATATGATGGTGTAACACTGTTAGAGAGCGTATGATGGAGTAACACTGTTAAAGAGTATGGTGCAAAACTGTTAGAGAGTATATGATGTGTAAGACTGTTAGAGAGTATATGATGGTGTTACACTGTTAGAGAGTGTAAGATGGAGTAACACTGTTAGAGAGTGTATGATGGAGTAATACTGTTAGAGAGTGTATGATGGAGTAACACTGTTAGAGAGTGTATGATGGAGTAACACTGTTAGAGAGTATATGATGGTGTAGCACTGTTAGAGAGTATATGATGGTGTAGCACTGTTAGAGAGTGTATGATGGTGTAGCACTGTTAGAGAGTGTATGATGGTGCAACACTGTTAGAGAGTGTATGATGGAGTAACACTGTTAGAGAATATATGATGGTGCAACACTGTTAGAGAGAGTATGATGGAGTAACACTGTTAGAGAGTATATGGTAGCGTAACACTGTTAGTGTGTATGATGGTGCCATAGTTTGTGTGCAGATGTGTGTAATGGGCCAGTAGGTTTCTGTCATAGAATGCCATGGAAGGTAAGATGGTTGATGAGGTTAATCACACACATTGGTATGGTCTCATTAACACACACACACAAAACAGAACATAATGATGTAAATATGAATATTCATAAAGGTAATGACACCATTACAGATGATGTGTGTGCGCTGTCATTTAAGATAATTTTCATACAGTCTTGTATTTCCCAAGTGTTTTCTCTCTCTTTCTCTCTCTCTTTCTTTGTCTCTTTCTCTCTCTCTGTCTCTCTCTCTTTTTCAGATCCAGAGTATCCCTTTGAGTGTCTGTGTTTGTGTGTGTTTGTGTGTGTGACAAAGCACACTTTTCTACATGTTTCTATCTTGTGGTTTGAGTGTCTCTTCGTTTGTTCTTTCTTTTTCTTTCCTTTTTCTCTCTCTTGTTCTTGACTCCCCTTCCTCCCTTTTTCCAGCTCACTCTCTTGTCCCTTTTTCTTCTCCCATTCCCATTTCTTTCTTCCTCCTCATTAGTGGAATTTCTTGCCTTCTTAATGTGTTTGGGATCATCAGTTGTGATGGTGGGGTTGGTACACAGTTAGTG
>JBBPCY010000001.1:27816582-27827958 GCA_037974405.1 Brachyalestes nurse | reverse complement strand
ATATTATGTACTCTTGTATATACGTATATGATTTTGTATTATATTTAATCATTTTTATTTATTTTATATTTAATCATATTTATTACATATGTGCAAGACACAGTATGATTGTGAGCTAAAAAAAAATGCTGCACAAATTCCCATTCAGTCCCATTTAGCTTCACAGAATTCTTTCTCTCCGATCATGCGTTGCCCTGTCTCTTTTCTAAAGCAGTTCCGTCTGGAGGTCCTCGTTTCCAATGGTCACCAATCACCTGCGCACAAAATCCCAGTGAAAAAAAAACTTTGGACTGCAGTGATTATGTTCACTACTCTAAAGCATTTTTCTCAGCAGCTTCAGGCAGATATTGGGCAATATATGAATAGGGCTTTAATAAATGTTGCGGCTACGTGTTTAGTGTTCCTTGTTGTAGTGCTTGATCCAACGCCAGGCCAGAGTTTGTCACTGTGTGGTTCTTTCTCTGTAAGTAGGATGTTGCCTGTATGTGTTACTGGTGGGGGCTGGATTGATGTTCAACACCGGTCGTCACCAACCCTCTGGAGATCTACTTTCCTGCTGTGATTATTTCCTGCTGCTGCCCCACATTAATTCCTGAATCTAATGTGCTGCTCACTTAACTCTCCAGCCAATCAGGAACTTCTGAAGAGGTTCATTAGCCAGAGCAGGTGTTGCAGATTGTGGTTGAACTCTGGAGCTAGACTTCTAAGGAAGGTGGATCTCCAGTAACAGGTTTGGAGACCACTGCTCCACAGGTTAGATGACTTTGGAGGCTGAAGTTAATACACCTCTGTTATAAATACATCTTCCACTTCCTTAAATGTAGCGGGCAGCAAGCACAACAGGGACAGAGTGGCTGCTGGCATGAACAAAGAAGAACAAAAGAAAGTGTCAGATTGTGCATCTTTAGGAATGGGCAGGTGGAGACTGTTCCCTTCAGGCACCACCCAAGTGGTGTTCACCCAAAGCACGACCCGTCCCGAGACTCCGCTCATCAAAACGCACAACAAAGTAGGCACTGCAGAATCAAACCAGGAGAAGAAACTCCACCACCACAGGAATCCAGGAGAACTCTTTAAGTAAAACAAAAAAAAAACACAAAAAGAGAAAAACACATGCCAGCTGGACTGGACTGGTCCCCATAGAGGCTTTTTCCCTCCCACCTTACATTAACTGTGCAATAACTCTGTAATAACACTTTAACAATGCATGTAATAACAATATAACTATTGGTGATGGAATAGGAGATGTAAAAAAAAGCCCCTGAAGCCCTATGCGCTGATTACTGTAGGACAGTGAGTGTGTGCGCAGTGGCGTTTTGGCATGCATATTTGTTTGTGTATTGTATGTGTGTGAGTGTGAGTGTGTGTGTGTGTCGCCTTCTGTTCCTTTCAGTCTGAGAGGCAGAGGAGAAAGGCATCAAACATTTCACCCTGCAGTGGCACGGGACAATATTTACAGCTCTCTCTCTCTCTCTCTCTCTCTCACACACACACAAGCTCTCCCCCTATCTATCCTCTCTAGCCTTCTCTTTCTCTGTCTTTCTCTATCTCTCTCTCTCTCAGGAGGTTTCTGCTAGTCTGACATCAAAGGAGAGACAGAGGGAGAGAAAAGGGAAGAGAGAGAGAGAGACAGAGAGAGAGAGAGAGAGGAAGAAAGAGGAAGAGAGAGAGAGACTGAGAGAGAGGGGCAGAGAAAGAGGAAGAGAGAGAGAATGAGAGGGGGAGAGAAAGAGGAAGAGAGAGAGAGGTGGGAAGAGACAGCGAGAGAGTGGGAGAAAAAGAGAGAGTGTGTCCTCGTGCTACCACAGTAACCAGACACGCTCTTACGTAACCCACTCCAGTACCAAGGCACTGCAACAGCCAGCCCTTGTGCGCTCGTGCTTGCCACAGGCACGCGCACCCGGCTCGCGTTTTTCAGGCGGCGCGCGTGGACCGTGGATGTGCTGGTCCTCGCGCGGTCTCTGAAATGAAGAGATTTGACTTTGTGTGCTGCCACCGTGCGAAACAGCTGTCATGCTCTGACTGGCGGAGATAACAAGAGTGCATGCTAGCGTGTGTGTGTGTGTGTGTGTGTGTGTGTGTGTCAGCAGGTGGGCGGGTGTGTTGTCGTTTTGCGTGACACCATAAAGCACAAAAAAGTCTACATAAGACGGACCCCTCTCTCTTTCTCTCTCTCTCTCTTTCACACACACACAAACACACACTCACATGCGCGCTCATCATTTTCCGTGCCCTGGAACCAATGAATTATTGTTGAGCTCTTAGCACTGAGTGGCGTGTGGCTTTCCCCTCGCGCCACGGGAGGTGGGTGCGCTCTTGACTGACGCGTTCAGCTAAGAAGGTGCTGATTAAAAAGGTAAGAGCGCAAGGCATGGACAGTAAGTGCAGAACGAGTACAGCTGGGTGGGATGGGAGGGGGTCCTAGAGGTGTTTGTGAAGGGTGTTCCAGAAGGATGGGCACAGTAGACCAAGGTGAGACATAGGAGGAAAGTGAAGAGAGGCATAGAGCTGTGGAGAATGGAGAAGAACCTTGAACAGAAACGAACATGGACCTGTGTGGATGGGGATGGAGCTCACCAGAGTATAGTACAGGAGAGCAGTACAGAGTATTACAAAGTATGTTATGGTGAATTTTGTGGCGTAGAGTAGAGCAGTCAAGGAGGTGCGCAGGATATGGAGAGAATGAAGTGGAAGAGAGTATAGTAGTGTAAAGTAAGGTATTGCAGAGTAGGTTGGGAAATTATAGAGTAGCACAGAGTATGGTGGAGTGTTGTAGACTACTGCAGAGGAGTGGAGAGTAGGGAGGCGAGGTGTAGAGTATTGTAGAGTAGGGCAGAGTATAGTGGAGTGTTGTGGAGTATTGTAGAATAGTGCAGGGTATGGTCATGGTTCGAATTACGGGGGGTACTGTACCCCCGATCCAGACCCAAACAGCCCCCTTGTGGCGACTATTCGCAATGACGCGGCAGCGGACAATTAAGGTCATAGAAGTGTTATGTAGGGAGTACCCCCCAATTCACACTCTGGGTATGGTGTAGTGTGGCAGAGTACTTCTGAGTATGCTGGAGAAGTCTAGAATATTGTAGAATTGTGCAGAGAAAAGCAGAGTATGGTGGAGCACTGTAGAATATTGTGGAGTAGTGCAGAGTGTTTAGGGGTAGTGTGGAGTGCTGTGGAGTATTTTAGAGTATTGCAGTGTATGGAGTAGTTTAGAGTATAGTGCTGTAATGTAGAGGATTACTGAGTAGTGCTGAGTATGGTGGCCTATAGTGTAAAGTATTGAAGAGTAGTGCAGGTTACGGTGAAAAGTTGTGGAGTATTTTAGAGTAGTGTGGAGTATGGTGGAGTACTGTAGATCATTGCAGAATATGATGGAGTAGCACAGAGCATTACAGAGTAATGCAGAGTATTCTGGAGTACCGTAGAATAGGGCAGAAAAGGAGGAGCAATGTGGAGCCCTGTAAAGTATTTTAGAGTAGTGCAGAGTATAGGGGAGTGTTGTGGTGTAGGCAGTGTACACTGGGGCAGTGTATTGAAGAGTAGTGCGGAATAATGCAGAGTATGGTTGAGTACTGTAGAGTATTGAACAATTAGTCCAGAGTATGGTGGAGTAGAGTATTGTTGAGTAGTACAAAATATGGTGGAGTAGAGCAAAGTATGGTGGAGTAATGTGGAATGCACAGTGTAGAGCTGCAATCAATTTAACTTGTACTATTTAAGTCAATGAAAATGACTGAGGACTGAGAGGGAGAGAGAGACGAGAGGAGAGGAAAGCACTGACAGGAAGGTTCAGACAGAAGATTTACTCCAGGGAAGGAGTGACAGTATGAAAGGGCAGGTGTTTAGTTTCAGTTTGTTTTTTTATTTATTTATTCATCCATCCATCCATTCATACATTTGTTCATTCCTTTTATTTGTTTCTGTCTTCACTCCCCCTCCTCTTTGTCTCTCTCTCTCTCTTTTTCCTCTCTCTCCCTCTCTATTCTCTCTCTCTGTCTTTCACCTCTGTCTCTCTATTCTCTCTCTATTCTCTTTCTGTCTTTCTCCTCTCTCTCTCTCTCCCTTTCTCTCTCTATATTCTCTCTCTCTCTCTCTCTGTCTTTCTCCCTCTCTCTCTCTCTCTCTGTCTTTCACCTCTGTCTCTCTATTCTCTTTCTGTCTTTCTCCTCTCTCTCGCTCTCTCTCTCTCTCTCTTTCCCTCTCTATTCTCTCTCTCTCTGTCTTTCTCCTCTCTCTCTCTCTCTCTCTCTCTCTCTGTCTTTCTCCTCTCTCTCTATGTCTTTCTCCTCTCTCTCTCTCGCTCTCTCTCTTTCTCTATTCTCTCTCTGCCTCTCTCTCTTTCTGACTGTCTGTCTGTCTGTCTGTCTCTCTCTCTCTCTGTCTCTCTCTGTCTCTCTGTCTCTCTCTCTCTCTCTCTCTGTCTCTCTCTCTCTCTCTCTCTCTCTCTCGCTGACAGGACGCCACGGGGCGCTGTAATACAACACCGTTATTAACTGCAGGTACCCCAGCACACACACACACACACACACACACACACTCCAAACCTCGTGCCACAGAGCGCGCGGAGGAGCAACAGCAGGAGTGAGAGAGGTGCGGTCGCTCGAGCCATTTAATTGGAGTTACCCGGGACCAACACACACACACACAAACACAGGCGCGCGCGCGCGCGAACTCGGATTCCCGTTACTGAGTGCTGAATTAATAAGCGCGCGGCCAAGCCGGACACACACGCGCGGACGCATGATTCTCGCTCTCCCTCTGCACACACACACACACACACATACACACACACACACACACATACACACACATATACAAACACACACTGGTGACAGCAGGCAGGCGCGTGTATGTAAATGAGGTGAACGCAAGCAGGGGAGAAGCCCACGCGCACGGTTCCTCTGGTTGCCCCCGTCGATGGGAAAACACCGGTTTTGGCGCGAGACACCTAGACACCGCGGGGCGCGAGAGGCGCGAGAAGTTGAGCCTGCTCATCGTCACCCTCATCACTATCATCCTCACCCTCACCCTCATCCTTACACCTTCTCGGGCTCCCTCATGTGACGGACGGGGGATGTCGCGGGCCGTGTGAGTAGGGTGTGTGTGTGTGTCTCGACATGCCCGAGGATGTGTCCCTGGTCAGGAACCGGACGGAGGCGGCTCCGGGCGCGCGCCCCGCGTGGGTGGTCACGGTGCTCGCGGCCGTGTTGATCTTTACCAGTGTGGTGGACGTGCTGGGGAACGCACTGGTCATCATATCTGTCCTGAGGAACAGGAAACTGAGGAACGCAGGTGAGCGCGCGAGACAGAGCGTGTGCGTGTGAGAGTATGTATGAAAGTGTGTGTTTGTGCATGTGTGTGTGAGAGTATGAAAGTGTGCGTGTCCGTGTGAGAGTGTGTATGGAACTGTATCTATGTGTGTGTCTGTGTGTGTGTGCGCGTGAGAGGGAGTCTATGAAAGTGCATGTGTGTGTGTGCGTGAGCGTGTATGAAAATTGTGCGTGTATGAGAGAGAAATAGAGAGTATGAAAGTGTGTGTGTGTGTGTGTGTGTGTGTATGTGTGTATTTGCATTAGTGATGTACTGATTGGTGATTAGTTATCAGCAGGCACAGTGAATGAAGTGTGTGTGTGTGTGTGTGAGTGAGAAAGAGAGAGAGAGAGTTTGAGGGGGATCAGAGCTCACGCTAATTTGACTCATTTGCATGTTGGACACCAGTACAGCGCACTGGCTCAAAATTTTCTAACGTTACATAACATGTCTTAGATCAGAGAAATAAACAAACAACAACAGTAACAGTAACAGTAGCAGTGAGTAAACAGTCGACACACACACACACACACACACACACACCTTTTAAGGTAAATCACACACAGTGAGGCGTGATCCATGATGTTTGTATATGTATATGTATATGTGTGTCAGTGCGTTGTTTGTATGATAGTGTGTGTGTGTGTGTGTGTGCATGTGTGAGTGTGTATGAACCCATTCTGTTTGTGCATGATAGTGTGTGTGTGTTTGTGTTTATGTGTGTGTGTGTGCGTGCGTGTGCGTGTGTATGAACCAGTTCTGTTTGTGCATGATAGTGTATGTGTGTGAGTGTGTGTGCGTGCGTGTGAGTGTGTATGATCCAGTTCTGTTTGTGCATGATAGTGTTTGTGTGTGTGTGTGTGTGTGTATGTGTGTGTGCGTGTGTATATGAGCCCATTCTGTTTATGATAGTGTGTGTGCGTGTGTGTGACAGGTGATCTGTAGAAGTGGGGGTATTTTTCAGGTGCTCACAAGGAAACATGTTTTCACCCCAAATTCAACATTTAAACTGAAAGAGCAGAAAAGCCTTTAGAGCACCGAGGTGAAGGTCAGGGTCAGTGGGTTTATTCATAGCATTAGTCAGATACAGTTTTTAGTACTGCTCACAAATATAGTAAATATAGTAATGCTGTGTGTTTGTGTGTGTGTGTGTGTGTGTGTGTGTGAGTGTGAGTGTGTGTGTGAGTGTGAGTGTGTATGTGTGTGTATAAGTGCGTGTGTGTTTGTGTGTGTGTGTGTGTGAGTGTGTGGTCTTGATATGATGCTCCATATGGTGTGAATTGTTTCTGTTCATTAGTGTGTTTATTAGAATGAGAGAGAGAGAGGGAGAGGACAGAATGAGAGAGGAAGGACAGAATGAAAGAGAAAATTAGAAAAGAATGAGAGAGAGAATAAACTGGCATAGAATGAGAGAGGGAGTAAGAATAGAATACGAGCGTGAGAATGAGAGAAATAATTAGGATATAACGAGAGAGAGAGAGAGTAAAGATAGAATAAGAGAGAGAAAGGGAGAGATTTAGGACGGAATGAAAGCAAGAAAGGGAGAAAGAATTAGGATAGAATGAGAGTGAGGAAGTAAGGATAGAATAAGAGAAAGAGAGAGTAGTAAGAAAACGAGAGAGAGTGAGAGAGATAGAAAGAATGAAAATTAGGATAGAACGAGAGAGAAACGATAAGCGAAAGACAGAGTGAGAGAGTAAAGAAAGAGGGAGTGGGTAGAGAGAGAGGGCTCAGAGAGAGGTTGAGGTGTTGCTGTGCTGTAATTTGAACTCTGATGACTCTGCTCTATAACATTCACCCTCAAACTGATATGATTTTATCACATGTGTGCTGCAGGACAATGGAGAGAGTGTGTGTGTGTGTTTGTGTGTGAGAGAGAGAGAGAGAGACAATGTGTGTGTTTGTGCGGGGTGTGAGAGTTTTGACATTTCTTTATCTGCAAATGCGTTGTCACCATCAGCCCATCGTCTTCCCGCCAAATGCACGGTAACCGTGGCGACGGGCCCATTTAACATGAGTGTGTGTCCTGATATGGCCCAGCAGAGGGACAGAGGGAAGGAGGGAAACACGCTGCCGGACCTTGGGAGACTCTGCCTCTCTCTCTCTCTCTCTTCCTCGATACTCAGTGTATGGCTCTCATCCCTGTAGAGGCTGTGTGTATGTACTTGCACGTGTGTATGTGTTTTTGTGAGTCAGTATATGTACATTTGAGTGTGTGTATGTGTGTGTGTGTGTTTTCACAAGGTGACTTTTGGTGTCTCATTAACACAGAGCGATGAGTTTTGCCTGCGTTCTACATTGGTGCATTTGGAACACATGATAAATGATAAATGGTGTGTGCGTGTGTGCGCACATGTGTGTATATGTATGTGTGTGTGGGTGTGTGTGTGTGTGTGTTAATGCTGATCACCCTTGAATGTAGTGCTTCAGGTTGACCTGCAGATTGCCCTGAAGTTTTCGTCCTTCATCTTTACTGCCATGGGTTTTATGAGTGTGTGTGTGTATGTGTGTGCGTGGATGTGTGTGTGGGTGTGTGTGTGTCTGTGTTTCGTGGGGGGCTCATATTTACTTTATTACTTCTGGCCCTGACACATCTATCACTTATAAACCACATGCCTCATGATAAGATTACTTGGAAAACAGTAAAACATATATATATATATACTGTATATATATTCATCTTATAAAATAATCATATGGATAAAAGGGTTTAGGTGTAGTTTTTGGTGTAGGCTTAGGTGTAGGTGTATGTTTAGGAAAGGCTTAAGTGTATGTAAATCTATGTGAAGGTTTAGGTGTTGGGTTCTATATAGGTGTAGGTTAGGGTTGCCAACTGTCCCGCATTGTCCGTAATATGGGTGATTTTGATTTTGTCCCTTCCGGGGCAGCTACAATCCTGTATTCCAATCACAGCCCCGTTGACCAATAATAGACTACTGTAAGCATGGCAAAGCACATGCAAACGTTGCTATGAGACGGTTGTTGGTGTGTGTGTGCACGGAACACTAGTGGTGAGCTCTGCGCGTGCACCTGCAAGAAAGCAGGGCTGCCAACTCACGCAATGAGCGTGAGACACACGCGTCTCACATCTAGGCTGCCTATTGTGCACACTCCTCGACGGTAGGTGGCGCACCTAATGATGCAGCAGTCCTCGGCAAATGAAGAAGCAGCAGACCCCCCCACCCCCAACAGCCCTGAGAAAGTGTCCTGCATTTGGGGTTGAGAAAGTTGGCAACCCTAGTGTAGGTGCTATGTATTTGTTTAGATGGTGTAGGTTTAGCTGTACGTTTATGTGAAGATTTAGGTTTAGGTGTAGGGTTGTGTACAGATTTAGGTTTAGGTGTAGGGTTGTGTACAGATTTAGGTTTAGGTGTAGGGTTGTGTACAGATTTAGGTTTAGGCGTAGGGTTGTGTACAGATTTATGTGTAGGGTTATATATAGGTTAAGGCGAATTTTGTGAAGGTTTAGGTTAAGGTTTTAGGTCTAGTCATAGGTTTATGTTTAGGTGTACGTTTATGTGAAGGTTTAGCTGTAAGATGCGTGTAGGTTTAGGTGTATGTTTCTGTGAATATTTGGGTTCAGGTGTAGGTCTAGGTGTAGGTTTAGGTGTAGGATTATGTGAAGGTTTATTTTTAAGTATAGGTTTAGAATTGGTTTAGTATAGGGTTATGTGTAGGTTTAGGTGTAGGTTTATGTGAAGATTTGTGTTTAGGTGTCAGTTGTAGGTTTGGTTTATATGTAGGTCTGTGTGTAGGTTTAGGGTTATGGGTAAGTTTAGGGGTAGGTTTATGCGAAGGTTTAGGTTTAGGTGTAGGGTTTGGTAGGTTTAGGTGAAGATTTATGTTTAGATTTATGTTTAGGTTGGGTTTAGTTATGGGTAAGTTTAGGTGTAGGGTTATGTGTAGGTTTGGGTGATGTTCAGGTGTTAGTTTATGTGAAGGTTTAGGTTTAGATGTAGGGTTATCTGTAGGCTTATGAGTGGGTTGTAAATGTGGTTTAGGTGTAGGGTTTACAAAGGTTTATGTGAAGGTTTTGGTTTAGGTGTAGACTTTGTAAAGATTTAGATTTAGGTTCAGGTGTAGGGTAGTGTGTAGGTTTGGCTTCAGGGTTATGTTAGTTTTAGGTGTAGGGTTGCATGTGGGTTTGGGTGTAGAGTTTCGGTAGGTTTATATAAAGGTTTAGGTTTCAGTATGTGTTTAGGTTAGGTTTAGGTGAAGAGTTGTGTGTAGGTTTAGCTCATATAGCTCAGGTTGACTTATAAAAGCTAGACACCAGTAGGTATTTTAAAATGATTTATTTGGTATTTTGTTTAAGAACACCAGTTATTAAATAATGAATAATACAATATTCTATTTATAGTCATTTCTAAATAGGTTTTCTGTTAATACAGCATATTACATCTGCAATGACATGTTTACGGCATGTGGATGTTGATTTTATGAAGCAAGTTTCAAGTGTAGCAAAAAAATTACACTATATTACAATAACTTAATAATAGATATAAAAATGTTTTAAATGTCTGCTGTTTATATTTGAATAAACTTGTTATATGCAAAATTGTTACAATATACTGCATATAATGAATGGATTATTAAGGAAAAAGGTAAATTTATTTTAACAGTAACAGTAAAAAGCAACTGAGATGTTCATAATTACTGGACAGTTTGAACTTAAATATTCTACTTTTCAAAACAGCATTAGAAAATAAGCATCATCAAACTAAATTTCAAAAGAGAAATTTATTTGAAAGATAAATAACTAAAAATTGCTGTAGGCATCTAACATATGATGTTTACCATGTTATTAAAAATGATCTAATTTGAAAGCACTTTGAACACTGAGAGTAAATATCTATCTAACACTGATCTATAAAAAAGCATTCACTGTACACAAGAAGAGTTGGAGTCCGTTTGTGAATTCAATAAATAATCATATAACATACCAAAAAAAATATTTGTATGAACTTTGTACATTCCGCATTCCGCTGCTGGAAAATCGATTTTTTAATTTTTTCTCTTTTTTTCATCCACAAAATTTAAGGTCTGTGTAAAACTGGGTTACAATTCTGTTACATTTATCATTCATGTATATCTTAGATATTAATGAAACACACAGCTGCAACACAGTGAAACACCTTGTAAATACAGTACTGTGCAAAAGTCTTAAAACACCCCTCGTTTCTTTATACTTTACTTTAATTCACCTTGTTAGTGCACAAATACTATTTTATCCCTGTCAAACTGTCTTCTCTATGGTATACTGAGTAGATTAAATTAAAGAAACAGGACACATATTTTGTTGCTACAGGCTGCAAAGTGCCTAAAGATACAAGATGCCTAGATAAAGGAGTTCCAACTACTCAGCATTCAGCACCACCAGTATACTGATCACCGCCTGATCATCTGCAATCATCTGCACCTGTTTCTTCACTTGTTCAGGACTTCAGTTAAACGACTTTATTACACTTTATTGATACATGCAGAGGACATGTGTGAACAAAAAAAACATTCTTCTGAAACTGGTCAGGTTCAGGGACTGGACTGGCAATGAGAGATTTTGAAAGTCCTTCAGGAAGCCTGGAGAACTGTTCCTCAAGACCACATTAAAAGTCTGGCTCTTATATATGAAGAAATAAGAGATGGCCCAGGACATTTGCAGAATACTGTATAGCCAAACATAAATCATACTTGGTTTTATCTGAATTATTTTTGACTCACTGAAGCTTTACTAAAGAAACTGTGTGAAAAGAACACCTTCTCTCCACACCACATTAATGTGTTTGACTAGAAGGAGCAAGAAAGTTATTGTTGTTTTTCAAATCTTGTTTCTTGCAGAAAAGAAACTTTTTGGCTCATTTTGTTCTCTTTTCACATAGAAGCAAAACAGGAGTGCAGACTTGAACCCTTCTTTACAGAGTGGAGATCTATTGTATTTATGATCTATTATGTAAAAAAATTAGAATATCATGGAAAAGTTTATTTATTTCCGTAATTCCATTCAAAATGTTACACTTTCATAGATTATAGATTCAGGGCCCACAACTTAAACGATTTCAAGCACTTAGT
>JBBPCY010000001.1:27780635-27792618 GCA_037974405.1 Brachyalestes nurse | reverse complement strand
TAACGAATTACTTTGAAATGACAGTAACAAGTAATAAATAACGCATTACAGTTTTGAAGTAACTTGCCCAACACTGCCTATTACTGCAAAACAGCATTACTGTTATTCAGTATTAGTGAAAACTTGTGTCTGTCAGTGAAACCAATGTAGACAATACATCACCCAGTACTGAGTGTGTGTCTATGCCTGTGTTTGTTTGTATGTGTGTGTGTGTGTGTGTGTGTGTGTGTGTGTGTGTGTGTATTACCATCCAGAGCCAGTAATGAGTCAAACTGTCTGCAGTTCTTGATCCCGGTGCTAGCCTCGGCGCAGGCGTACCACAGGTTCATGTACTGACGGGTGGACGTGATCACGCTGCCCGAGAATGATGAGACGCGCCAGTAAGCATTGGCCAGCGAGACTCCAGTCAACAGCCAGCCACCAACACACATCAGAAAACCCAGCAACTCCATTGCCATCGACATTGTGACACAAACACACACACACACACACACACACACACACCCTCTACTAATGCTACACAAACAACAGTCTTGCAAAATAGTAGGCCTCAACACAAACACACACACTCTAACTGTTAGCTATTCACACCACAGTCCACACACAACGTCAAATAAACGCAGCGTTAAGAGTCCAGTCTAAAATCAAGTGCTCTGGTCAGGAAAGATCTTAACCCAGCTCAAGCTCCAGCAGAGGATCTTTAGAGGGTGTGTAAACTGGTGAGAGGACTTTAATCAGAAGAGCCATAAACCCATAAACCTGGGCCCATCCCACAGAAACCACGATGACACAGAAAGGACAGAGGGGATGAAAATGATGACGATGATTCATTTGTGAAAGAGCAGATGATATGGGGTATCTGTTTGTGACAAAGGGCTGTGTGGAGAAACAGATAATACTTATATCCAAAAAATATACACATACACACAATCAACTTTGCCTTATATATGTATCGGTGTATGAGTGTGTGTGTGTTCGAGAGGTGGGTGTGTTGTGTGCTCTCTAGAGGTTTATGACTTGCACTATCAATGTGATCTGACTTCACTAGTATTGCAAGTCACTAAAACACCCCTGGAATACTGAAAACCATTATTACTGTAAAGTACAAGTACTGTAAATTAATACCAACGTTACATTAGTATTACTAAAAAAACATCACTACTGTAAAGTACAATTACTGTACATGAATACTGCGTTACTTAAGATAACCATGAGTTTAATTTTAAACAGTTCTGCTATAAATTGCTGTTAAAATTACTGTTACAAATATTTAAAAATAATGTTTAATTGTTATAATAAAATAACATATTTCATAACCCTCCCACATACACAGAAACACAGACTCCCCAAACATTACCATCCACTGTCAAAGGCCATGGTGTATGTGTTTGTGTAAAACTCACCGGGCAGCCCCAGTATGGTTTTGTATCTCTGGCACTGGACAGCCCCCATGGAATTGGCAGCACAAGTGATCCACAGGCCCTCGTATTGTGAGCTGCTGGTTATCACAGAGCCGGCGTGAGAGTGGACACGCCACACTGCAGAGTTAGTGCTGCTGGACTCCAGACACCAGCCCAGAATGGCCAGGACCAAACCCATCACCTCCACCACCACCTCTGCCATCACTAAAGGGGGCTCATAGAGATATATAGTATAACACGCTATATGGAGTTTAGCTTATATTAGCCTACTGCTAATACACACACAGGGTTTGCGAAAAAATAATGAACAATTAAATCAGATTTTTAGTAATCAAATACAACACTTGTATGTCAAATTTTACATGTTAAGTATAACATATATTAGTAACACAAACATGCAAGACATTTTTTAGGATAAATGAAATGTAGATCTTGGTTAACAGCTGAATTAGGAAGGTACATGTACCTTAAGAACATGAAGCTACAGAGCATGAATCTGAGGAGCTCTACATAGTCTGCTTCATACACTGACAGAAAGACCACCAAACATAATTCTGAATGCAGCTCAGTGTTAGTTCCAGGGCCTCTGAAGGCTAAAAGAGCACTGATGGTAACTCACAGAGATCATTGTCATATGACAGTGACTAATGAGAGGATACTGGAGCACAGCCTGAGATAGGCTTCTGCTGACCAGAGAACACCCCGAGGAAGATTCTGCTGCTCACTGCAGTCTTTTCTATGTCTCATCAGAAATAAATCTTATTGATATATATCTTATTGGAGATTATTGATGTCTAACTTGTTTCTCCTAACCCCCTGAAGAGAAATAAGGAGCAAAAATTAAAAATCTTCGGCTTCTCAGTTTTCTTCTCTTTAACCTTATGGATCGCAAAACTGCATAACTTTGTTAGCTGAGCTTGGTCACTCAGACATAATCCAGACTCATTTATAAGTGCAACATTTTTTTTGGAACTAAGATGCAATTATTGGAGACAAATAAAGATCAGTACAGTGAGAAAAAAGAAAGAGTATTAAATTGAGATCGGGCTGAGATTAGAGGAAGGCTCTTCCAAAGGAGCTGAATTTAAGAAGAATGAGAAAGTGGACAAAATCTCATATTGATATTAAACTGAGCTGTTATTTCTCAGTTATCGAGAAATTTTATTTCCTTTGAGCGCAGACTACAGCAAGTAAAATTAATGCTACCGTGAAGATACTAAAGCAACCACCAATATGCTAAACCACCATTAAGACACTAAAGCAATGCCATAAAGGTGCTAAAGCAACCAAGAAAATACAAAAACATCCTCGAGTAATTCAAGGCGACGACTCATGGCTCATAAGCTACAGCTAGATTACAGTTTATAAAGTAAGATTATTATGAATTCAGCTGTAGGTCACATGGGCTCGGCCGACTGCCCATTCTATAATTTATCTGTTCATTCTCTAACACTCACCTGATCTGGGTAGCTGGTGTGATTAGTGCTCCTTATGTTCTTCTTCTTAAAAATACTTAGATTAATTAATTATTAATTAGTGATTATTTCAATGGCCCCAGAAACAATCTGATCTAGAGAAGGCGCTATGCATAAGTGAAACTGGCCTGAAGTCACAGTGTTAATATTGGTTTTGGGTCAGTAACCCTGAAAGAGGGGGGAAAACAGAAACAAGTAAAAAAAAGACCCTCTGAGTATGGGACACTGGGCTAGTAGCAGCCAATCAGAGGTTGGGAATCAAAATTAGACACGTTTTCTACTCAGGAGCGCTTGCCATGTTTTGGACCTTGCTGCATTCGATGCGGTTTATTTGAGTTAGTTGTCTGAAATAAGTGTATAAAGGGTATCCTGCTGGAATGTTCTCCAAACTGGAATACCTCACTCCACATAAACAATATGATAATTAAACTGAATAACAAATCTCAGCATAAACAGTCTCCCACAACTGTGCCAGTCGCAATGATTAGCCCTCATAGTTTGTTTTGGAATCCAAACTCTAGAAAAAAAGATGCGAGTGAGAAACTTCATGATGGATCGGCAGTATTTTAAAGATGCATTTCTAATCAGCTTTAAACTCACGAGTTTCTGTTCCAAACCATTCAAGTAGGTGGATATTCTGAAATTTTGGTGGAATTCCCCTTTGAGTGTACTATATGGCGCTATGGTAAACAAAATGTGACAGAAATAAGATGAACTTATTACTGTTAGTAGAACTGAATACGTAATAATACTCAAAAAATAAAGAAAAATGAAATATTAAAAAAAAATCTAAAAATAATGTGTATTTAAAAGGGATGTGGTTAATTTCTACATTTTAGAAACAAAGGTTCTGTGACATCTTCATTTTTTTCTGTTTATCGTGGTTCAGATAAAAGGGGGCCCATGGAATCTTGGGGGACCCCGAGGAACAGTGTGTGCCGCTCATAGAAAGAATGACAAGGAAATCCATGTGGTTTCACCAGAGACTGAAACTTTACCGTTTAGTCACTGAAGAGACTGGTGTGTGTGTGTGTGTGTGTGACCAGTCTAGTGAATCATTGACACTAAACTGGGGTCAAAGTCCCTGAACTGAAACCACAGCTACTGAACAATATAGCAGCCCCCCCCCCACACGAATAAACAGGGATGGGCCTTATTTCCCACTGTACTTTACAGCCCCTGTGAATGTTATTGGTATCAATGACCCAGACTAAGCGACTGAGCTGTGTTTAAATATTGAACACTTACAGGACTTCAGGTTGCTTCTTTAGCTCTGGTGCTGCAAGTTTTCACCATGGGAAGAGGCATGGTGCTAACTGGAGGCCTCAAAGCCTGAGGAGGTGGTCAGTCATCTTTAACAGACTTATGCGATTTCTGACACTATATGATACACTGTCATCCAGAACTGTTATGTCAGCACACCATAACTGAAAGTCTGCAATTGTATTTTTTATATGTGCGCTAAACGGATAACTTAACTAACAAGTAATGGAAGCTTATTACCATGCTATTGAGCATGTTTAGCATTATTAAAACAATCATAGTCTTCAACTGTGTAGTGTCCTCTTATCATACATGAACACACCACAGGACATAGCGTGAACAGCAAAAATGTGTTCTCTTCGAGCAGCAGCCAGCCAGGAAGGCAGCGGAAGTGTGTGGGGACGGTACATTGCTCAAGGGTACCTCAGTGGTGCCACTGGCAATCCCGAGATTCAAACCCACAGCCTTTCAATTGCAGGGGCAACTCCCTTAACACCAGGCCACCAGCTGCCCCAACTGTGCTTTTGTCACACACTGCTTTAGTGGCCAAAATCCTGCCTTACTTTTTTATTACGCCATCACACAATGATTTAGGTGGTTTCATGTACGTACACTTCCCCAATCCACATGAATCTTTGTGTGTTGTACCCTCGCATGACTGATACAGAAAGATATTATTTCAGTGTGTACCCCCTGAAGCACAAGCATAGACATAAAGCATCTTGTTGGGCAATAGCGACCACCGGCATGACTTGAGCGCTTCACTCAACGGTTCAAACACCTCAGTATTTGACAAAACCGACACTGACATCATTTGGTCCATCTTCAAAATTCATTTTGTCTTTAAATCCTTAGCTTATTAATTTGAGACTCAATCCCAATGAAGCAAACATTACTAACTTAAAATGCTATTTGGAGAAGTTTAGGGTTTCGCTCAGTTGCACAAATGAACCAGGACATTAATGTGACAAGTGCAGTGAATGTGAAGTGACCCAGAACTCCACTTTCACTACTTTAGACCAATTTTAACACATTTCTGAAGCGCTATAGTTAGCGGTAGGAGACAAATGGGTTAATGCAACTCCAGGCTGCAGGCAGGCTTGAACTTAAATAAACATTTTATTTCAAAAAAGAAAAAAAAAAAAATTTAATGTCAAATTTGTAGATGCTACAACATTTACGGTGCTGTACAGGTTCAGTGCGTTCTGTCCAGCAGGCTCAGAGCCCTGACCCTGCTGAAGTTTGTTATGGCCATTCAGTCTTGGGTTGGCTATAAAACTGTTTGGCGATCATAAAACATCTTACCTTCTAACAAACTCCTGAAAGTGTACATGCTCTTAACAAGTTTGGGCAGGGGGGCGAATGCTTAAAAAGAATTGTCCCGTCAGTAGCTGTGGAAGAACATGTATGTGGGGAGGGCCTAAAGAGGAGAATTATGATGTACCTGAGTAGCACCTATTACTGTATGATGTGTGTGTATGAGAGAGAAAATGAGGGTCTGTGGTCCATCTGTTTTGCTTGTCTCTGCTCTTCCTGCAGCGGTTTGTCTTGTTATTGTCCTCTGACCCACTAGAGGGAGCCACTGCCCCCTGAGCCAGGGCCGCGACTCCTGAAGTCGTGCCATATCTTCACTAGCGGCTCCCTGTTCTTCCAGATCAGCTCGTGACCATACAGGATGTACCATCTATACATACACACACACACACACACACAATTAAATCACTGGACAGGAAGATTATACAACAAACCTATAAATACACACTAAGTCATTCTGTAACCCGCACTAGACAAGTGCAGATATAAAAATAATCATAATTATTATTAACATTTAATCATTCTATGATATTTTGAAAGAAAAAAAATACACAGACATTATTTTTTTGGGAGAATCACAATGAACACTCAGTAACAATCAAGGACACTGAAAGACCTGCACCCCACCCTTTTCCTGCATTTTACTTTACCCCCTCAGAAGTCCCATTTTCATCCTAATTCATTTCTATACCGTTCTCCAGCTTCTCTTTATCCCTCGGAATTAAACACACTGTTTCTGTTACTGCTCATTTAAAAATGATATATGTAAATGAGCTCTGTTCTGATTGACTGCCTCGTATTGAGCCTCATTCCAATAAGTAGTCCGGACTGAAACATCATTTAAAAAACAGGCATGGCTACACTGCTGTTGGCTGGATACACAAAAAAGCAAACAATCAAAACAGGTTGTTTTTCAGCTGTGGACTGTCTGGACTATTACAAGGTGTGCCTAAAAACTTATTATTTATACAATACAACTTTTTAATTAAGAAAATTATGATCCCTTTAACCTGATTCATAAATTAGGTTTAATAAATAAACCTGACAAATAATTGACAATTGTGTGCGTGTGTGTCACTCACATGCCGAACAGAGCACCTCCTAAATGAGCAGCATGGTCAAAGAAGCGCCATCCCATTATCAGGCCTGCCGTATCCAGGGCTACAATGGCCTTCAGTGCCTTCAAAGTAGAGGGTGAAAACATTTAATACTGTAATAATGACACGTCTGCTACTCACCCCTCGCCTAACAGGGCATCCAAACTGGGGCAGTTTTTTTCATGGGGTTTAAATAAATACCTTAAGTCATTTTTTATTTCATTAAGTCATGTCTGTAGTTCAGAAAAGCTCCAGCAGATACAGGGCTGTAGTTCTGCCTGCAGTAGGAGAGGCTTTTATCTGAAGGACATCTGTGAGTTTTGTGCACTCTCATCCTCCTTGCTCCTCCGTTCCCGCCCCCCCCCCCCACTCTGACTTGGTCTAGTCAGGTCATGGAATCACAGGTTCAGGAAAGGGTGTGTGTGTGTCTCACGTTTCCAGCAGTGAAGGTGTACATGGGGAGGAAGATGATGGCCAGTTTTGCCTCTGGTATCTTCGTGCACACAGCGGCCAGAATGGTCATTATAGCCCCAGACTGAAACACATGATAATAATTCAAAATAATAACAATAATAATAAACAATGCTAACAAGGAACTGCACTCTTTACGGAGCACCATTATCAGAGAGCTGGCTGATTCACCCACTGAAAACAATCATTATTTACAGAAAATATGAAAACCATTTATTTATTATGAAACTATGATACACTCATCCGGCTACTATGATGAAGTTGTACTTCAACTACTACTAAAAATAATAAAAAGCATTGGTCACTCACTGCTCCAAGCGAGGGTCCTAACCGGCCGGTAGCCATTTTACACACGTAACTAACGAATGTGGAGATCACACCTGGAAAACAGCAATAACATCATTAAACACAGACACACAAAATCACACATGCTCACTCTCTTTGAGATGGGCTCTTCAATAATATAAATAACAGTCTGACAAACAGTTTTTATTGAATGTCCTTCACTGTTATTTGGGGGTGTTTTTGTCCCCTCTTTACTACTATTTGACTGTAGCCCTGAGTGCATTTGTGAGTTCAGGATAACAAAAATGGTACTGGATGGAGTTCAATCACGCCTCATTTCAATACTGGGGGTTTTATACCCCTCTAGGCAATGGGACTTTAGGCTCTTGGGTGGCCTGTTCAATTGGTCAGTTCTAATCTATGGAGAACTGTAATATCAACTGAGGCATCTTAAAGCAGCCAGACTCACTCAGTAAAGTGGCCCCTAATAGTCAGGCGTGAACACACCACAGCATAGCACACAGTGTGAACAGTATAAACTTCTTTCTCTGCATTTAACCCATTTAACCCATTCACCAAGTGAAGCAGTGGGCTGCCAGTGAAGGTGCGTCTGGGGAGCAGTGTGTGGGGATGGTACCTTGCTTAAATGTACCTCAGTGATGACACTAGCAGTGGTGGGATTCACACCCACAACCTTCTGATTACAGGGGCAATTCCCTAACCATTAGGCCACCAGTTGCCCCATTGGAGGAAGTGAAGCCCCATGGTAGAAAAGCCATCGGGAGAAGTTCATATTTATCCTGCACATGTAGCGTAGCATTATACACACACACACACACACACACACACAAACACGTGGCGTACCTGCGGACAGGTACAAAGCCAGGAACTGCTCCTTGCCCATCATGTTGACAATGCTCGAGGAGAAACTCCACAGGACATACATGTTAGCAGCCATGTGGAACAGAGAGTAATGACTGAAGGTGGACAGCAACATTGGCCAGCACAGGGTTTCTGCAACACACACACACACACACACACATTCCTCACATGTCCATATTCTTCATAACACATTATCAAAATCATCCATCTAACTCACGGCTATCTGGTTCAGAATTCTCAAAGAACCACACTAGGAATTATCTGCAGTGGGCCACGCCCACTGACAGTGATGGACAGGAGGTTTTACTTACTGGAGGCGGGGTTAGAGGTGAAGTATTTCAACATGGAGCGCTGTAGAGAAGGAATCCTCCAACAGCAAAACACCAGGACGTTGGACGCTATGATACCTGAAACACACACACACACACACATACAGAGGTATGGGTTTTAGGGTCACATTAAAGATGATGTATTATAGCTCTTTTTAAACAAGTTATAAAAGGTCTATGGGCTATACAAAACATATTCATGCAGTTCTTTGCACAAAATCACTCTCGCATAAAGAGACATCACCAGCTCTACTCTTGACAGTTTCAGTCCTTTCAAAATAAGCCGTTTAAGGGCTCTGTCACTTTTATGCAAATAAGATGTTGCTGGCCACGCCTCAGCCAACCCTTGCTTAGGCTCCGCGTGAAAATGGCAGAAAACAGAGACGCTATCCAGCCCCATATGTTCGATCCCGAGTCAGACCCAGAGCAAGATGAACACAACACTTCATGTGTGACTTGCCTTTGCCTGTAGCCGTAGCGCTCGGCTTCTAATGCATGCTCGTAAAACCAGCAGACAAAAATGGCGGATCTTCAACTAATTTAGTGGGTGGGGCTCGACAGATGAGCGGTGGTTCTATGCAAACTTCCATATTACTGACGTCATAATATGGGAGCCATCCAAACGGCTCATAGAAGCATATGATTCCTGACACCAAAATCTATCAACTGACTCACAGAAAACTGATGTTTTTTTTCACGCTTGGAGGAGCAGTAGAGACTCAAATGGAAGTACAAAAGGACGCAAAAAGTAAGTTTTACATAATACGTAGGATCACTTTAGGATCATGATTTTTAGCAGAATAATTGCGATGCTAATATTTTGTGAATGTGAAACTGACCTGTAACAGTTCTCTGGCCTTCACTCAGACTGTTCCACCACTGATTTATCTGCAAAAAACAAAACAGGCAAATAATGCCAGAATGTTTGAATTATATTCAATTATAATATTTCTAATGACAAATCACAATTATATTTACAACAATTAAAAAGAACTTTTTAATGACCACAAATTTAAACACAAACATAAAATTCATAACATTCTATTTCTCTCTCTCTCACGCACACAGACACACACCTGTTTGCGGAAATCTCCATGTTTCTGCGGCCGCAGCTTTTCCAACCAATCAGCTCGCGCCTGATCGAAGTAGCTCTGGACGCGAGACTTTAGGCTTTCGTACTGCCAAATCGCTGCCCCTCCAAACGAACAGCCTGTAAACTGACCTGGAGTCAGTAATATGTATACATACACACATGCTCATACCCATATACAACTCATGTTTGATTACCACTTTTAATGTCTGACTTTTGCAATTAAGTGATAAAAATACATTATTGTCGGTGTAGGTTGTGATAGAGGGGCTGTGTGGACACTTCTCCAGGCAGCTGGTAAAAGCTCATACTGAAGCACCTGACAGCTCTGAGTGTGATGAGTGATACACAACAAAAGGAGTCACAACAAAAGGAGAAACTCCACATGGCTTTGGCTTAATACCCAAGCACAGTCACTAATATTAAGAATAATTTATGGTTGATTAGACAAGGTTAAACCGGGAATGGGAATTACTAAACAGGCTTATAGGCTAGTTTTATGTGACATCACAAAAATGATTAATTCAAAACAGGCTGATGTTTGCTGTTAGGACAGATGGACTTTATGAACTGGTGCCCTGATTAGTCAAACTCTTAACTCTGCCCTGCAGCAGGTTAGACAACCATGGAGATGTATATATATGAGAATAAAAAAAGGACACTGTCACCCAGGTTAAAAGCCCAGACAGTAATACCTACCCCTACAGTGAACACCAGCGGTTTGACCAGTCTGCCGAATGATCTTTCTGGTTGCTGTGATGTGGGCGGCTCAAACGTAGGAGTCACAGCCTTCTTCTGCATCAGCTCCCCCTGTTCTGTCTCCTTCTTTGGCTCCACCTTTTTGGTGACTTTGCGGAAGCCGCATCTCTGCTGATGGTGGATGATACACCTGCACAAAACACACACTGAACATTTAAACACACGTTAGTATTCAGACGTCTGCTTTCATTCACCACCACTGTGAACAGTTCTGGAACTAGAAGTGTTTCACCCCAATACTGAATTTTGACTAAAACAGTACTGAATTACTGTCCTCATTGATGCATAGATGTGAAAGTGATACAGCTCCATTCACCACCACTGTGAACAAGTCCTGACGCCCTAAATGTTGATGACTAAAACAGAACTGAGCAAAGAGTAAATTACTGCCCTCACTGATACACAGAAGGGAAAGGGTTCTAGCTCTATTTACCGCCAACGAGACCAGTTCTGGCTTGGTAAATTTCTCTGTTTTCATCCTACCTCCAATATGGAGTTTCCCTTTACTGCACTAATTGCTATTACTAACAGGCTTCCTAATCACAATGACACTGATACTGATGCTGATGCTGATGCTAATACTGACACTGACAGTTCTGGGGGCTCCATCACCCCATCACTGAATTTACAGAATGGGAGTAAGTAAACGCCGTGTGTGTGCGTGCGTGTGTGTGTGTGTGTGTAAGTAACCCCTGTCAAGTTAGTACCCCGTGGCTTGTGGTGTATTTAAGTTACCCCTCTGTGGTTAAACTACGGGAAATACCCCAGTGCATGCATTTACCCTCTGTTTGCCTCGGGGTGGTGTAAACCTGCCCCTCTCCATACTGCCCAGCTGCCCACTCTTCCCCTCCACGCCATCATCTGCCCAGACCGCGTCCCTCTACAGCGCTCAGCGGCGCCCCCAGTGGAGCGGGGGAGAAACAGCACAGAGCGAGTAATACACTGCCAACTTCGCCCTGTGGCGAACTGTATGGGGAAAAAGTGATTGTTGTATTTCATAAATATGAGCATGCATAAGACCTTTAATATCAGTGTTTATTTTATAATATAAATATTAATGTCAATGTAATATTTAATTCAATAAATATAACAACATAATATATTATTATACGTCGTGTAATAATGTTACATATTATTAATGTAAAATTAATAATTATACTATAAATGTAACCATTAACATACATGTTGTTAATAGATATTTTGTTATTTTTTTGTCATTTTTATGCTCAAAGGAAGAGAATGTTTTTGTCATGCGGAGATGAGCTTGGATACATGTATAGGAAACACAATTTGGAAACAGGACTTTTATTTTTCCAAAATAAGAGCTTTGACATAAAGACTAGTCTACAGTGGAGAAGGTTGACTAAAGAAGAAGAGCCTGAATGCTTGTCAAAACTACAGAATAAGAGTCTGAAACAAATAAAACTACAGGTTTAGAATTTAAACCCTGATGAGAAACAAACTAGTAAATAAGAGCGTGAGAACTGGAAGTTAAACAGGCTAAATTAAGCAAAATCTCTCTCTCTCTGTATATATATATATATATATATATGTGTGTGTGTGTGTGTGTGTGAGTGTGTGTGTGTGTGTGTGTGAG
>JBBPCY010000001.1:27758958-27774478 GCA_037974405.1 Brachyalestes nurse | reverse complement strand
TGGAGAAGGAGTGCCCTTTTTTCAGATCAGAGCAATGGCCCCTTAAAATTCCTGTGCAGGTCCCTGACAGGGATAATATCGGTATTTACATTCTAGCGCTGCGGGAGTTCAGTGTAAACTGTACAGCACGGATACGGGTTCACCTTTACATTTTCTTTAAGGGTAATGTATTAATGAGTTTAACATGAAATTAAAGTGTTTTGGGGGCATATTTAGAGTTTACTCTATAAAAATACGCATTTTTAGACATTCTTTTTTTTTACCACATCACAACATCGCGGTTTTTCACTATTTGCGGGTGGTCTTGGAACGGAACCCCCTTTAAGCGGGGGTTTAATGTATTCCTGTTTGTGTTTCTTCTTCTAAAAGCTTGTTTCTAACAGGCAGAATAAAAGTCTCCTCGTGTTCGGCTGTGTTTCCTGGTGTTCTAGTGGAGGAGAGAATCTCCACAGAGGAGAAGATACCAGACTGTCTCCATATCTGGACTCGATACGATATTACTGTGATTCTGTACATTTTACGATGCAGCAGATACTGAGATCTGATTCTGTGACACACTGTGATTTATTTCTCCTTTATTATTAAAATACATTAGAGGTTATAAAGAAAATAACACACGACTCAGTTCATCTCACTTCAATCTTCACATTTAATTCCTTTAATTTCCGCTCTGACACGAAGAGGAGATCGAGGTCTTGCGCCACCTTGTGGTCTTCAGAAGCAGCACTATCAGAGCAGCAAAATAAAATATATTAAATGAATTTAAAAATGATCAAGTCAAGTCAAGTCAAGTTTATTTATATAGCACATTATCATACAGAAGGTCATTCAATGTGCTTTACAGAAATGGAAAATAAAATAAGAATGAATAAAAAATAGGATAGAATAAAATAAAGCAAGATAATGAGAGGATAAAAGAAATAAAAATACATAAAAGAAAATTAAAAGTGCGTTAAAAGTGCAAATATTTAAAAGAAAGCTGAGGAGAATAGTGCAGTTTTTAGCAGCTTTTTAAAGCTGGCTACAGTTGGTGCAGTCCTGATAGTAATGGGCAGTTTGTTCCAGCAGCGAGCTGCATAATGACTAAATGCCATTTCACCATGTGTAGTTTCAACTCTTTTTACC
This sequence comes from Brachyalestes nurse, assembly GCA_037974405.1. Lineage (NCBI taxonomy): Eukaryota > Metazoa > Chordata > Actinopteri > Characiformes > Alestidae > Brachyalestes > Brachyalestes nurse. The sequence continues at coordinate 27,773,353 of JBBPCY010000001.1, read as the reverse complement.
ACTAACTGGCCAGCTTCTGCAGATCTAAGAGACCTCCCAGGAATATAAACTTCAAGCATATCAGAGATGTACGTAGGACCCAAACCATTGAGTGACTTGTACACAATGAGTAATGCTTTGAAATCAATTCTGTACTGAACTGGGAGCCAGTGCAAGGACCTGAGGATAGGAGTGATGTGCTCTCTTTTCTTGGTTTTAGTTAGAACTCTGGCAGCAGCATTTTGAATGAGCTGGAGCTGCCTAATGGACTTTTTGGGAATCCCAGTGAGGAGAGCATTGCAATAGTCAACCCTGCAGGAAATGAAGGCGTGGATCAGTTTCTCTAAGTCTTGTTTGGATACAAAGTCTCTAACTTTAGCAATGTTTTTGAGGTGCCAAAATGCTGACTTTGTGACAGCTTTGATGTGATCATCAAAACTAAGGTCTTCATCCATGATTACACCGAGGTTTTTTACATGGCTGGATGTCTTAAGTGCTCTAGATTCCAGGTGGGCACTAAGAATTGATCTTCCCTCTTTATTACCAAACCGAATAATATCTGTTTTGTCTTTATTTAATTGGAGAAAATTATGACGCATCCAATTATGTACTTTCTCAAGGCACCGACACAATGAGTCAATTGGGCCAAAGTCACTTGGTGAGTGCCTTCTGCATAGTTATGATAGGACACATCATTCTCTTTAAGAATTTGAGCCAGAAGAAGCATGTACAGATTGAATAGGACAGGTCCAAGAATGGATCCTTGAGGGACTCCATATGGCATGGCGGTTTTCTCCGAATCACATGAGCTGATTGAGACAAAATATCTTGAGCCACCACTCATTTCTTTATTTTTGGCTGCCAAGGACCCAGACATTCTTGTATTGTTAATGTAGTCTTAAGAAACAGTTCTCCAGGCTTCCTGAAGGACTTTCAAAGGCTCTCATTTTCAGTCCAGTCCTTGTACCTGACCAGTTTCAGAGGAATGTTTTTGGTTGTTAAGCCACACAGTGACTTACGTTTGAATCATTCAAGCATGGCAAAGCCATATAACTTAAGGTGTGAACCCGTGATCAGTATACTGGTGATGCTTAATGCTGAGTGACCTTTATCTAGACACTTTGTATCTTTAGGCATTTTGCAGCCTGTTACATTAAAACATCTGTTCCCATGTCTTTAATTAAATCTACTCAGTGTGCTGAAGATAAGACAGTTTGCCGGGCATAAAATAGTATTTTTGGTGATTCAAAGCAAAATATAAAAAAGTATAAAAAGACAGCACAGTACTTTACTTAGTGGAGTGAGGGAGTTTCCACACCACAGTTTCCACAATAATCCCTCTTTACTGTCACCCAACAGAGGTCAAAGATTGCAGTGTATGAGAAGATGTGGTCGTACATGAAGTCGGCAGAGCCAAGCGTGTTTACGAAGACTACGGCGGAAGGCGTGGCGCGTGTGCGCAAGTCGAAGGGGAAGTACGCCTTCCTGCTGGAGTCCACCATGAACGAGTACACGGAGCAAAGGAAGCCTTGCGACACCATGAAGGTTGGGGGGAACCTGGACTCTAAAGGATATGGAGTGGCTACACCCAAAGGCTCGCAGCTAAGGTGGGTGGAGTATTATAACATCTAACAGTTATAACAGCTTTATAACTGCACTGTTATAGTATTCCATCTACCCTACTGGGCCTTTCCTCTTCCACCCACCTCTCCTCTCTCTCTCTCTCTCTCTCTCTCTCTCCCTCTCTCTCACTCTCTCTCCCTTTTTTTACTTTTCTGTCTCTCTCTTTTCTTTCTTTTTCTCTCTCTTCTCTTTTTCTATCTATCTCCTCTTTTTGTTTTTTCTCTCCTTGTCAGCCATGGTTCTGACAACAGGTTGAAACCTGATTACTTTACACTTCTGCAGTCACTGCTATATCTAGAACTGATTTAAACCCACTTACTCTAGGACTCTACAGTCAGTGACGTATCTAGAACTGACTGAATCCTGCTTACACTGTGGCTCTACAGTCAGTGACATATCTAGAACTTGATTTAAATCTGATTACACTATAGCTCTACAGTCAGTGACGTATATAAAACCTCCAGAAGCACTGAACCAAAAGTGGTTCTTCCAGGGCATGGCCCCGAAGAACCCTTCTGGCAGTTTTATTGCAAAGATTGTATTTTGCGTCACAGCCCAGTCTCATTGGAAAAAAGGATGGGCTTAGTATCCCTGAGGTCAAAGGTCACTTGGCTAAGCCTGCAGAGCCACTTGGCTAAATCTGACTAATCAGGATGAATCATTTGAAAAATACATAAATAAATAAAAATTAAAGTGGAGGCAGCGGTGTAAGAGATGCAGACAAAGCTGTGGTGAGATCTGCATGCTTTAGGGGTGTGTGTGTTTGTTATTCTGTGTTTCCTTTGCAGGACCAATGTACAGGTAAATGTATAAACCTCTTTATCACCAAAGTCTCTCTCTCTCTTTCTCTCTCGTTTTCTTTCTCTCTGTCTCTCACTCTCTCTCTCCCGCTCTTTGTCTGCTTCTGTCTGTCTCTCTTTCTGTCCCTCTCTCTATCTCTCTGTCTTTCTCTCTATCTCTCTCTTTCTCTCCTCCTCTCTCACTGTCTCTCTTTCTCTCTCTCTCCCTCTCTCTTTCCCTCCCTCTTCCCCTATCTCTCATCTTCTATTTCTCTCTCTCTCCCTTGCTTTTTCTCTCTCTCTCCCTCAATGCTTCTGGCTCTATTTCTCTCGCAGTCTCTTGAGATCTTTCTCCTTCATTGGGTTCTGCTTCTGTGTACCTTCAGGCCTAAATCGGTTCTGTTAAGAAGCTCAAGCCAAAGACTTTAACATGGACATTCTGTGGTTTGAGCTCCCTCTGCTGGTGAAATCGGTGTAACAGCACAGCTGCAAGGCTGGGCCTCGAACTGAGATCTCCTGTAATCTGAAATGTCTCCTGTAAAATAGCCCCTGTTAGAGTGAGCCAGTAGACGAAGGGTAGGAGACATCAGGAAAATGCTGTCAGGTGGAAGCATCAATAACATCTGGACAACAGTGGTCCCGTTAGGGGTTTCTAATAAAATGGCCAGTGAGTGTAAGACACAGTACTGGAGGTTTAAGGTGCTGATTGGGCTGTGAAGGTAAACAGAAGTATACTGTATTGGAGTTCTGTGTAAATGTTTAATGAGCTACTGATGGTGTTGGGCAGGCTGTTGGTGGGGCATTTCTCCTGTCTTTCTCTCCCTCCATCTCTCTCTTTCTCAAGCTGACCTTTCACTTCAGCGTCACCCGAGGACACCACAGACCACCTGCTTATAACTCCCTCTCTTTTTCTCTCCCTCTCTCCTTCTCTCCTTCTCTCTGTCTCTCTCTTATTTTGTCCTCTTGCTCTGTTTGTAGAACTTTGGGTCATTTTTACAGTGTAATTAACTTCAGTAGCTAAATCAACAACTTCTCTTCACCATGCTCCTCCCACCACCCACAGATGACTTCCAGGCCCCACCCACTAATATATTCCAGACCCACAAATTTTTTTTTTTTGAGAATTTGACCTGAACCCACCTGAACCACAGGTCACACGGTCAAGTCTGGAACACATTAGTAGGGGTGACTGGAACATGTTGGTGGGCAGATCCTGGTACGTGTTAGTGGGCAGAGCCTGGGACACATTAGTGGGGAGAGCCTGGGACAAATTAGTGGGGAGAGCCTGGATGTTGTAGCTTGATATTAGTCTGCAAAACACACACACACAAACACAGCTCAGACTACAGTTCATCTCACTATAGACAGCAGCACTTTAGAGATCCGTTAATAACAAGGACAGATAACACAAGCTTCTGCCCACACACATACTCAGGCGTTCAGTGAGAAGGTTGTGAATGAGCACCAGACAGAGTGTGAGCTGCGGTTTAAAGTGTGGGATCAGCCCGACTGTGATTAAAGAGAGAGAGACAACAAAGGGCAGACAAATGAATAGTGAATAGAAAAGATGGTGTGTAAATGAAAAAGGGAGGAGAGAGAGCGGAAAGGGAGGGGGGGCGATTACAGATTACACTCGCCATGCTGCAGTAGGCACAGAGGACGTGAGAAGAACACAAAAATGACCATCTCACCTGCACACACACACACACATACACACACACACACATACCAGCACACACGTACTCACACACATGCTCTCACACACACACACACATACCTGCACACACATGCTCTCACACACACAAAACACAAATATTGTATCCACTATAATGTATCCAGTGCCCTGGAGCCTTTCCAAAAAAGGACAAAAATCAACTCTAAAGTGACTCAGACTTCTAAAAATACAGCCCTGCAATCACACATCCCTGAAAAATACAATCCAACAGCCCTACAACACAACAATACAGTAACATAGTCCTACAGTAACAATGCCCTGAAATGCACTCTCATGCAGCCCTAACATATAAGCCAACAGCCTTAGAATCACACAACCCTGCAGTCACACAGCCCTAAAAAATCTGATGTTTATTTACAAAAAACAGCAGTTTTTTCAGCAACATCCTTCAGCTCACTCTCACTGCTGCCGGAGACTTGTATACTTAAAAACAAGTGGCATTTTAAAATCTCCTGTGTGTGTGTGTGTGTGTGTATGTTTTAAAATGCCACTCATACCCCAAGTCTCTCTTCACCTCCCCATTCTGTCCAGCAGTGCTAGAATGTAAAATACCGATATTACTCCTGTATAGACTGTACTGTAATTCATGCACGCGCGTTTTCTTTGGTGTGAGCTGTCGTTTTCTTTGGCATAAGCAGGTAAATATAGTAATACATTCATTTAATTTACTGTAATAAAAAATACAGGGCCTTAAGAAGAACAAAACGAAAAACATGAGAACACTCGAGACGCTCCCTGGGGGAAATTCTAGACTGCAGCTGTGCCAAAGGGCAGCAGCCAATCAGCAGCAATGAGAAATAAATAACGTTCTCGGATTGGCTACTTTCAAACCTCCTGCCTCTGAGTATAGCGGTATTTCACCATCCCAAGACGCGCTTTCTCTGGACAGTACCAAAAAATGTATTGTTATTTTTTATATGGCAGTGTTGCTGAATTTACATTAATATTTATGTTACTAAATTAGTAAATTATATTTTTCGTAATAATTTAGCACTAAAATGTATGAAAAATAATATATTGCCACGAAAAAAGCTGTGACGTCCAGGCCTTGTCCACCACGCCCCCTCGTCCTCTCCATACAGCCACACAGCCCAACAGTCACACAGTCCTACAGCCACACAGCCCTACAGTCACACAGCCACAGAGGCACACAGCCACACACTCCTACAGTCATGCAGCCCTACAGTCTTCCAGCCACATGGTCATTCAGTCAAACAGCCTTACAGTCACACAGCCCTACAGCTGCACAGTCACACAGTCCTACACCCACACACTCCAACAGCCACACATTCCTACAGTCACACAGTCCTACAGTCAACGCGGCTCTACAGTCCTGCAGCCAAACAGTCATTCTGTCAAACAGCCCTACAGTCACAAAGTCCCACAGCCACACAGCCCTACAGCCACACAGCCCTACAGCCACACAGCCCTACAGCCACACAGCCCAACAGCCACACAGCCCTACAGCCACACAGCCCAACAGCCGCACAGTCCTACAGCCACACAGTCCTACAGGCACACAGTTCTACAGCCATACAGCCCTACAGTCAAACAGCTCGACAGCTGCACAGTCCTACAGCCACACAGTTCTACAGCCATACAGCCCTACAGTCAAACAGCTCGACAGCTGCACAGTCCTACAGCCACACAGTCCTACAGCCACACAGTTCTACAACCACACAGCCCTACAGTAACACAGTCCTACACCCACAAAGCCCTTTACCCACACAGTCGCAGCCCTATAATCACAGCGCTACAGCCACACAGTCCTACAGCCACACAGCCTTACAGCCACACAGTCCTACAGCCACACAGCCTTACAGCCCCACAGCCATGCAGTCACACAGTCCTACAATCACAAAGCCCTTCAGTCACACAGACCTACAATCACACAGCCCTACAGCTAGACAGTTCTACAGCCACACAGCCCTACAGTCACAGCCCTATAGCCACTGGTGACCCCTGTAGTTACAAAACAAGTGGCATTTTTAAATCTCCTGTGTGTGTGTTTTAAAATGCCTCTCATACCCAAGGTCTCTCTTTTCTCTTTCTCTCTCTTCTCTCTTCTCTCTCTCTCTCTCTCTGTTTTATGCCTCTCTTTTTTCTGTCTCTTTCCCTCTGTCTCTCTCTCTGGATGGATGGATGTTCAGTGTGTTGCTTATATGTACAGTTTAAGGGTGGTGTGAGCAGAGCTGGAGCTGATCATTAGGACCAGTCCAGTTCAGACACACACACACTATGTGTTTAAATGTGTGAAATATGACATTCAATTCAGTTCTTATTTCTGTTCCTCAGCTGAACTGGAGCTTCTCCCCTGAAGATCTTCACCCAGAGAGAGAGAGATAAGGACAGAGAGAGAATAAAGAGAGGGGGTGAAGAGAGAAACAGAATAAGGAGAGGGAAACAGAGAGAGGGAAAGAGAGTTGGGAAGACAGAAATAGAAAATAAAGAGAGAGAGAGAAAGCGGGAAAGAGAGAGATGTAAACATCTATATTACAGCATTTTCACTAACAGAGCTTCCTTCCTTTTCCAATTTTCACTCTTCTCTCCTTCTTGTTTGTCTCTCCTCGTCTTCCTCATTTCCTCCCCACCCCCTTCTCTTTTTTGGTGTCTCTCGTCTCCCACCGTGAGCGTCCCCTTTCCCTTCCTCTTGCTGTACGTGTGAATTTGTGTGTACGTGTGTGCGTGTGGGTGTGTGTGTGTGCCGCACTGAAGAAACGCAGTGAACCTGGCTGTGCTAAAGCTGAATGAACAAGGCCTGTTGGACAAATTGAAAAATAAATGGTGGTACGACAAAGGGGAGTGTGGCAGCGGGGGCGGGGACTCCAAGGTTAGCCACCGTGTTGTGCAGAAGAGCGGTAACGAAAAGAAAAAACGCCTGTCACGTAAAAGAGACTTCTGCCACAGCAACCGCGACCACAGACCCAATCAGACACTTCAATGGTCAGAAGGAAGTAAGATGCAAGAAAAAAAGAGAAAGAGCTGTTACCATTAAAACAGAAATATTAATTTGCCTGCATTCCCCCTCCTCCGGCCTACTGGAAGCAATAAATCCCCAGCAAAACATCTACAAAGCAGGGGATATGGATTGATGGAGTTTGATTCAGTTTTCTGAACATTTTTTTTCTGTCTACTTTCAGTTCAGTTCAGTGATTCACACTGAATAAACTGAATATCACATTCAACAATTCACAATTGTCACGTCGGTTCCCCCATCTCCTCAAAGGCTTTATTTACTTTATTTAAACAAACACAAAATGGCATGAGAGCCGAACTCAAACTTAAGTTTTCTTCTTAACAAAAGGAGAATGGCTACAAACAAGACCCAATGAGTTGGTTTACCCATAAACTAAAAGTGACACAGAAACCCCTCTTATACAAAACACAAAACCCCACCCACCAATAAACAAGCACAATCACTTGAACTAAAAACCCAAAACACCTGAACCTAAATTACTCCTCTTACTGACTTAACGTTTCAAAATAAAAGTACACAAAACAGATATACATCAACTTAAATAAGGGTGATAATCATCCAATTCCATGTTCATACCACAGTGTTTGATTTAATTTTTTGCATTCCGTGAACAGATCATTGGATTCAGTGACTCACATGGCAGCAGAAATAGAAAGTTTGGTTTCATTTTGTCTGATTGATTCATTGGAACCTTTTTTTCTGTTAAACCATTTGTGTCAATGAATCAAATGTTCAGTTCACTCATTCTCCTCCATATGTGGTGATACTGGATTCAGTAAGTGAGTTCCGTCTGATGTGTCACTCAGGCAGCCTTTGACTGGCCACTAGTGGGTGCTTTGAGTCGAGAGCAAACAGCAAGAACTTTGGCAGAACCATGACTGTTAAAGATAAACCTTCAGTTTAGACCATAAACATCAAAACACGGTCAAAATGAGGGAAACACACTTCTACAATAATGATAATTTCTGCTAGTGCCTCTATGGAATTCCAGTAGTATGTTCAGCTGAGTGCCAACTGCACTGTACATGAACATGTTTCATGGGTTCTAGGGATAGCTCACTTAGCTCAACCTACCTAGATACGACAGAGAGAACCATACTGATTGGGTGATTTTCTAGTTTTAGAAGAATTTAACCCTATGCTCTCCAAACAAAATGTGAGACTTGTAGTTTAAATATGAAATAAGACTCCAGGTACAAACATGAGAGTGGATCTTGTCTGGAGATCTGGAAAGTTATGAGAATTTTCTGTCCATGATGTTGTTTTTCTGTGTTAATGGTAACAGCTGTAGTGTGTGTTTATTTAATCCAGCGTGGCAGAATGTGCCTTTTACGTAAAGTGATGGAGGGGAGTCCCACATACATGTCTGTAGCTCCTCACACACACACACACACACACACTGAGCTTACACACATGTCCACTGTGGCACCCTCCCTCCGTCACTTGCTGTTGATCTGTACCAAGTTATGAATGCTTATCTAATAACATAAAATAACATGTCCTATGATGTTATTTATGTTATTCCCCCGGTGAAGAACCCCAGTAAACCTTGCAGTTTTGAAACTGAGTGAAGCAGGAGTCTTAGACAAACTGAAAAACAAGTGGTGGTACGATAAAGGGGAATGTGGACCCAAGGACTCGGGAAGTAAGGTCAGTCTCCGGGCCGACAGAAAAAAAAATGCTCTGAAAATTTAATACAAACATATTAAAAATTACGTTTTTCTGAGTTTAGCTAATCTCACAGTCCTTTCTCTAGCCTTCATAGCTACAGCATAGATCAGGTTTTCTCATAAATATAGAAAAGTAAATATAGAAAATCATTTCCCCCACCATTTTTCTAGCAACACTATTTCTATCACCAGCAGAACAAACCAGTTCAACATTAACACAGAATAGAAACAGATCACTAAGGGTTCCAAAACTCTAAGACGTTAGGCAAATCTCTTCCTGATGAATACATGATGCATCATTTTTTATTTATTTACAATGGTACATAGCTAAATGTTTCAGCAGAGCGACTCACTGTAGTGTTAATATATATATATACTGCACTACATTAGCAGTGCTAGCTCCAGCTGAAACAGCTTACCCATTGACAAATCAAAACTATTTTCCCAGTGATAAAACCAACCCCGGTTATCAAATCTAAACTGTAGTTCGGTTGACAAAACCAGCCTCCTGATGACAAATCTAAATTACTGCCCAAACCAACACCCCTGTCAACAAATCTAAACTACAGCCTAAACTAAATCCCCTGTCAACAAATCTAAACTGAAGCCCAAACCAACACCCCATCAACAAATCTAAACAACAGCCCAAACCAACACCCCATTAACAAATCTAAACTATAGCCCAAACCAACACCCCATCTACAAATCTAAACTACAGCCCAAACCAACACCCCTGACAACAAATCTCAACTACAGCACAAACCAACACCCCATTAACAAATCTAAACTATAGACCCCATCAACAAAACTAAACTACAGCCCATACCAATACCCCGTCAACAAATCTAAACTACAGCCCATAGCAACACTCCTGTCAAGAAATCTAAACTACACCCCAAACTCCCCGTCAACATATGTAAAGTACAGCCCCATCGACAAACCAACTCTCTCATAAACAAAACTACAGTCCAAACCATCATCCACATCAACAAATCTAAACTATAGCCCTGTCAACAAATTAAAACTATGGCCAAACCAACCCACCCATGACACATATAGGCAATCTACAAACCACCCCCAACAAATCAGTACCTCCCCAGTCAGTTCATTTCAGATACATGTGTATATTAATACATAATAAAGGAGTTTTAACAGTTAACAGCGGTGAGTTGTAGCGAATGTCCTAGATGTTTTTGACCTTCCTGTAGAGCAGCTGTAACCTCCTTGATGCTCCTCTCAGTGAAACTACAGCAGCGCTATATACAAATGCACTAGTCAAATACCTTGGCACACCATGAATAGAAAGCTAGCCTCATGTACTAAGACAAATGCTCAACTTGCCGCATGTACCTAGAATCCATGATAAGCAAAATGCATTTATCTAACATCAATGTGAAACTAATGAAATGCACTAGCTTAGAAACTGTTTTTAAAAAATGGACAAATAGCATCCATTTTTTAAATATATGACTAAACAAATGTGCTAGCGTGGTATAAATGTAAAATTAGCTTAAACACAAGCCTAGCATAATTGTGCGCGACTAGCCAAATGCACTAGCCTAGCACAAAATTAGGAGTGCAATACTAGCCAAGTGCACTAGCCTAGCAAAAATGTAAGATTAACTGAAACACTAGCCTAGCATCAATGTAAGACCAGCCAAATGCACTAGTCTAACAGAAATGTGCGAGTAGCCAAATGCACTAAACCAGCATGGGTGCACTACTAGACAAATGCACTACTGTAGCATAAATGCACTAGTTTAGTCTAAATGTAAGATTAGCTAAAACAGCAACCTGTTATAAATGTGACACTAGCAGAATGTACTAGTCTGACATAAAAGTGAGACTAGCTAAATGCAATAATCAGTATGAGTGTAATAGTAGTCAAATTCCCCAGCCTACATAAATGTGAGCCCAGCTAAATACAGTAGCTTTGCATAAATGTCAAACTAGCCAAATGCACTACCCTAGCACAAATGTAAGATTTGTGGTACACAAATGTACCAAATGCATTACTCTACCATAAATGTGAGACTAAAATGCGTAGCATTAATAATAGACTAGCTAAATGTACAATTATGTCAGATGATTCTGTAATGGAATACTAATATGAAATGTTTTGATTTCTTGCCAGTGTCTGTCTACTAATACATGTTTTTTCTTTCTTTCCTCCTCTCTCATCCTCCAACCTCCCAGGATAAGAGCTCCCAGGCGCTAAGCCTGAGCAACGTGGCGGGGGTCTTCTACATCCTGGTGGGCGGCCTGGGGCTAGCCATGCTGGTGGCGCTGGTGGAGTTCTGCTATAAGTCGCGGGCCGAAGCTAAGCGAATGCAGGTGGAAGCGGCAGAACTGAATTTTAGCCCTGCCCCCAGCCCAAGCGCGCAGAACTTAGCCACTTATAGAGAGGGGTACAACGTGTACGGCTCTGATGGCGTAAAGATTTAGGGGTAGGAACTAGGGGGTCCCTGTGCAGCCAGCCGGGGCCCATTGCTGCCGTTCTCGTGTTTATCTCGTCGCTGCGGCGGGTCTTCTGTCATGTTGTGGCGGCTTCTTAGCTTTCAGTTCCCGCGCTTTCCCCTTTCCGTTTGTTTGTTTTGTTTATGTTGCTTTTCATTATTCATATCGCTTCTTTAGACTTGCCTTGAAGAGAAGTTTGCTTTTGTTTGTTTGTTTGTTTGTTTGTTTTGGTAAGTGTTGCGTTGCCGTGGTTTTGGGCTGCAGTGGATTGTGTGTTTGTTGTTGGCTTGAGTCTCAGACATCCTACACTAAAATCAGTCCCACCCAGAAAGCAACTCAAACCGCTGTGGGACTCATCAAGGGTCATAATGGCCTTATAATTATATGATAAATGATTTTATAATATTTAGGGTGTGAACAGTTTTTACTTACAAGTAATGAAACTGCACAAGGAGTTGAGCTTCCATTAAAAAATCCTCCATCACTCAACCAACACAAATGTGTTTTTTTCTATTAAAAAATCATCCATCCCTCAAAAGAAACACAATGTCAGCCAATGTGGTTAATACACAGGAAATAATTCAGGAGGAAGCAGCAAAACTACAGCAACATAGAGTAAGGAAGGTGCTGGGCGCGTTCGAGATGAGAAAGTTGTTAGAACTCGTTAAAATAAATTAAAATCAATAACGCCTTTTATTTTAAATGTAGTCATGCATGGAAGCCGATAAGCTGAAAAAAAGTCCTACAAACAAAATAAAAGTGTGATTTAATTTTTATATTATATCTGCTGGGTTTTTTTCAGTTATTTGAGTAACGTTTCAACTTGTTCATAAAAAAGTCAGCTTTGAAGTTTCTGTCCCTATTTGACAGCGAATAAACTTATTTTAATCAATAATGAATAACAAAATCTTTGCCCAAAATGGAACAAAAATGTAAAATAATTGTTGTTTATTAAAGTACACTTTATGTCTAGTTTAGAATATGAATTGTATTGTATATTAAATATGATAAACATGATTTCAAGCATTTTCATGGAAACACATGTAGGCCTGTGTAGTTAGTTCGCCTCCAGTTTACAAAACAGGTTAAATATACACCTTGGATAGACAAACACTTCTCATACTCTGACACACTCACTAGCTAAATGTGCAAAAGGGTTTTTTTCTCAGCTAAATGTTTCAGCTTTTGCATACACACATATATACAGTTATAAACTATTATTTTAATTTCTATGTAAATAAGCCCAAAACTGCACTTGAATCAACTCAGATTTACAATATTGACATTTTTATAGTTTACATTTTATTGCTGTTGTTATTAGTGCTATTAGTGGTGCTGTTTGTGAGGCAGTATTTATGGTTATAGACTGTTTTTGGCTGTTGGTAACAAAATGTTATATATGACACAGTCAGAGAGCAGTGAATGAATTTAGGAATAATCAATAGATCAGTATGTACTGAACAGACGACTTTTATCTTCCAAACATCACTGAACCACACCTCTTACTATTAGCTAAGCCAACTTAGTGCATCTAAACACTCAGGGCTGCATGTGTGTGTGTGTGTGTGTGTGTGTGTGTGTGTGTGTGTGTGCGCGTGCGTGTGTGTATATTAGAATGCAGATGTACAGCAGTGTGGAACATCTGTTGATCTTTGATGTTGCCTGCACCGTGTGGCGTCTGTTTGTTTTTTGTTCTTTGATGCGTGCTGGTCGTGTATTTTCCGTGTCGTTGTGACTTTCATATTCTAATAGCCTTTCAGAGAAACTTGAGGTTGTGTTCTGATTCTCCCTCCTCTTGTCCCACTTCCCTCTCTAGCTCACCTTCACCGAAGCCATGAGAAACAAGGCCCGGCTGTCCATCACAGGCAGCCTGGGGGAAAATGGGCGTGTCCTGACGCCAGACTGCCCTAAGGCCGTGCACTCTGGCCCCTCCCTCCGCCATGGCCCCGCCCTCGCCGTGGTCTCCTCTTCCGAGCTCCCATGACAACCAAAAAACTCACCCTGTGCCTTACGCCATGCTAACCCTGCTGACTACGCCATGCTTCCGGCCGTCCCCCCTTGGACTACAGAAACTGACAGGAAAACTACAACACAGACGCTGCCCTGCACACACACACAATAAACACACACAACAAACTGGGATGTATAGAAAAATTAATCCATAAAAAAGATGACAACATGGATTTTGAGATTACAAAAAAAGACAGGACGGACACTAGGGGGCGTGTCTGAGCGATAAAGACGCATCATCAGGATTCCAAACGCCTTAAAACCCAATCATTGCAGAAACATCGCCCATGGACAAAGAAAAAAAAAACGCTTGGAAGACCACAAAACTGTAAACTGTAAAGCTGGACTGTAAAGTGTAAATTTCCTGTATTTTCCACACACACACACACACGCACACACACCCACACACACACTGTCTCAAACGGGACAAAGACCACGCTTCCTTTGACCTCTGACCTCCTCAGCCGTAGTCTCTGAGAAACTAGCGCAGCTAGCGAGCTTCACGTTAGCCCACCTGCCCGAGTGACATCACTTTCTTTATTTTCAGCAGGTCACATGTTCCTGACCGCCGTAGTTGCTAAGCGATAAATTAACAGCGTAACATATGTAGACTTAGGGGGGTTGAGTTGAGATGAAAAAACTGCTTTTTTAAACCAATGTAAATACATGTAGACAAGCTCCTGCCCTTTTTGTAGATGATGTTAGATGATAAACCATCGCAATAACGAATGCAGGACTGCGGAGACAGACTGACCACAAAGGCGCCATCTGGTGTCAGACCACAGCATGAGTCCTGTTAAACAGCTGTGGACTCGTTCTTGTCCTGAATGAACTCTCACAGGGTCTGCTCTCTCTCTCTCTCTCTCTCTCACACACACACACACATACACACAAACACTTTAGCGCTAGATGACAGGGCACATAAAGATCTGCATCCTCTCACAGTCTTTGTTTGGTGTTTTTATTTGTGTGTTTATTTTTGGGACGTGTAGACTTCTCTCTCTCTGTTTTCCACCAGACAAGAGAAATAAAGGAGATGGATTTGTTTAATACACACTCTGCAGTGCGTTAACCTTCTCATAAATACAGCCTTGTGCAAAAGTGGCACCCCCCGACCTAACACACACAAATATGTGCGTGTGTGTGTGTATATATATATATATAT
>JBBPCY010000001.1:27730784-27758858 GCA_037974405.1 Brachyalestes nurse | reverse complement strand
CACCGCCGCCCCTGCGGTCAAGGAGGTGGTCGCCGCCGCCCCTGCGGTCAAGGAGGTGGTCGCCGCCGCCCCTGCGGTCAAGGAGGTGGCCTCCGCCGCCCCCGCGGTCAAGGAGCCGGACACCGCCACACCCGCTGTCAAGGAGCCTGCTGCTGCCTCTGGGGTCAAGGAGGCGGCCGCCGCCGCCCCCGCGGTCAAGGAGCCGGCCGCCGCCACCGCAGTCAAGGAAGTGGCTGCGAGTGTTCCGGTTGTCAAGGAGATGCCTCCCTCATTTGTGGTTACCAAGGAGACCTCATTGCCGATTGCCAAGGAAACTCCTGTTGTAAAGGAGACGCCTCTTACTACGCAAACCATTGAACCTGTTGTCAAAGAAACCCCTGTTCCTGTTGTTAAGGAGCCTTCTCCTGTTATTAAGGAGACCCCAGAGTCAGAAATCTCCACCCCTTTGTTGGCTGTGACTGATGCTTCTAAAGACACGCCACTTTCTGTAGAGGAGCGTGAGGACACGCCCCCACCACAAACAATTGCCTCAGAGAGCACTATGCAAGGTGTGTATACAGTTTTATGCGAAGTTTTGGCATGCCTGGCCAAATTTTGTCATATTTTGCCTTTTGTAGCCACCATATGAGCAGTTCTAACTAAGAGTTTTCTTAATCTTCCAGACCTTGACTTCCACAGTTCGCCATAACTGTTTTTTGTTTTTTTTAAGCGGGGGAAGCTGTGAGCTGACAGCAATTTGTAATCGAATTACCTTTCTCTGCTTTACAGGCATCAGTTAACTTAAAAATTTCAGATATTCGAGCACCTGCTTGAAGCCCAATGTTGTTGAGCCGCAAGACTCTTAAAGCATCCTTTGCAGTTGACTGTTCCTAATCACAATGCTTTTGCTGAGTGATTTGAGTCTTTATTCTGTAAAAGATAGCTTTTCAGCCAGTGGGCCACATAGTTACCTTATTATGATCATATTTTTAGTACTAGGCTTTTGTCGTCGTCGTTGTCGTCGTCAAAGATAAAATTGGTTAGGTCTTGCAGGTGCTTTTGTGATTTATTTGCAAACTGGTTAGGTGAGAGATATTTTTAGCATGATACAGCGTTTGATGGAAAGAATTGCAAAAATGTTGTTAGAAAATCATATCATATACGATGCTGTAACTATCACAGGACTGTGTATAGTTCTTTAAAGAATATGTTCAAAAACCTGTTTCCTCCCTACCCTGTATATTGTAGTGTCTAAAACCTAAAATGTCACCTGTTCAGAAGTTCAGCACATTCAGTAGGCAACTAATATAAGAAACAAATAAGCAAATTATGATAATTCAGATGATGTCATATTTAAATGTATTATCTGTAAAGAATGTGTTAACTTTCTGTACTTGTGTACAAACGTAGCAGCACTGTTTTATTCCATTTTATGTACTTCATCCATGTGTTTCATAGATACACTGCCTTTTTTCTTCCTTTTAACAGCTGTTTCTGTGCCAAAGAAGAAGAGGAAGATGAAGGACCTCAATAAGAAGGAGGCTGGTGACCTCCTAGATGCCTTTAAAGAGGTGGGTGTGATGATGAAGAAATAGTAGGATGGATGTAACTGTATAATGGTAAAAACATTTCTTATCATAAATAATACTGTCTTTATGGTCTTGTCAGATTTGCAACTGGAAAACTTAACTGGTTTTCTGTTCCTCCCTAAAATAGCCAACGCCCCCGCAGCCCACGGACACGCCTCCAGCCAAGGCTGAGCGGGAGGAGCCTGCCCCTGTGGCCCCGCCCCCCGTTGAGGAAGTTGAGGAAACATGGGAGGAGAAAGAGGACAAACTTGAAGCTGAAAATATCCAGCGACAAAGCCCTGCCCCAGCCACCCCCACTGAGCAGAAATACCAGTACAAAGAGGGTAAGACACTGTGTGTGTGTTTGTATATAGGCATATATACACATACATGCGTATACACATTGTACATATATGCATACAAAAAAGTATATATGTATATGCTCATACATGTTCATATATAAAATGTGTGTATGTATTAGGGCTGTAACGATACACGATACAAAACCGAAATCGCGACACTCATATCCACGAACTCGTGTCGCGGTGTGATAAGGCAGAATCGTGACACACCCCTTCCAACTCCCAGAGTTACCCTTCCCGTCTTTCACTGCTAGTAACACCTCCTAATAACACCGTGATTGGTGTGTGTTCACATCAATTTCAGGCAGTAACCAATAGTAGAGGTTGTTACGATTTAAAGGATTCCTCCCTCCTTATAAATGAACCGAGACTGCTCTCAGGTCAGCGGAGTGCTTGCAGCGCCTTGTGCATTTGAGTCTCTGGTTCGATTTTTTAAGCTCAAACAAAGGAAAAAACACATAAGACCAAATTCAGGATATTTCAGGATATTTGAGGACATTTGATGGGGATAATTTTCCAGCAAATAAGAATTTCAAGTGGAAATAGGAGTGACTGTCCGTATAGAAACACTGGTGAGGCGCGCATGTCCGAGCTGAAATTCTTAAAATGTAAGTAAAAGGAAATTATGACATTTCGCTTTATACGTGTCTATAAGCTGGCTGGTTGTGATAAAACTGCTGGGGAGTTTGTTTGTAAGAGTTTTGTTGTGTTTTGAGTGAGTTTTTGTGTGTTTTTTGTCCAGCTGGCGTCTTCTGTACAGATTGAATGCAAAAGAAGCCGCGTCGAAGTGTTTATTGATTCATAATTCTGTGGTAAACATGAGGACTCGAAACAAAATGGCGTCCTGAATGGTACTGCTTGCACTAAGCACTAATCTCTCCTCCAACCCCCCCCCCCACAAATAAGCGCGATACAAAGCGAATCGTAAGTCAAAAATCATGATATGAACCGAATTGTGGGTTTGTTGTGTCGTTACAGCCCTAGTGTGTAGGTATGTATATATGTATGCATACAGTTTATGTATGTATGAACGTGTGTATATTTGCTTGCATGCGTAAATATGTAATGTTTATGTATGCATATTCACACATATATATAATATAAAAATATATATATAAATATAAATAAACAAGGTCCCCACTGACTACCATTCATTGTTTTCTTTGTGACCATCTGCTACTTACACCTATAAAATCAACATGAATGGTAAAACCTTCTCCTTGCCCTGCTGTATACATTCAGTCAAAGAGGGTCTTTAAGCTTGCTGAATGTTTTCTCTTCGTGAAGGGTGGGAATTGTTTAAGGGGGAGGTGATTGTTTTGGTCAGTATTAGTGTTCCCTGCCCACTGGTGCAGTGGTGATATCATAAAAAATCTGTAGGTGTTGTAGAGGCTGATTAAGTCATGAGATTTTAATGTCAAAGTTTAGAATTTTCCTTTTTTGATTTCACATTGACTTTAATATGTGACTAAGCCTCTTTTGTCTGATGATCACAGAGCAGTGGAAGCCTCTGAACCCAGAGGAGAAGAAGAAATACGATCGGGAATTCCTGCTGGGTTTCCAGTTTATCAGTGCCAGCATGAGCAAACCAGAGGGGCTGCCGCACATCAGCGATGTGGTGCTGGATAAGGTAGAACACAGACAAACAAAACAACATAGAAGGCCTACCTGGTGTTAATGATGTGGTTGTGGTTATGTACATCTTTCAGTTACATGCACACACGGCGGATTGTAATAATTTACTGAAAAATTGCTTTTTTTTTTTTTTTTTTTTACTGATTTCTTTACCGGAAACTCACACTATTAGGGTTAGATGCAATCTATCACGTCCCCATGGGTTTCGAAAATTCCAACATATTAACTCTTAGAAGTCATTTTAGGTTTCTGACCAAGAAATCAGAAACTTGGCATTTAAGGTTTTTTTTTTTTTTTAAGTAATTTTTGGGTTTTGCAAAACATATTTCTCCCTTTCCCTTTAGGCTAATAAGACTCCTTTGCGTCCTCTGGATCCCAGCAGGCTGACCGGAATGAACTGTGGGCCGGACTTCACCCCCTCCTTTGCCAATCTGGGGAGACAGCCTCTAGGGGGCCGAGGACCGGTCAGTTGCTCCTCCAAAACCTCCAAACCACTTCTTTCCTTTTTGTCCTTATCTCTGTGTATTCCTGCTTTTCTTTCTTTCTCTCTCTCGCTTTCTCCTCACCTTGCCATGCCATATGAGAGACACAAAAAAATTAAGTGCTGTGTTTTTAACCCCCATCCCCTCCCTCCCTCCCTCCCTCCCTTCTGCTGAGTAGCCAGCTGGAATGGGTGGTCCAAGACGTTCTGGTCAGGGTCCTCGGAAGGAACCCCGCAAGATCATTCCCAGCGTTTCTCTGAGCGATGACATTAAGCTGAATAAGGCGGAGAAGGCATGGAAGCCGTCGCTGAAGCGCAGTGGCCGGGCTGAGGAGGACGACCCTGAGGCCATTAAGACACAAGAGCTTTTCCGCAGGGTCCGCAGTATCCTGAACAAACTCACTCCACAGATGTTCCAGCCCCTGATGAAGCAGGTAACCGATATGACCATCGACACCGAGGAGAGGCTGAAAGGCGTCATTGACCTCATCTTTGAAAAAGCCATCTCTGAACCCAACTTCTCTGTAGCCTATGCCAACATGTGTCGCTGCCTCATGGGGGTAAGTGAGCAGTGTTTATGGACAGTTGTCATTTACATATGGTGTAAGAAATGTAAACAAACATATTTCATATTTAAAGTGACTTACATATTTAAAGTGGTTTTTAAAAATAGACTGTGCTCCTAAAAAAAAACACTAAAAATATGAAAACATACATAAAAATACAATAAATTCCATTTCATGTGTATCAGTTTTCATGTTCCTATTGCATGTCACTGTGGCTGCACAGTTTTACTGCTTCTTACCGTCTTACCCTTCTGGTCTGACTCATGTGATAAATTTTCTGGTTTTAGGGGGTTCAAAATTCCATTACGAATAGCTCTACGGGATACAGTTTGTTTTGGGGAATTTAATTTTGTACTATTGTAGAAGTAGTTAAACAATGTTTTTAGCCCTGGGGCAGAGTTACCCAGAATACTTTCAGTTATGGTGTCTGTTAACTAAAAACTATACATTACTGAGGTGCTGAGACTGTTTCAAAAGTGTGTATGGGTTAATTTATTTCTTACTGTCACTCTCACTCATTCTTTCTATCTAGCTGAAAGTGTCGACCACCGATAAACCTGGAGGTACGGTGAATTTCAGGAAGCTATTGCTGAATCGCTGTCAGAAAGAATTTGAGAAGGACAAGGATGACGATGAAACTTTTGAGATAAAACAGAAAGAGTTGGATGCTGCCAGCGGGGTGAGAATGCATGTTGGGAGAGAAATAAGCACACAGTAGAGATTAAATGAGACAGCTCAACCCCTAAACTGAATAAACACAGTTTACATAAGCAGAGTCGTGGTTGGAGTACACATTAGGGCTACGCAATATGGACAAAATATTAGTATTGCTATTATACTACTATGTGTTGTGACTGCAGTGCCTTTTAATATGTTAAAAGGTCCATATCAATCACTGTGTAATGATAAAGTATATAAACGTTTCAAAATGTACATGGAAAATAGACTGCAAGAACAGCCTGTTTTCAGATTATTGGTTTTGTGACATCACAAAAACTACATAATTAAATTTCCAGCCTACAGCAATTTAGCCCTGCCTGTTCTATGGGGTGTGTCTGCCCCATGCTGCCATTTGAATGAGCTGCAGTACAGGTCACTCACTAGGGCCAAACTGACAACTGGCCAAAAATACCAGTACAAATTGTACTTATAGCAAATGAAGTGAAATTGTACTTATAGCATAGCAATTGTCTGAATTTCTTTTACTATAAGACACAGTATGCATGGCACAACATGTTCATTGCCTGTTGAGTCATTAGTCATTGTTCAGGGTGTAATAGCTTTCTTGCCTCCACCCCTGCAGGATGAGGAGAAGCAGAGGCTGCGGGAGGAGCTGGAGGACATGAAGGACAAGGCACGGCGCCGGTCCCTTGGAAACATTAAATTCATTGGCGAGCTGTTCAAGCTGAAGATGCTGACGGAGACAATCATGCATGACTGTGTTGTCAAGCTGCTGAAGAACCATGATGAGGAGAGCTTGGAGTGCCTCTGCAGGCTGCTCTCCACCATCGGCAAAGACCTGGACTTCGAGAAGGCCAAGGTAATGTTTGTATTGGAGTGTAGCAGCTGGAGACAGATATTCAGCTAGATATTATGAATGTTAGATCTTTTACTGCACACATGAAAATATACATGAAAAAAACACATATACATGTATAGATTTTTAGTCTAGCCCTTCCTACTCTCAATCTCTTCCCAGCCCCGAATGGATCAGTATTTTACCCAGATGGAGAAGATCATTAAGGATAGAAAAACCTCATCCAGAATCCGTTTCATGCTGCAAGATGTTATCGACCTACGGCGGGTAAGTAGTGTCTTCTGACACCAGGCCAACGTCGCTGTTACACAATAAATGTACATGCACAACTGAGAAGCCTCACCAGTTAACTACTGGCCTGCTAATAGACCACCAAAATGTGCAAAAAGTTTGAGCTGGTTGACAGAGGTTTTAGTAATGTCGAGACAGACCTTGAAAACAAACACATACTTTATATACAGTAACTTAGCAGGTATTCTGAATCTGCAGTTATCTTTAAAATCCACTCTTTTAAGACTGGTGTTTTAGATCACGGATCAGAGTTTATGCTTAGAAAAAGGGAGGGAAAGTGATAAATTATCAATTTTAACTTCTCTTATATCATCACTTAATCCCATCACTTAATTCCAGCCTTAGATGTGATGTTTAACACGTTTATATTAGACGCTGCATTTTGCTTCTGTATTGTGTTGCTCTAGTGCTCTGTGTGTCTGTGTGTGAAGCCTCTTAGACCGCCCACTCTTGCCTACAGCCCTGGCTTGAATGGGGTTTTGGGAGGCTAACAGAAGCTCAGCTCTTTAATGCAGGGTGGCTCGTAAAGCAGAGTCACTCTGTGCCATAGGCTGAGACAGGTGTGACTCAGCTTGGTAACCAGTCATCCCACTTTTAAAAAGGTTTACATCTTTGTAGTTTTTTCTTACATTGTAAGACAAAATACTCCACTCTCTTTATACATTTGCTGCACTGTTGGGAGCGAGTGAGTGTGCGAGTGGTAGAATGTGTGGGGGAGTGTGCCTGCGTGGGTAAATGAGTGTTTTCAGTAGTAGGTTTGTTTTATCATTTCCAGTAGCGTGCGTGCGTGCGTGCGTGCGTGCGTGCGTGCGTGCGTGCGTGCGTGCGTGCGTGCGTGCGTGCGTGTGTTCACTAGTGATCGCCTAGCGGAGCCATACGAGCACACCCACACACTTTCCTAGAAACCTGAACTCAGAACAAGATGTGTGTATGTATGCAGGAGACTGCAAATAGATGTTGGCCATCAATGTCTGCAGAATTGTGTAATTCACTGTTGCATATATTGGCCCAGCAAGTAGTAAAAAATGTCTGGTGTTTTACTCACTCTCTCGCTCAGAATGGCTGGGTTCCCAGGCGTGGTGATCAGGGTCCGAAGACGATTGAACAGATCCATAAAGAGGCTGAGATGGAGGAGCACAGGGAGCACGCTAAAGTCCAGCAGCAGCTGCTCTCCAAAAAAGACGTGCGAGGAGGAGGTGGAGGGGTGGGTTTGGGCCCCCGCAGTGGACCTCACACACCTGGGCCTCGTGGCAGCCAGGGACCTGACGAGGGCTGGAACACGGTTCCCATCTCCACCAAAAGCCGACCCATTGACACCACCCGCCTCAGCAAGATCACAAAGGTACAACAGCATGTACATAACTACGTACTCACATTAGCAAGATTGCTTAAGGACTGTCAGCAATCGTGTAACCTTATTCTTGCATTAGCAAGATCACCAAGGTACAATCCATGATCTTATAAGTCTTGTAAATGTAGCCAGTTGAATTCTGCAAAGTTCTGCAAAACTGATTGAAAGGTGCTTTCCAATGCATAATGACCCAAACCATACTGTAAAAGCAATCCAAGAGTTTCTCAAGGTAAAGAAATATGATATTCTTCAAAGGCCAAGTCAGTCACCTGATTTCGACCCAGTAGAGCAGCTTTTCAGTAACTGAAGACAAAACTGAAGGCAGACAAACCAACAAACAAGCATCAACAGATAATTATTTTATAAGAATTTGTGTTAAAGAAATAAAGGTATTATATAAAGACTAAGGAGACATAACAATAACACCAGAGGAACGATAACCAGCACTGGGATCAGCAAGACCTCCAAGACACAATCAGTGTTTACAGTCCAGGAGTTGGACCTTGGTGATTTTGCTATTCCTAGACTGAAATTCCGTTTGTGTTCAAAATCAAAAGTAGTAAATGATTTATCCCACTAGAAGAATCACCCAGGTCTTCATTGCTTTTTTCTCATTTTGATTCTCTAGCCTGGAGCATTGGATTTCAATGTCCAGCTTCTTGCCCCTGGGGGTAAAGGAACATGGGGCAGCTGGGGCAAAGGAAGCAGTGGCGGGTCAGGAGCCAGACCTACAGACAGTGGTGAGTTGTGTGTTGGTGTGTTCACATCGATTCCATACCAAATCTATTTTTATTTATTCTCTATCTCTGTCTCTCTTTCTCTCTCACACAGCAGCCCAGGACTCGGGCCGCACGAGCACTCTGAATCGTTTCTCTGCCCTTCAGCAGTCTTCATCCTTATCGTCCACCCCCAACCCTGACACTGACAGGAGAGTGCCTCAAAGGTTGGAGATCTCATCTTTTTAAGGGCCTATATAAAGGATAACTGACTAATTTTCCTTGCTGTTTCGGAATAAAAATGTACCATTTACTCCGAAGGCCATTTTGCACATATATACAGAAACAAAACCATAAGAACAGCCCATTTTGAATTTAGTTTCTGTGACGTCACTTAAATCAACACATTTGCTTATATCACCTATTCAGCCTACAGTAGTTTAGCTCCCCCTGTTCATGCTGAATGCTAAAAGGAGTGTTACAATGATATGTGCACTAGGGGTGGGCGATATGACGATATGAGATTGTGAAGATGATCTAAAACTGAGCTAAAGGCTAAAAACGTGGGTAAAATGAGACTAAAACTGAGCTAAAGGCTAGAAATGAGGCTAAAATGAAGCTGAAATGGCACAAGAGGCTAAAATGAGGGTAAAACAGGGCTAAACGGAGGATAAAACTGAAGTAAAGGCTAAAAACAAGGCTTAAGTAAGGCTAAAACTGAGCTAAATGCTACAAAAGAGGCTAAAACAAAGTTCAAATCTAAACATGAGGATACAACGGCGCTAAAGGTTACAAAAGGGGCTAAAGCGGAACTAGATGTTTAAAAAGAGGCTTAAATGAGGCTAAACGGAGCTAAAGGCTAGAAATGGGGCTAAAATGAAGCTGAAAAGGAGCTAAAGCCTACAAAAGAGGCTAAAACAGGGCTAAAATGGAGCTAAAGGCTAAGACACTGCAAAAACCGCTGATCTAACCAAGACTTGCAGTTTTATTTTTAGCCTTAAACTCCTCTTGTTTTGAGAGTAATATACTATATAAGAGCAGATTTGTAAGATTATTAAGATTGTTTTAAGGTGTTTCTATTTTGAGATTTCTTGAAATAAAATAAGTGAAATTATCTGCCAATGCAGTCAGATATTTAGAATTGAAACAAGTGAAATTATCTGCCAGTCCCGTAAAATATTTACACTTGGTAAGATTTCTTGAAATAGGAAAGAAATATCAAGAAGACTTTTAGGCTAGAAATAAGATTGCAAGACAGGAGTGGTTTGCAGTGTAGAAGAGGAAAACAATTTTTGAATCAAGTCGTTCCTGCTGTGTGTTGTTCCTCAAAGCTTCCAGTAGATGGCGCCATAGCTTTACAAAGGAAAATAGTTTGGTTGTACTGTTCAGTAACTTGCAGAAAAGTAAAAAAAAAAAAAAGTTACAAATCAATAGAAATACCGTGATAAAATCGAAATCGTGATTTTAACTATAAAAAAAAATGTGATATGATATTTTGGACATATCGCCCACCCGTAATGTGCACACAGTAAAACAGAAACAGTAAAAAAAATTCTGTGAGCTGTTAATTATAAATCATAAGTTATGAACTGTTATGAAATTTATATGAACTGATTGTTCTGGAAAGAAGTGTGCACTCATTGGGCTATAACACTTTTAAAACTAACCCAGCAATAAGGAAGCTGTGTGAGTGTATTACATGCTTCAGTATGCTTTATCGTGCTCTACAGTCACTGATGAAACTAATAAAATGTAAGGAAGCTAAGGTATGTATTTTAGAAAACCATCAAAGCAAGTTATTTAAATTAAATACATAGACAATCAATAATCAAACAGTTTTGAGATGATATCTGAATTAAAATCTGTAATAGTAGCAAATGTATGTGTGTGTTATTTCCAAAGCGCTGTTTTGACTTGTAAGTAGGCTATACTACATAGCTTATATAGCTTATGCTATACAGTTTTATGTTGACATTATTTTTCACTTTTTTGCTACATTAGGTCCTTTACTTACAGAATATAAGAGAAAATGGTATGTGTTTACAGTGTACGTATGCCCATGTTAGGTTAGGGGCACAGAGATTACCAGCCCCAACATGTATTTACAGAGCACACCAACCTATCAAGACACTTAAAGATCCAGGTGGAAATTTGTTGCATGTAAGCCTGGGTAATTCTGAATTGTTACTACTAGGTGGTGATGTGCACTTTTTACATAGTAAATGGGACAGAAGTCTAGCCATTCACTCAACACATCACAGTTAAATTAAATAACATTATGATTTAGAGGTTTAAAATACTAATTACAGTTCAAAATTATTTTTATCATGATTTTTTAATTAATCATTTCTCTCTGTCTGTCTCTCTCTCTGTTTCGGTTTGTCTCGCTCTCTCTCTTGCGCTCTCTGTTTGTCTCGCTCGCTCTCTGTGTTTGTCTCTCTCTCTCTGTGTTTGTCTCTCTCGCCCCCCCCCCAAAAAATCAGGAATAGCTCGAGTCGTGAGCGTAGTGACCGTGACCGCTTTGAGCGGAGGGATGAGCGTGGGCCGGACCGGCTGGACCGTAACCGACCCGCCATCACTAAGCGGAGCTTCAGTCGGGAGAAGGATGAGCGTGCTGGCGAGAGGGAGCAGAGATCAGCAGAGGCAGTGCGGCGTGTAGCCAGCATGACCGACGAGCGGGACAGAGAGAAAGCAAGGGAGCGAGAGAGGGAGCCCAACAGCCGGGACAGAGCCACAAGCAAGGAGAACGGTGAGGAGATTCTGGATTTCTGACCATGTGACAAGTTACACCACCCACATAAAAATATTCAGATGAGATCAAGACTTTGAATTTAATGTGTACTTTGTATTTCAAACTACACACAAAAAAATGAATATAAAAAACTGTTTGTGTCCATGTAGTGAGGAGAGAGCCTGCTCCGACTCCTCCACTTGCCCCTTCTAAACCTGCTCTGAGCCCAGAGGAGCTTGAGAAGAAATCTACTGCCATCATAGAGGAGTACCTGCACATCAATGACCTGAAGGTACTACCTGAAGATTCAGTTGTTGTTGTTGTTGTTATTATTGTTATTATTATTATTATTATTATTATTATTCTCAGTAACTATGATCATGTTGCTTCATTTATGAATGTATGAAAAGATTACTATTTTCAATATCAATATTCCAGGCCTTTTTGGTCCAAGTTATTTTGACCTACTAAAAGGGGTTGTTCAACAAAATCAAATATGCACAATGATCCACTAATGGCAGATGTAGTTGACCAGCCCACACGTCCAAATTTTACTATTGTAATTTAGAACTGGACCTATTAGGCTGGCATTTCTAAGACTAGAAATTGGTAGTCACCCAAGCATTTTCTGTAAATACATCCCCAAAACGTCCCTCAACCCACTCATACAGCATCCAGATCACTAGAGTGGAGCAGAATTGTGGATAAGGTTTCTGCCCAAATGTGAAGTTGGGTCTAACAGTATAAGTGCTCTCACTGCTTCTGAAAGGGGGAAAATCCACAGCAAGATTTCCTGACTGTACTTGTTTGTAATTGTAAATTTAATTTATAAATGTATATGTATGTCCTGAACCGTAGGAGGCGCTGCAGTGTGTAAGTGAGCTGAACTGCTCCTCGCTGTTGTGCGTGTTCGTCCGCACTGGGATCGAGTCGACTCTGGAGCGCAGCACCATCGCCAGGGAACACATGGGCCAGCTGCTACACCAGCTTGTCAAAGCAGGAACACTATCTACACAACAATACTACAAAGGGTAGGTGTGTGTGAGAAGCTGTTGGAATTTTGAAATAAGGTATTGTGAATGTGAAAGCCCTTGTGAGTTTCTAGGTTTTGTTTTTCCCTCCAGTGTTACTGGGACTTCTAAAATGTTTTCATTTTATTGGAATATTCTACACAAACAAAAGTGTTTTGCTATACTGCCAAAGGAGTCATAACACTTTATTTTTGTGTTATGTAATTTATAACTTGTTGTTAATTTACTGTTTGCATTATTGCATGCATTTTGTTTATTTATATTTTGATAAATGCTTTTTAATGAAAGTGAATTGAAATAATGTCACTTATAAACAATGGCTTTTCTGTTTTTCAAATATTTGTATCTGGTTTTTATATAATAATTAAGCATTGGTAGCAGATCTAATATTCAGTTTTTTTTTACTATCTGTTTCTGAGCTTTGTGTGTTTGTGTTTCAGGCTGTCTGAGGTTTTGGAGGTGGCAGAAGACATGGCCATTGATATCCCCCATATCTGGGTGTACTTGGCTGAGCTGATCGCCCCCATGTTGCATGAGGGAGGAATCCCAATGGGCTCACTCTTCAGGTCAGGGCACAGCACCCACAAATGTTCCCAATAATGTGTTATCTGGGTTCCAGATTCAGATACATCTGCATTTCAGTGTGTCTCCTTTCCTAGAGTATCACTGCAAGCAGGTTTGCTCATCACTAGAGTTTTCTTTTCTGTTAACCATACTGAAACCATAAGCACTGGCTGATAGTGACCTGATATTTCCTGTGAAACTATTAAAAATTAAAACAAAAGGTGAAGAACTGGAGCATTTCACTTAAGGCATGCATCTAAAAATGGGTTATGAGGCTCAAAGAACTCAAACGTCTCCACAGAGGCACAGTTGTATTACTAGGTATTGTAAATATATATTCAGATACTGTCTTTGCAATCATCATAATTATTGCTAAGACACAATGACAAATACAGAAATGTATTGACAAAGATTGACATTATTTGTTTCAACAGAAAGACTTTTACTTATTTGGCGCTGTGTGTTTCTGACCTGCAGGGAAGTGGCGAAGCCGCTTGTGCCTTTCGGTAAAGCTGGAGATCTACTGGCACACATCCTCAGCCTGTTCTGCAAAGGAATGGTTTGTGTTTATAATCAGTCTTGTTTTTTTTTTGGTCCAAACCTCAATACAGCCCATTGGGGTTTTTTGGTCCAAGTCAGACCCAACCCGACCCAAGCCAGATCAGCTGTTATGTCCAAAACTGACCAAACCCATTTATTTTTTTCCTGACCTGGCTAAACTGTCTAATGCCGGTGGCACTCAGACACTGACAGTGCTAGTTATCATTAGATCACAGATAAATAAAATATGCTGTAATTGTATCAAAATTGCTTTCAAACAACATCCCACACATTTTGCTTCTGGATAAACTTTCCACCCTGTGCTGTTCTTATGCTGTGCACTACTGGTGGTGAGATGGTGGTCCTCACCTGATTTCTGCACATGTTTTAGCATATAGCATGGAAAATTTTTAGTGGGACAAATCAACTTCAAACAGCCCTTTGGCTGCACTAAGCTCTACTTTCCTGACTCTTGCTCACAAACACAGACCTCAGAACGTATGGAGAAATAGAAAGCAGGCAGAGATGCAGGATAAATTAAAATAAAATGCAAGACAAGCTGTCTCAGGTATGGCACATATTTGGAAAAGTTGGATCCAGTCCAGTAATTTCTAGCTCTAGACTGACCTGACCTCATGAAAATTGTTCCAAAGTGGTTAATCATTACCCAAAGTTCAAAACAAATATAGCTGATTTGTTTTATCCTAAAAATGTGGGTGCTAGCATGTTGGCATGGTTTGTTTTGTTGGGGTGTGTGTGTGTGTTTGTAAGTAAAGTTCTTTTGCTTGTATTCTCATCTGGCAGAGCCATAAGAAGGTGGGAGCGATGTGGAGGGATGCAGGGCTTAGCTGGAAGGACTTGCTGCCAGAGGACAAAGACGTCAACAAGTTTGTGACCGAAAAGGTGATGGCAATCCAGCAGTCAGTCAGTTTACCTCAACACATTATTCAGAAATGTCTATCTAATTGTGGTCTCACCTACGGACCCTCAGGCCTTGCTCAACCAGGTCAGCTCAGATCTGATTTCTTTTGTTTCTTTTTTTAGCATATCTGATTGGGACACATGCTTGGCAGACTAAACAGCTTTTCCCCCCAACAAATCATATTCAAACTATATCTGTGGCCAGTTTCTAATCAGATTCATATCTGATCTCCTGATATGCCACTCAGTGTGAACAGTTAGCTCAGATTTCAAGTGGGGTTTTTTTCTTTCTCCATCATTCGGGATAGCAACAGTTGTCTTATGATGGTGCTGCACATACTGTATATCACAGCCTTAAACCTGAACCCTCAAGCCTAAAACTCTTGATTTTCTTGATTTCCTGGTACTAAGGTGGGAACAAAGCCACTAGGAATCCTGGTGAGACCAAAGGCTTAAACAAGTAGCACTGATCTTTTTTTATTATTATTATTTGTGTGTGTAGGAAGTGGAGTACACTCTGGGTGAGGAGTGCATGAAAGGCGATAGTGGCAGAAAAGCTCTGAGTACAGTGGAGATCTCCAAACAGCTTGACCAGCTTCTGCAGGACAAGGCAAACAATCAGCAAATATACGACTGGGCAGAGGTGTGTCTGTGTGTTTGGACATCATTTAAGCATTTATTTATTTCAGAATGTTGTTCTTAATGCTTGTCAACTGAAATTATAGTCCAAAAACTGAGCTATGTAATAGAAAAGACTGCAATTAATCCTTGGCTACACAAACTTCAACTTATTACTTACACATACACACTTGTTCAGATCTGCCCTTTCAGTCCTGAAGGCACACTGACATCCAGTGGTTCTCCAAACCAAAATATTGCATGTTATGAATCCAGTAATATTACAAAATGCTGGTTATTAAGGCTGCACTGAGTAACATTTTATAGGCAGTTCATTCTGATATTTATTGGCAAGTACTCAAATACTTGACATGCTTTCATACCAGCCTTGTACTATAAATAGTGCTCTGAGCTTTTTTGGTGCCTGGTGTAAATTTGGATGACCCCGATAGTGTTTATTACACTAATTATGCAGGCAAGCTTAGTTGAGCACTATGTACTTTAAATACACCAGAACCTTACATTGCCTCCTTGCCAGGCCAACCTGGATGAGCAGCATGTGGCATCGAACGCATTCGTGAGAGCCCTGATGACCTCCGTCTGCCAGGCTGCCATCATCTGTGAGTTACTTTCAGACCTCTAACCCTCTGGCTAGTCACGTGTGTGTGTGTGTGTGTGTGTGTATGTATATGTATGTTTTCATGTATCTGTGTCTGTGTACAGGTGAGAACCCGTATAAAGTAGACACTAAAGAGATTTCCCAGAGGGCCAAGCTGCTTCAGCGTTATATTAAGGACGAGCAGAAGGAGCTGCAGGCACTTTATGCACTACAGGGCCTCATGGTACAAATGGAGCAGCCGCCCAGTAAGTGTGTTCTCATGCGTGTGTGTGTGTGTGGCATACTGTATTTATAAGGAAAAAGGATGCAATTGTCTGCTTATGACTGGGTTGGAGTGGAAATGGGATGATTCTAGCATAACATAACTGTGGGTAGAAGGGCTGCTGGGAAGGCTGTCACTGCTTGCAGCACCCCTATCAGTGCGGGAAAATGGCGGAAAATGTTTTTGTAGAACATTTATGATGTTATTCTTTGAGGGAATGGTATCATGGAAACTAAATAAAAGTTTAGTGTAGTATCTAAACATGCCAGTCACAGTCCATCCACACTCACTTCTGTATGGGCCATATATAGATACTGCGCTGCAGAACGGCCTGTTTGGAATGTGCTGTTCCTGTGATATCACATTTACCAACACATTTCTATATATTAACCTATTCAGTTTAGTCCTACCCATTGAGGAATGTTTCTAGTAAGTCAAGGGAAAAATAAAATACAAGAAAATGTAGTATATGGTCCGGTGTTGATCAGATACTTTGCTATTTGGATAAGATATAGTTAGCAGCTGCAATCTGAAGGTTGTGGGTTCGCATGCCAGGACTGCCAGTTGCACCGCTGAGGTACCATCTCCACACACTGCTCCCCGGACGCGGTGTTGCTGGCTGTCCACTGCTTCACTTGGTGAATGGGTTAAATGCAGAGACAGCCGTTCACACTGTCTGCTCTGCTGTGTTCACTATAAGGGCCACTTTACTTTACTTATGTGACTTATATATAAGGCATAATAAAAGGCATTCCTGTCTCTTTTAAAAAATGACCATCATCTCCACCCCTTTCCAACACCACACCACAACCCAACTCACCCCACCCTACCACACCTTCTGCAATTATGTCCCAAGGCCGTGAGCATACCCACTAATTGTTTTTTCCTTTCCACTCGTTGCAGATTTGTTGCGGATGTTCTTTGACGTTCTGTACGACGAGGACGTGATTAAGGAGGAGGGCTTCTACAAGTGGGAGTCTAGCAAAGACCCAGCTGAACTGCAGGGCAAGGGCGTTGCCCTCAAATCAGTCACTGCCTTCTTCACCTGGCTACGGGAGGCCGAGGAGGAATCAGACAACAGCTAGATCGCCGGCTTCAGCCACTGCAGAAGGAATTTTTTTTTTTTTGCATTGGCAAGAGAATCCTTTTCGAGTAGGATATTCTTGCAGGATTGCAAATGTCTGTCTTAACTGAACTGTTTTCAAAAAAGTTTGAGAAAGGAAATTAAGCCTTAGGTGCCGCAGGAGACGTTTAGTTTTGCTGTTTGATTTGCTTCTTCCAGTTTCTTCTCCTGTCGACACTGAGTGACATTTTTCTGGCGGTGAACTGCTAGGCGTTCAGAAAACCGAAGTCGCCGCGACAGTTGAGAACTCCAGTTACAGAAAAGCTGCTCAGAGTTCTATTTTTTGAAAAACTGACGTTCCGTCATGTGCTGTATGGATGGTGTGTGGGGGAGTGATGGCTTGTTTTGTTTAGCGATTACTCCCCTGCTGTTTTCTGCAAGTGTTGGCATGAAGTGCTGTTTTTTTTTTCCTCTCTCTTTTTTTTTTTAAATGAGTAACATGACCGAAATAAGAGGCAAAATGTATCGCCCGTTCTAGAGTCTCGACTGGACAGTTCTAACGAAGGGGCATGGACTTTTGACTTATTTTGCTGCTGCTGCTTTGGGGGGGCAGGGTCACACCCTCCTAACCTTTCTGGCTTTACCTTTCTTCACTTTGGAAAAGGAAAGACGAGAAGAAATTAAAAGCCGCGCGAATGGTGGGGAAGAGAAAGAAGGGGTTTACCTAAACCACTGTCCGCAGTGCATTTTACGAATAAATAAATATTGATACTAAAACTTGAAAATGTTTAGAGAAATCAACTTACAAAAGAAAGTATTAAAAGTATAAAAGACAAAAACAAAAACAAAAACAAAAAAACAAATAAAAAAATCAGTACGAATCCTAAAGGCCTTTTCTCCTGTCTGGGGTGGAAATGCATTTCAGGAGAGTCCTGTAAATAAATATTTAGGGATTTTTGTTTGATCTTTTATTTTTCAAAAATAAAAATGCTTTAACGACATGTAATTTTTTTTTTCCTTTTCTCTGTATTTGAATTCTGTTGGCTCTCCGTGGTTTAGCTGCCTCGGCTCGTGTAATTATCCTCCTCCAGTTTATTCTTTATGACCTTTTTGTAAATATATATATATATTTTTTGCTTTACATTATTAAGTATTTAATTAAGAGAAATGATTGCTCTTTTCACATCTGAAACTGGAAAATACAATAAAGAATATTGCAATTAAAAAAAAAAAGGGGAAAAAAACGAAGGGTGTTTAGATTCTCTCTCGTTCCCTCTCTCTCTCACTCTCACTCTCATTGGTGCATGTGGTACTTGAATTTGATGTTAACCAAGGTGTGGGAACCCTTATTTGATAGAATTGTGTGTTTGTGTGTACTATTGCTTTTGTAATTTGTGGGAGTGTATGTGTAAAATGCCACTGTTTTACACACCATTGAACACACTCAATTTAGAATAAGCTTTTGTTCTGTTTTTAAAGATGGCAAGTCTTTTTATTTTAAGATAATACAAGTGAACAAAAAAAAAACCAAGATAGGCCATTTAGTTATGTTCCTTCATCTGTTATCCCTTTCTGTGTTTCCATCAGAACTTCTAGGCAGGTGTTATGTGAGCCCTACACATCTATCTCTGCCACCATTACTTCTCAGTCTCTGTGGCCTGGTTGAGGCTGCTTTGGCTGTCCAGGAGCCTGTGAAGCTCTGTGGCCTCTGGGGTTGCTGTGACCCTCCGTCTAGTTTGGCTGTCTCTGAAGCTGCCCATGGGTGGGTGCATATTAGGAACCTGCACCTTTGCTAAGGCCTCGAAAGCCTTCTTAATCTGCAATGTAACAGAATGAACGAATGGATTAGTATATTTGGTAACACTTCACTGTAGAGCAGCCTTTGCAAGTCTATAGGACTTGTCCGTAAGCGTTTCAAGACAACTGGCATACCTATATACATGTTTATAAAGGCTTATTCTAACAAACAACAGCTGTCATATTGACAGATTCTATGACAGCCTGGCACTTGGTGGAATAAGCATATTTAAATGCAAGTTTGTCAGTGGTCATAAATGTATTTGTAGGTGTCATGTAGCACCACAAATGCTCTTCAGAAAAGTGTCACCATTTTTTTCAACAAGTATCAGTTGTCGTAAAGGCTACTTTCATTTTGGTCTTTTTAGTGCAGAGTTTAAAATCTGTATAGGTTTATGTCATTTGTCATGACAGGTGTAATGTTGTCTTGTTGACACTATCAAGATGACCATCCTTTATCCTCACCTCTCGATGTGACACGACCCCTATGAGTCTTCCCACACTGGTGACATACGCGGTATTCAAGCCCATCATAGAAAACATTATTTGCGCCTGAAGATCAGAGACAAAAAGACAAGAGATGTTAACACATTCCACATTTTTCAGGTGAAATAACCACACACTAGAGATAGATGTGGTTATTCACATTTTCTTAATCAGGTATTTGTCTTATATACAGCGACTGTAACCCTGGTTAGGATAAATGGCTTTGACAATTTTGCTACTTTAGAGCTGGAGCTATGAGGCTATTGTCGCTAAAACTAGAACTCAATAGTCACCCAAATCTTCCTTCAACATGCTCAAACTGCATTCAACTCTTCATTAGGGTAGAGCAGACTGAAGCAAGCTATAAAAGACTTAACTTTGTAGCCGAAAAGCTTTATTTGCCTAATTTTAACATATTGGAGAACAAAAATTATATATATATACAATTTTTTTAACATACATATCTTCATACATATATTTAGATTAATAGTATAAACATATGTTCAAATAATACTTAGATACACTTGTTAACACTTATCCTTATATTTATAAATATAAACCGATATTACACATTCATACCGTAGATTGTATATTATTGTTTATTATATTGCTCAGTGTATTATTCATTGTGTTTATATAATATTGTGTTTTTATACTGTTGTGCTTGAGAGACACCATTGACCAGAACCAAATTCCCTGTATGTGTTAGCTCACATACTTGGCCAATAAACATGCTTCTGATTCTGATAATGTGCGCTGGATGTTGAATGCACATCCCTAGAATCCCAACAAACCTTGTGCAATGAGGTATGCTCCACTAGCTGGACGGAGGCAGAGTCAATCATGCAGTCGTCAAAGTTGACCTTTTCATCAAGTTGCTGCTCCTCCCACTCGATGATCTGCACCCAGGAAAAAGAAAACATTTCATCCCACGTACCAAAAACATGACCTCAAATTAATATAGGCATGGGTGGTCCTTAAAAATGAACTTCTGTGGAGTTAAATGGCTAAAAGCAATAATTCAATATATTAGTAGCCTGGCCAATGTCACCTCTCTTTTGGTCATGGTATCTTCTACATCCGAGTCATCCTAGAAAGAAGAGGGCCATCAACATTCCAGCAGTCTTTTATAACAGAAGTAGTATTATACTATTATTGTAAGACCGGGCTAAATTGGAGTAGGGTGCTCTTACCTGTAGTCCGTCCACTATAGAATGGGCGCAGAGACAATTCTTTAAAGTAACTTCTGTATCTTGGAAACCTAAGCATTGAAAGTTGGAGATCTTGAGATTGGTCACTTGTTTTGATACAAAACCACACCACAAGGAAGCAACACTGGCTGCATTGCCATCATCATCACCCAATACCAGCTCAGATGCTTGCTGGATTCCGGTCTACAAATGTTCAAAGCAAATCCTCTGCACACATCAAAAGTACAGCACCACCACAGGCTGTCGTGCCCTGTTCCTGGAGATTTACTGTCGCACACGCCTTTATTGTAAATCTCATATCCATATTGTGACAGATACTATGAAGACGACAACTGGGTAGTTGGGGAACATCACATCGAAACAACAAACTTAAAACGTCCTAAGCTAAAGAATCTTGGTGAACATCTGTATTCTTTATTGATGTCTTCTCTTGATGCATAAAAGTTGACATTTGTTCTGTCACGTTGACACAGATGAGTGTGAGCGTGCCATCAATTTGATGCAACAACTGGATGCTATTTGCTTTTCGGAAACTAAAAAAATACCCTGCTCTGTTTTTCAGGTCCTCCAGTTACACCTACATTCATTGACCATAGCAGGAGTTTAAAATTTCAAACAAATATCCATGGGAAACACCAGCATGCTGCTAAAGAACTTGACTGAAGCAATAGTAAGTTGAACCCTTGCTTGCACATTCATCTTTGAAAACTGCAGCTTAATACATTTTCTTTTCACATTTGATTGGGTAGACCTGTAATCACTCAAGACTGACCTGTGGCCTGATACAGCACACCTTCAGTGATGATGCCTTCCAGTAATTTATCCCATAATCCACCATAGTGGGAAAATATAACCCTCAAATGATGTTAACTGTTCAGTTAACCTCCAGTTAGTCCATCTATATGTTCTAGATTCAGGTTTGAAACACAGCAGATCTCCAGAAACAGGGTCAGGCACTCCTGGCTTAAAGTAAACTGACATTAAAGCACAGACCCTTAATGCAGGAAGGGGCGCACAGGACCATTTGACAGCATTGGGGGTAAGAAGCAATAATCAGAAATAGAAGCTTACCGAAAAGAAGACCTAAGAACCAGCCACCTCTGCAATGTAGCCATGTCCACTCTTCAGTGGATGCTGTGGATCCCGGATCTGCCTCTGAGGCCATCTGGAGATCCACTCGTGCAATCATGCTCGGCCTTGAGTGATTGCTTTGGACAACACATAATGTGTGGTGTGTGTATGAAAGAGTGTGCTGTCTGTATAGTACCTAGAATTAGAACTTGTATGGTGTACACAGTCATCTCAACATAAAAATATACCTTCCTTGGAAACCTTCTTTGACACCTAGAACAGAGATCTTCAAATCTGGACCCTGATTTGATCCAGTTTCTGAGTCTAGATTTCAAAATCACTGGTAATTAAGTGAACTGCTGATTTAGCTGATTGGTCAAACTAAAATCAGGACCAGAAACTGGATTTAAAGACCTCTGCTCTAGAAGATTATATAAGACATGGCTGACAATTTGTTGGTTATTATCCCAGTGTCTGTTCTGTTCTACCTTATATAGTTCTGTGGCAGAGTAAATTACATATGTTTGTTTGGTGATACCTTTAATTATTATATATATTTCTGTACCTCTCTCCACTGGTCTTCTGAGTGGTTTGGAAGAGAATGAGTGTGTAGCACTAAATAAGGATCCATCTGTAGAGGCCTGAAACATACATACACACACAGTTAGGCAATGTTAGTCTTGTTCTCTGAAAATAAAGCTCCTTTCAGTTCTTCAAAAGTGGGCCTTTTTCTTTCTTTCTGCTCAAGCTTGGCCCTTACTATAACCCACTGTTCAATCCTCGTGTATTAATTTTGCACAGATAAAACTGATACAACAGGTTTGTGTGTTAAGAAGACTCCCACAGAGGGGGGAGTGTAGCAATTGGACTAGAGCTGTAAACCTCTGAAGTCATGCCTCAGTCTGTAATTGGAAATATGCCCATATTATCAGGAAAAATCTGTTTTTCCTAAATATTCCAGGCTCATTTTCTCCAGAAACCTGCATGCTAATACACTACTTAATACCAAAGCCACAAATATGTTTAGCTGTTAGATACAAAAACCTTGAAAAATTCTGTCCCTTGCTATGCATACTCTCCAGAGCCTACAGCTGGGACCGGACAGGATCTGATCCAGTATAAAATCAGAGAGGGTGCAACACTACTTTGGTTCATGCACATGCATTACAAACTGTGTATAACAGCTAAAGGGGCTTAACCTGTAGAAACAATTATATAGATTTCAAAATGTATTCCAACATTTACTCCTGGAATGGCATTCAAGTGTGTTCCTAGCCTACTTCCACCCCTAGTTGCAATGACTGGCCTTGACTCCAAGATACACTACGAAACCAAATGCCTTAATTTTACCCCTTAACATTATCTGAATTTTGACCTTAAGGGAAATTAAGGCTGATTAAAGTGTAAAACTACTGAATTTTCCCCTTTTTCAAATGTGCCCCTTAAATAATAGAACCTCCTGAGTTAACGCCTTAAATTTAAGATTAAGGAGTTTCACACTCGTGCCTTAAATCTAATTTTAAGGTACAATTAAGGGGTCTGTCTCACAAATTAACTGCCACCTAATTCAAATGAAGGGGTTAGGAGTATTTTCAGGGGTAAATTAAGGGAGAGTTAAGCATGTTTTAAGTACATGTGTCATAGTGATAGGTGTGCACACGTGTATATCAATTTAGCCACAGATGGTATACACTTGCCCCAGACCTGACCTCTTGCTTGACATTGTTGTGTCCGTCTTCACTTTTCCATTCATTCTGAGCTCTATCACGGAGGTACTGCAGTCGCCGGGGACGACCGAGCTTCCGCGACAGTAGAGTCTCCAACTGAATGGTCTCAATAGAGCCTAGCAAGATCCTTGACTCTGAGAAAGACAGAAGGATAGTCATCCAGATGTGCGCATTTGACATTTTGAATGTAGGGGTACCTGCCGAATGATATTGAATGTAGGGGTACCTGCCGACTTCACCAGTGGAAATGCTTTGAGCTGCTTTGTGAGCAGGATGTTTTGGAGATCTTTGTAAGTGGAGTTTAGAGCGATGTACTTCACATCTTTTTCCATGATGTCCTCTATCTGAACATCAGATTTTCTAAGGGAGAGAGAGAGAGAGAACACTGTTACATAGTACAGACAAAAGCCCACAAATAAGCAAGATATATTATGAGATTGAGCACAAAGAGACAGGATGGAGACATGTGGAAGTGGAGGCTCACTCACTCGTGGTCGTCCCAGCTGGGCTCTGCGGGGTATGGCAGTTTTCGGATGCGAATAAGGGAATCGTACAGTGATGGCTGTAAGGTTTGGGCCACAACGTTTGCCACAATGACAGAGAAGAGTGTGGGGAAAAGGTAGTTGATCTGACCAGTCAATTCAAATACAATCATCGCTGTGGACACGGTGTGTGTGGCAGCTCCAGACATTGCAGCTGCACCTGTAAATACACACATACACAAAATGTGTTACAGCATGAGGCATTTAGAAATGACAAATTTTCATGCACACACACATACACACACACATATATATAAGACAAAAACCTTCTATAGCCAAAATAGTAATTATTAGTAAATTAATTTATGTAAACAGCAAAATTGTTCAAATATGTTGTAACACAGTTAACGATAGCACTGCAGGGAGTGGCTGCCACGGCTTAAGCAGGGCTGCCAACTCTCACGCAATGAGCATGAGAAACATGTATCTGACTGTCTTCACACGCTTTCATGCCATACCTCCAATTTCTCACAATGAAAATCTATTTTATCTATATGATCTAGGCTGGCCATTGCATCGGGCTAAACACCACTTGTGATCGATCAGTTATACCTTACGTACGGCTGAACAGGCGGAGAGGTGTTCCCTGCTGCCTCCTGTGCACACACCCAGGTATGTGTATGTATATATTTATATACAACCTAACTGATAATTTTACCCACAATAACGCCGGAAACTGCAAATATTTTCCGCTTTTTTTGCTTTTTCGTGGCAAAAAGTTTTTTATGCATTTTAGCTCTAAATTATTGACTAATATTTACTAATTTTGTAACATAAATATTAAAGTAAATTCAGTTACATTTCCATATAGAATATAACTGTATAAATGTTTCTGTACTATCGAGAGAACACAAAGAGAATGCTTTTGGGATGGTTAAATACCGCTGTACTCAGAGCAGGGGTGGACTGGGACTATAAAACAGCCTGGACTTCCTTCACCAGCTGCGCAGAGGTCTGGGTTTCGGCCAAGAAAGAAAGGCAGACGTTCTTTTCCAGAAGGCACAGATTGCCAGTCCGCCCCTGATTCATCTTGAGTGTTTCTCTTGTTTTTCGTTTTGTTCGTCTTAAAGCCCTGTATTTGTATTACTGTAAATTAAATTAAAAGAGGCTGTTGAGCTGTCCAGTGTCTGCTTTAACCAGCGGGTCACTACAATACGACTCCTCTTGAAACCCTTTATAGTTTAAACCCTTTGTATAGGCTGCAATAAGATTCTTGCTTATTGTATCAGTCCAGATATTCCATACTGCTGCAATTGTCACATATTTTTATATTTGAGGGTTATTTTAATTATCATTAATTGAATTTCTGAGTCATATTGTATTTCTTGCTTAACTGATTTGACAGATACACTACAAAGCATTAAAGTAGTTAGGTGTGCGTGTGTGTGTGTGTGTGTGTGTGTGTGTATGTGTGTGTGTGTGTTACCTGCTACAGCATAGCTTCCTGGTACTACAGTGTAGATGGTGCCATTAGAGTGAAGTCCTACTGGTAAAACAACAGCAGCCACTTCACCCACCAGCCTCCCAAGATATGCACCTGATCACACAAACACAGTTGTATTTCACACACAAAAACACAAACCGCATACATTTACATTTTCGGCATTTAGCTGACGCTCTTATCCAGAGTAATGTACATAAGTGCTCAAGTACTCTACATCTTAAACCATAAACCTGTAAAGCTTAAATTAATGTCCACTATTCAACCTAGTTACTGCATAGGTACACCTACACAACACCTGTCAAAGAAAAGTCAGAAGTTAAGACAAAAATAAAGAAGTGGTGGGGATGAGAAGGTTTTTTGAAGGGTTTTTTTTTTGGTAGAAATAAGCAAGCAGAAACAAGAGACATAGTATACACACTTACCAATGACGAAAGCTGGGACAAAGGCTCCGCATGGTACAGGCATAGAGATAGCTACAGCTGACATGAAGAACTAGAGATAGATAGTTACATGATA
The DNA here is from genome assembly GCA_037974405.1 of Brachyalestes nurse. Classification (NCBI taxonomy): domain Eukaryota; kingdom Metazoa; phylum Chordata; class Actinopteri; order Characiformes; family Alestidae; genus Brachyalestes; species Brachyalestes nurse. The sequence goes on along the minus strand of JBBPCY010000001.1, from coordinate 27,733,229 downwards.
TTTACATATTTATATAAAATATATAAAATATAAAATTATATATAAAATACAGTATATAAAATAATATAAAAGAATCACACAAACATGAACAGCAGATTAATTACTGGAGAATTATGTTCTTTTTATGTCAGAATGTGCAACATTTCATTGTGTAATATCTTCAAAAAGTAATTTTTAGTCCGTTTTTTTAATTATTTGCAAATTCAAGTAGTTGTTTCACATCAAAACATACATGCCATGACTTTTAAATTTTGCTATTTTATTACTGATTTGTGATATATTGTGGTGATAGTTTAGACTGCTGAGCATGGGTGTATAATGACTCTTTACTCTGTTTATCATTAAATTTGCAAACTAGAGAACAAAAATTAATTCATGACTTTTAAAGTGAAATAGGTAATACAGAAAGCCCTAATAAAAATATTCAGATTCATTAAAATCAGATTTCGTTTGGGCTCACATTTAATGTAAAATTTGTTTTACTTCAACACTGTAATGTGTGCATAGCCTCAATCGTAGCCAAACATTGACGATGCTGGTGTGTACGCTCACCTTCATGATGAAGGAGATGGCGAGGGTGCCGAAGACATTGACTTTCGGGTGTTTCCAGGCCACAGAGTGGTCCGAGTGATCAAAATGCTCCCCCTTGAGGTGCTCGGACCATGTGTGATTGTCGAAAAGGGCGAACAGGGTCTCCCTCTGAGTTAGCTGCTCATAAGAAGTAGGAAAAATGTTTTATGAAGCCCAAAGAATTCATATTGGTCTCCTTTAAAAAAACTGTTAATGACTTTAAACTACAGGATTATTAATGCATTAGCCTTAAGGCCTATACAGCACAATTTTAAATAACCGGATGCATATACATATATCGTGTTACCTCGCCTGCCATGAACTGTCCAAATCCAGGGGGAAATGTCAGGGTAGCAATGACAAGAGTGACTATAGCGGGATACAGCACACGCCTGTATACACACACACAGACAGACACAAAGACAAAGATCTAAAAACAGTGTAAATGATTTGGATACTTAAGAGTACACACACTCTCAGGTTTATGTAATATGCAGAATCCAGACACATGCACACACACAGTCGTGGCACTCACGTCTTGACAAGGAACTTGCTGATGGGTCTGGAGCTCCTAATGAAACGCACCATCACACCATTCATGAAGACAAAGAATGCTCCTGCAAGACCACTCAGCACCCTGGGAGAGAGTATAAGAAGTGTCAGAAGTATATTAAATTAAATTAATTTTATTCAATATTAAATCTTGACATAATATAATAGAGTCAACTAAAACAGAATAAACCACAGACTACAGGACAGTGTGGTCCAATTCCTATAGACCACACACAAACATACCCCAGAATGGAGAAGGAAAGGAGCTCCAGAAGCTCGTACGGATGGTCCTGCCGGAACCATGTCTTAAACAGAGGAGTGATGGTTTCTGCAGAGGAGTGTGTTATTATTATTATTATTATTATTATTATTATTATTATTAGTAGTAGTAGTAGTAGTAGAATTTATAATTATCTTCTACTTTTTCTCATTTTTCCTCGTTATTCCTGTGCTGTTATTAACAATAAAGTATTGTAGTTTAATAACAAATGATATCATTATTTTTCTTATTGTTAATGTTATTGTTTTTCTTTTGTAAGGTAAAATTATTGTTATACTAGTAATGCTTTGTATTTTTTTTAATAGTACAGGAATTTGATGTGTTGACTCCATCCTCTTCTGTCTCCTCTGTAGACCCACATACTGATCAGTGTTTTCCCTGCACTTAATCTGTTCCCCTCCTACCTCTCCTACTTACCCTGACATCATGACTCCTGGTCTTTAAACACTTACAGACCTTTAAACACACACACACGCACACACACACACACCAAATTGTCCGCTCCACACGGGCAGTATTCTGAACACGAAGCCGCTAATGGTGGCAGCAAAGTATCCTTTCCAGTAATTCCTGACCATGAAGAATGACGAGGCTACTTCTATACTGTACAGCACACCTGAAAAACACATACACAACTATATAAAAACACAAAGTCCAGTCTCAAGTCTTAGGTGTCATACTGTAACTAGCAATTAAGCTAAATTGTTATGTCATTTATAAAGAATCCACTAAGTTAATCACGTTAAGAGTCACTTAATGGCTAGTCTAAAATGACTGGTAATCTACTTATAGTCTTATACCCAGTTGTAGGACTAGTCTCAACAGAGTTATTAGTCAGTTAAGAGTCTAATTTGTGTTGAGCTGTGAGTGATTAGGGGCTAATCTGGGCTAGTCGAGTTAGTTAAGAACAGTGTTGGGGCTAGTTACTCAAAAAAGTAATATATTACATATTACATATTATTCTCCAAAATAGTAATGCCTTACTTTACTTTATTACTCCCTGGAGAAAGTAACTAGTTATATTACTAGTTACATTTTTTTCT
>JBBPCY010000001.1:27699397-27730684 GCA_037974405.1 Brachyalestes nurse | reverse complement strand
GAGAGAGAGAGAGAGAGAGAGGGAGAGAGAGAGAGAGAGAGAGAGAAATGGCAGCTTATATTTAACACATGTATAAGGCTGTGCTGGAGACTGCAGCCCAGCTGTTGATACAGTTTGTGTTGGTCCTACTCCCCCCTTCCACCAGGGGTCAGTTTCAGACCCTTTTTTGGCTGCTTTGGGCGGTGGGCCACTCTCGACCTCGCAGTGACAGACTTGTCTCAAGCTTCTCGCCACTCCTGCGAACATGGTTCTCAGGGGTACACGCATAGGTTCTGGACCCAAGGAGAACATACTTTTTGCTCCAAACCAACTCAGCATAGATACAGCAGGTGTACATCTGGGAGCCATTGACAACCAGTTTGAGAACCACAGATTGTATGTTTTAAATGTAAAGTAATCGTTTGTGGCGCTAGCCTGTTGCCAGTGGTGCTCATGGTGTCCATAGGGAACATACGCTATATGGACAAAAGTATTGGGACACACCTCTTAATTATTTACTTCCAGTGAAGGTCAGTCTTAATGCATCATTTACGACCTGCTTCCAACTTTGTGGACACAGTTTAAGGAAGAACCGTTTCTGTTGGTGGGATACATGGTGGGATGAGTTCAGTGTGGAAGAACTTGACTGGCTGCAGAGAGCCCTGACCTCAACCCCATCCAAAACCTTTGGGATGAACTGGAACAGAGATTGCGAGCCAGGCCTTCTTGTCCAATATCTGTGGCTGACCTCATAAATCTAATCTACAATCTACAGAATGAATGGGCACAAATTCTCACAGAAACTCCAAAATCTTGTGGAAAGCCTTTGAAGTAGAGTGGAAGCTGTTATAGCTGCAAAGGGGGGACCAGCTCCATATTAAAGTCTCTGTATTTGAATGTAATGTCATTAAAATCCCTGCTGGTGTAATGGTCAGACATCCCAATACTTTTGTTCACATAGTGTACCAGTATCAACAGTTAATGTTCTCCTCAAAATGTGGTGAGCTGTTCAAAAGCAGTCAGTAGCTGGCAGACTAGTTAACAAACATCTATATGCAGCGTTTATATTTAAGGGGACATTGTGTGGAAGATCTTCAACTCATGTTCAAAATGTACAGATGTATAGATCTTCTAGTCCTTTTTTAAACTGCTTATATCATGGAAAAACAATTTTTTTTTCTTTTTCATAAATAAAGGAGGGCGATAGGTTATAAATGATGTTTAAGCCTCAATATGTATCAATCATTCCCTAATCCCCCGACAAAAAATCCTGTTTTGAATTTGCCAGTTTATCACATGAATCAACACACTGACACATGTCTCCCTATTCGTGCATTTCTGGTTCTGATTATTGCATTGCTCTTACTAATAGACAGAACACGGCAGAGATTGAGTGCTGAGACCTTCTTGTAAAAGTGAGTGGTTTAGGAGGCTATGGGATGACGGTGGGCTCTGGGAAATCAGGGAAAAGCCCACTCAGAGTGTGGAGGTGACCACATGTGTTACGTTTGTCACAGTGATCCATTTCCTACCCACCCGGTCAACCATGGATACTCTCTCTCTTTCTCTCTCTCTCTCCCTTTCCCCCGTCTCACTTGCTAACTCTCTCTCTTTCTCTCATTATTTATTCCAACAGAAGGAGGGAGAGCTGGAGTGATGGAGGGAGGAAGGTGGAGAGTGCAGGAGGAAAAAAAGAGAAACAGCTTTAAACACTTAAACTGAAAAGGCAGAGGAATGTCCCATGAAAAACCACCATCTGCCCTGGCACACAGATGTCTAACCTCTCTCTCTCTCTCTCCCTCTCTCACTCACACACACACACACATAGAAGTGTATCAGCGACCATTGACCTTTCCGTGCCTGGTACCTGGAGCACCTGCAGGTGAAACTGAGCGCGCCCGTAAGTGTCAACACCTGCAGCATGTCCAAACACACCACTGTGTACACCTCTGTGTGTGTGTGTGTGTGTGTGTGTACATGTTGGGGGGTCGGTTCTTTAAAAGTATTTAATATGTCTAAAGTAAGTGTGTGTGTGCATGTGTGTGTGTGGGGGGGTTGGGTTACAGAAGATACTATAGATGTCATATGGTCTGTGTCTGTAAAGTGGAGGAAAGATTCCTCCAACCAGTTTGTTTGTGTGTGTGTGTGTGTGTGTGTGTGTGTGTGTGTGTGTGTGTGTTTGTGTGTGTGCCTGACGAATGGGGGAGGACTGCATCTGCTTGTCACATTTCCCCCACTCGGAAAGCGAAAAAGAGAGATAGAGACAGAAGGAGATTAAATGCAAGGCAATAGAAGTGCTAGAGAAAATGGCATTTTGACACTTACACACACTTACTCAGTGTACAAGGTACTGTTATTGGACATGATCTGTTAAACGCGAACCCGAAGTGGAAACCATGGGAGAGTTCGACGGCTGAGAGAGAAAGAGCTTATAAAGAACATCTTTATTGATTTATTCAACGCGCTCAATAAATATAAAACATTCATCATAATAATCACAATACTGACAGCAAATAATTATAAAATATTACACAATAGTTTCCATAGAACCAGACAGTTAAAGACATCAGGTGCAACACAAGTGGGCGTGAGCCAGCGTGAAAATGAATTAATTAGCGAAACCCCTCCCACTTGTCAAGAATAACAGAGCAAAATCTTCAGTCAGGCCCTCGGTGGCATCAGAATTGTTTCGCAGAAGCAAAATTCCCTTTTGTGACGTCACAATTGTTCCGCAAATGCAAAATTCCCTTTTGTGACATCACAGTCATTCCGCAAAATTCCCTTTGTGACATCACAGTCATTCCGCAAAATTCCCTTTGTGACATCACAGTCATTCCGCAAAATTTCCTTTGTGGGTTCACGGCAAAAAAAAGAAGAAAGATTCCCATGTAAGGCCACAATAGGTTGAAAATAGACTGACTGTGGTTGGATGATGACGATGATGATAGTGACGTCGATAAACATGAGGTGATGCCGCATCCGAAAGGTTGTATGTGAGTTCATGTGCACTTGTGTGTGTTTTTATTCACTCATTGCCACCCAATGAGTTTATTGCCGTCCTTGCGCCTTGTAAGTCTGCATCTCAGCTTAACAGGCCAATTTAAGGCACACATCCACCGATCCCACGCACACACTCACACCACCAGCAGGAAAGAATAAGGCGTGTGTGTCTACAGTGACTGAAGTTTGCTCCAAGTCAAAAATAACCAAAAACATACAAAAATGTTTGTACAAAAATAACCTCCCCAAAAAACATTCAATTCAAGAAGAACTTTTCTATACAATGGAGCAGCTTGTTAGTCCTCTTCTTTCTTTCTTACTTTCTTTCTTTTCACCTTCCTCTCCTTTGAGATTCTTTTCCTTCAGAGACCCCGCAGCCTCAGTACAGTCTTTCTCCGTCTCCCACTTCTGTTGTTTCCAGAACAGGTCCACCGGCGAGTGACAGCTAAAGGTGGAGAGGGGGAACCATGGGTGGATGGATGGGTGGACGTGGAGGGAGGGATTTGGGGGCAGGCAGGATCAGTGTCTCCAGCTTTTCTTTTTTTCTACCATCTTCATCTCTTCCTCTTTGGTGAAGTCGTCTGGATAAGAAAAGGCACAAAAACGACATGAGAATTTGCATGTTGAGTTTTTTAATCAGAAATCGGGGACTGTGAGTGTGTGTGTGTGTGTGTGTATTTGACTGTGTATGTGTGTGTTTGTGGGTGTTACCTGCACACTCGGGGCAACACTTCCCCTCTCTGCGTGTAATGTTCTTGCAGCTGAGTAGTGGACATTGTTTCCTCTGACACTTGGTGACCCCATGCTAGAGAGAGAGAGAGAGAGACATGTTAGGAATGCATGAAATCAGCCTCTAAAACTACAAATCCCAGAGTGCTTTTTTGGCTATGGAACGTTCCCCATATGTTTTCAACCCATCTTGCACAGCCTTAGTCCCATTTCCTCAAGTTTGTTAGAAAAGGAACAATATATATCAAACGACAGGTGTGCTCACACGTTGGTCCATGTTTATAAATAGCAGTGTGACATACAGTATCAGAATCCACATAAGCGAGTCTACAAAGTTAACTTACATCACACCAGCATGTAATGCACTTCATCTCTCCGACCAGCGGCACGCGAGGGTGCCAGTTTTCACTGTTCTGGTAGTAATTCTTGCCGAACTTGCAGCTGCGCGGCCCGTCCGCCTGCATCAACTCTCCCTCCTCTGGTAGGGGCGTGTCCTCAGCTGGGCACTCCTTACAGCAGTCGGAGGGATTGCGCCTCACTGGCCGGCTGCAGGTGAGCGGTGGACAGGTCACTTTCTCGCAGTGCACTTCCCCAGTAGAGCCCTAAAGGAGGGTAAACATCAGAGTTAAGCAACAAAAAACAAAGCAATGGTGTCATTTTACACAAACTACAATGAATAAACAGCCAAGAGACACTTCAGCTGTAAGACAGGCCTCACCTTGCAGGTGCACACGGCACACTTGATGTAGCCAAAAGGGGGAACGAATGGATGCCACATGGTTCCGGGCGCATGCATCTTCTGATCGCCCTCGAAATAACACCCTAAACCACAACATGCACAACATTAGTTGTCAGAAATATTTATAATCAGATACTTAACGCCTAGATTGCACCATTTCTGAAGAATGTTTACTTACCCTCTGGATGCTCCTCTACCTTCTCTACAGCTGGTATCTCTTTGGGTACTTTCCATTCTGAAAAGCACGAAAACAAATCAGAAAAAAATAGTACACTTATAGGAAGCTTTACAGAACTGCACTTTATACCGTAAAGCTTTGTTTTACAGTAAACAAACAAAAACAAACAAAACAGCCAGGTTCAGTTCCACCAATTAAAACTAAAATTTGCAGCGTGTAGGTTTGTTGTAAAAGTTGAAACGTTTGTCATTTTGAGGACTGACATCTTCCACTTTATATATTTTGGTTTACACCAAACTTGACACTATAAGGTTTTTCAGCTTACCATCACAAACTGGGCAGCACTTGTCCTCGGGCTGGTAGGTGTGTGGACAGGTGAGGGCGGGGCAGATGACGGGGTCACAAATGACTGTCTTCTTCTGGCAGGTGCAGCTGAAGCAGGAGTTGTAGTGGGGTGTCCAGCGGGAGCCGTGAGCGTGGTGCTCGCCCTCGAAGAAGCAGGTGTGGGGGTCTTTCCTTAGCTCCTCAGGGTCCCTCACAAACACCAGGTCATCAAACTCGGCCTCCTCCACGACTTCGCCACGGGAGCCAGACTCACAGTGGTTAGGGACATGGATCTAGGAGGAGAAGAAGAGACGATGTTTTAATGTCCTGCTCTGAATTCACAGTAGACTTTAATGTTATTGTCCTCATGAAGGCTTCAATTGCTTTTTGAGAACAATATAGTAAAAGCTGTGGAAGATGTTTCAGAAAGAAAGAAGGAAAGTTAGAAAGAAACAAAGGAAGGGACAGAAAAAGAGAAAGCAATGTGAACAATCCCAACAGATATTTATGCCGTTAGTTGCACAATTTGCTGTCAGAAAAAAAAGCCGTTTATAGAAATAGTTTGCAGTGTTTATGGTAATAAACTGAGTTTCCATGGACACTTTGGAATGAGATGTAATTTGTGATTCAGACTTTCTGCTGACTTTTGTAGTCTTGGTGAAGTAAGCAATGGGGAGAGAGAGAGAGAGAGAGAGAGAGAGAGAGTGTGTGTGTGTGTGTGTGTATGTATGTGTGTATGCGTGCTTACTCGTCCCCGTATCTCTCCCCGAGGATTCATCTTAGTGCTGACTTGAATGAAAGCAGTGCCTTTGTCCAAGTGCCTCAGCAACTCCACACTCATATCCTTCAGGACTCCTTGGGCCTGGAGAGAGAGAAAAAGGTTTGTAATTTACTAAACAGGTCTTTATGAAATGAAAAAAGTAGAATCAAAAGTTCTTTCTATTTCATTTTTGGACAGTCTGGCTCTTGCTGGTCCCTGCCAGTAGCAAGTCAAGTCTAAGCTTTAGTGTAAAGTAAAGGTGTTTCTTTAGTGTTTTTGTAAAGGATACAGGCAACAAACCAGCAAACAACTGTGCAAAATATATTCACCTGTTCTCCGTAGAACCCTGTCAGCAGCCTCTTGTGGTTGCTGTTTGTCTCATCTATCTCTCCGATCTCAGCCAGGCCGTGCAAATGAGCATTCACCGCGACATCGTCGCTCTTGCTGAGGCCGTTGACCACGATCTCGTAGTGCAGGTGGCAGCGCTCGTCCACTGAGACCCAGGCGTGCCCCCCCGCACTCGTCCGCACCGGGGGTGACACGAACTGACCAGCAAGGGGAAACGGCAACTCTGAATACACAGACAGAAAAAATCAGGATTAGCTACGGGTCTCACATGCAATGAACTAATAATGATCCACAATCTGACACACACACACACACATATATATATGTGTGTGTGTAAATGTAATAACGATAACTGTGTAATATAATAATTATTTTTAATTATAATGCTAATGATACAATCCCTACACAGTAATTGTAAAAACTATTCAAATTAGACTGAAAACATTTTTATTATCCTAATCTCTCTTACCGTGTGTGTGAGAGTCCAGGCCACTGTACAGCAGTGTTCTGATTTGGCCCCGCAGCTCTCCCTCGGTGTGTTCTGCCGTGGCCACATTAATGAACAGCTCGTTCTGCAGCAACATGTGGATGTGTCTGGCCTCCATCCGTCCGTAGCTGCCCACCGCCCGTCCGCCCGCCGGCCCGGCCACGAAGTCTTCGGTCACGTCATACAGCACACTGCGCTTGCTGCGCCGCCGAGGTTTCATCTCGATCGTCACGCCGACCACCTCACTGGACACGCCGGCCACCTGGACCTGCAGACACGGGCAAGGACCGTCAGACCATCAGTTCAGGTACACAGTTAGGGCCGCAGTACACTCTATTGTGCTCTAGAATCCTCTGTAATAATCTTATGATGCTTTTACTTTCTTCACATCTGCTCTTAAACATTATAGGGTGCTCCATAATGCTCTAAAATGTTCCAAGACTCAATGAGGCCTTCATCGATTGATAAACAGAAGGAATAAAACAAATGACCATCCAGGTCATTCAGAAATGAGGGATGCTCTTACCTGGTAGTCCAGGGTGCCGTTGTCATGGAGACTGAAGATGGCAGACCCGACAGCGCCCGTTTTAAGAGGAGTCAAAGAATCTCCACTGGACATCACACTCTGGAGTGCTGGGAGAGAGAGAGAGAGATGAGGTCTCACAAAAATAAAATACTAATAAAACCTCATTGCCTAAGATCACTGAGTGCATACACGTGTGTGTGTGTGTGTGTGTGTGTGTGTGTGTGTGTGTGTGTGTGTGGGAGAGAGAGAGACAGAAAGAGAGAGCGACACAAGATTCATGTGAGATGAGGCAATACAACCCCCACTAATCCAGTGCTTCTCTTTTTCATGCTCAGAGCATTCTTCCACGTCTCTGTGCAGGACTCAAACAGGCCGGAGCCAAGGAAAAGCAATCAAATGCCGATTAACTCATCCAGGGTCAGCTGCGGCGGTCAGGATGATGTAAACCCCAGAGAATTATGGGACGGAGAGTGAGTGAGAGAGAGAGAGAGAGAGAGAGAAAGAGAGAGATGGAAACAAGCAAATGACAAAATGGGGAGCAGAAGTAAAGGAAGATGGGGGAGAGGGGGGTTGTACAGAGGAGGAAAGGAGAAAGGAGAGAGATCGGATAAAAAAGAAGGTGACAGTCAAAGTAAGAAAAAAATAATGAGAAAGACAGTTAGATAAGGAGAAAGGGGAAGACAAAAGAGAAGAGCAGTTAAAGAATTAAAGATGGAAATATAGAGAGTTAGAGAGAGAGAGAGAGGAGGGGGTCGAAAAAGAGAGAGGGGTTTTGTTTGAATTCTCTACTCATAACGTCAGGTTGTTAATCATGAGCTTGGAACACTGCAGATGGTAGAGGGCCAGCAGACTGCGACCTTGGCAGAACCTGCCAGTGTGTGTATGCATGTGTGTGTGTGTATGTGTGTGTGTGTGTGTGTGGAAGCAAGAGCCACAGGCACTCACACAAACACCCATGACTAACCACTTTGCATCAGGTTGTGATCTGTCAGACTAGAGGGTCCCACATAGGGGATGCACATCAGACCCCTGCTACCGAGGCCAGACGTGCATTTTAACCCTTTTTGAGTGAACGGTATTTGAATGAGAAAGTGTTTTGTTATAATAGAAAGCATAGAAAGTTTAACATTAGCTAGCCCAAGAGGTTTTGTATAGAACCTTTCAATGGCTGGAGAATGTGAGTGTGATAAACCTTTCTAGAGCTGAAAGAACTTCCACAAATGACTCTTCTTTCACAGAAGAACCACTTTTAGTTCCCTAAAGAACTTTTCCTTGGATGAAGAACAGTTTTTTGTCAATAACCGTTCTAAAGTTAAACAAAAATGTAAGGGTTAACCCATAAAGGTACTTTTTTACTAATTTTTTTAAAAAAAATTTAATTTAAGGTAATTTAATCCTTTAAAGGGTCTTTTTTTGGCAGATATGGTTCTTTAGGGAAGCAAAGGAGGTTATTCTATGAAATTGCTCAAAGCACCTTTTTTAAAGGTCTACTTGATTGACACTTACTGTCACATGACTTCCGGCCAGTGATGTAGCCGGAGATGTGGCGGGGGTCGTGGCCTTGTGTTTCCACGACGATCTGCAGCTGCCCGCGAGAGAGCCAGAAGAGCTCTCGGCTGTTCAGATCTGTCAGAACCTCCGCGAAGTCAGGGTCCTGAAACACACACACACACACACACACACACACACACGTCAGAACATATGTACACAAGTCTGTCAGGCACAATCAAATGTCTGGAATTTGAGGGGTGAAGGAAAACACACACACACACTTACACACTTGCTCTCACATTTATATATTGTTTCAAGGGAGTAAAAGCTGGTGGGGGAACAAAAAGGGTCCAAGACACATAGAGGAAAGAAAAGTGTGTGTGAGCGAGAGAGAACATCCCTCTAATTTGAGCTCCCTGAAGATTCCAAACACTCTTCATCCCCCTTTCTCCTTCTCTCTCTTACTCTCATTCTACTGTTCCACGGGTTTCCACCACACATGTGCGTACTGCTGTCTTTCCTTTCTCTCTTTTTTCTTCCTTTCATCCCCCTTTGCCTTTCACACATTTGTTAGCCAGAAGCTCTGACCACATCCCACACTTCTCTCTTTATCTCCTTTTATTCTTCATACCTCTCCGAGATCTGCTCTATTTTCTGTGGTGTTATTTGTATGTGTGTGCTTGTTAAAGATGCATCAGTGGGCATCAGAGAAACGCCATATCGGGAGGAGAGAGTGAACAAATCCCATTCTTTCTTGTTGCAAATATACTTCGTTAAAGTTTGTGGTGAACCTCTTATGTTGTTACTACTTAAGTGATGTGCTTCAGTTAAAAAGAGCTTATTTTAAAGCATCAGCATCAACACCCAGTATTGGTATCAAAAAGAAAAAGGAGCATCGGGCTATGTACTAATGGTATGATTGTGTGTGTGTTTGTGTGTGTGTGTGTGTGTGTGTGTGTACTCACATGAGCAGTGACGTTGGCGTGTATCTCTCTGAGAGAGTGCTGCCGGTATTGCAGTTTGACTCGGATCGGCACCAGGGAAGATGCTAGCAGAAGAAAACAAAAAAATTAATAATGGATAAGGAAAATTTGGTAACATTTAACCGAAGGGCTACATGACACCTAGATAAGCATAAACCTATATAAGAATTTATAAGGGTTTATGGAAAACAAGCATAACAAGACTCACTGCTCTCGGTGGCTGGAATGACTCCCTGCATGAGCAGAATGAAGTGCAGGTTGTTTTCGGTGTCACTCAGCGTCAGCATGGCGATTCCCCCCATCCCGGAATTCTCCTCTTCGGATGTCAGGGTGGCGCTGAATGTTTCTGCAAAGCAAAAGGTTCCATTTTTGCTGTTATTTTACAGTCACTGGTGATTTGAGCACTGGCCAAATACTCCCTTGGATGTATTTAAATTAACTTCATGGTCACTGAAGGGTCTTCTTTGGGTTTTCTTTTCCAATCTGTTGTTAAAAGCACGCACTAAACTTTTTGGGGGGCCAAAGGTTGCTTAAACCAATTCAGTGGATTTAGTCCCAAGCACAGTTACTAATCCTCTCCCCCAAAACATTTAAAAAAATGGACATTATCTGCATTAAAAACATGAGGCAACTCAAGACGGAAAGCAAAAAACACACACACACCTGCAAACAGTGCTCTGTGTTTGATGATCTTCCCTTGGATCTCATCCCTTTGGCCTTCTGTCGTTATCATGGAAACACGAAGCTGCTCCTCCTGCAGCTGCCGCATGTGAGACTTGGGCAGGTTCCTCCAAACACCACAGATCTACAGTTCAAGGGGTTGATGCACTGATTAAGACAAAATATCTACAAACCCAAAGCTACTAAGCTACCTTTTATGGTTTACTTGTTCCTCAACAACTTGTTCCTGTGTGTGTGTGTGTATGTGTGTGGGCTTTTGTGTGAGTGTATGTGTGTGTGTGTTATTTGTATGAGTATTTGTCATCAACTGAAGAGAATCTCTGGCAATTTGCGTCCGAACAGGAACGCTTAAATAAATATTTGACGCTGCAAACACTTTGTAACTCAAGGGTGGGGGGGTGCCAAATCGGATCGTTTGTAGCATTAGCATTAGCTTTCCTAATGCCACTGACCTCATAACCCAAACATCTAGACACACACACATAGGCGGTGCTGGTGGTGTTTGGATAACATAGGAATTACACAGTGTGTGTGCTGCGAGGAGATTTATGCCACACACACACACACACACACACACTCTTTGGAGCGCTTTTTGCTTACCATTTCTGTCTCTGCCTGCGGAACTCTAAACTCAAAAGCCGTGTTTCCGTCTGAATCCAGGAACACTATAGTGTTTGGCCTGTTCATCCTGAAAGAGAGTGAGAGTGAGTTTATTATTTGTTCAAAAATAAACCCTACGAACTACTGAATAAGTACTACACATTGTTCATTATCTACTATGTGTTATACAGTAAATACTCTACATTACTCAGTAACTACTCAGTCTATTACAAATGGCTAATTAAATGCTATGAATGATTCAATAAATGCTGTGAATGTGATATGTAAGTTATGTACATACAAGTACTCCTAGTGTTTTGGGGTTAAAGCTGAGGTCGTAGCATGAAAAACTACTCTGTGTGTGTGTGGCTGTTACCTCTGGTAGGTAATGGAAAATGCAAGGTTGGTTTTGGTGAGGGTGAAGCGAGCGCGGGCTACTCCGCTGGAGCTGGGCAGCCAAGAGTCTGTCACTCCGGTGAGCAAGGCCACAAAATCTAGAGAGAGAGAGAGAGAAAGAGAGAGAGAGAGAGACAGACAGAAGGAGAGAGAGAGAGAGAGAGAGAGAGAGATAAGTGGTTAATTGCAGAATGAGGTCTCATCAGACTTCTGAGAGGATTTATATCCAGTCACATCAAACTGATGTGAGTGTGTAAGTATGTCTGACCTGTTTTACTGTCTCCAGTGTTCATTTGCTCGGAGCTGAGGTAAGACCTGTCATTGTAGGACTTGTGAAGGTCGTCCTCCTTCTCTTGGAAAAAGTCGAAGCCGTCGAAGAGCGACTCCACAGCTTTCCTGTCTGAGTCACCTGTTACAAAACAAATCAGATCAATAGGTCAATCAATCAGTCTGGAAAAGACCTGAGGCCAGAGTTAACCCATCAAGATGTCAGATCTGCTTAAGTTATTGAATATTTCTTTATTTGATCCCTGAATGCTTTCGTTGTTCGTGTAAAGAATTGTCCCTCGGCCCACCACAGACATTGCCCCCTGCCCAAGACCGAAAGTTTGGCCATCATTTCTAGTAACACATACAGTTGCCATGACAATGTAGTGGCTTTATTACTCCATCCATCTCTTATCCATCCTTCCATCTATCCATCTATCAATACTCTAGAACCAGGGATTTTCCAACAGGCTCCCGAAAGATGCACACACTCACACACACACACACAAACTTTGCCACAGAAACATAAACACTCTGTATGACAGGGCCTCCCAAACACTCCACTCCCTTTCCATTCATTCAGTTTCACCAGCCGTAGAAAAACATACAATTATTCAGGTGTGTGTGTGTGTGTGTGTGTGTGTGTGTGTGTGTGTGTGGTGCGCTCTACCTTTAGGGCATGTTTTGCAGCAGTGTCCTGGCAGCAGAACAGGTTCGTCACAGTTGGGTTCAGGGCAGTCCTGCTTTATGTTCTTACAGCTGACTTTCCCAAACACCTTTCCACGCCGACTTCTCTGCTGCTCACACACACAGACACACACATGGTACTGTTCATACGAAATCCATTGCTCACAACTAATATTCAGTGCAGTGACCTTGTCTTGTGTGTCTATAACAGTAAGTTCCAAAAGTTTCAAAGTGTTGACAGAGAGAGAGAAAGAAAGAGAGAGTGTTAGTTGTGATTCTTGCTCCACCATTTAACAGTGATCTCTGATGGTTCTGGGAAAACCCAGTGGTTAAAAAGCGTTCCACCCACGTTGTTATGTCTAACGCAATTTGATCAGATCAACCTAAGAGAGAGAGAGAGAGGCAGAGAGAGAAAGAGAGAGAGAGACAGGCAGAGAGTGAAAGAGAGAGAGAGGCAGAGAGTGAAAGAGAGAACTTACCGGTTCACAGTGACACATGACACAGTGCATAACACCAAATGGATCACCAAGGTCCGGATGCCACGTGTCCTCCAGAGAATAAAAACGCCCACCGAACGAGCATCCTGCAGGAGAGAAGGCGAAAGAGAGAGTCAGAGCTGTTCAGATCATTTTGTGTTTAGTGGGTGACCTTGACCATCTCATGATCTGCTGAGGATGAAGTGTAACGGAAAATATTTGGTTGAGAAGGAAAGAAAGAAAGAGAGAAAGAAATAAAGAGTTAAGTAGGACTCTGTACAGATGGGGAAACTGTGCCAGGGAGGAGGAGGAGGAGGAGGAGGAGGATGAAGGATGGTTCTGTGAGGTTTTGGCACCCAAACATGTGGGTATGACTAATATGTTTTTCGGCTGGTTTGGTCAAAATGATGAAAAGTGAGATTTGGAGGAGATTAGAGGCGGATAGAGGCAGTGTGTGTGTGTGTGTGTGTGTGTGTGTGTGCGTGTCCGAGAGTGTGTTGTGGGGGTGCGGGTAAATGTGGGCCAGCTGAGAGAACCTGAGTGAACTCTGTGATTCTAGCATCTGGAATAGTGAAAGAAAGCCCCTCAGCTACAAATTTCAGACCCCCTTTACATCACCAAACTATTATGGCTATTTTAGGGCCTACAAATAAAAAGAGAGAGGGTTGCAGAGAGAAAGACTGAGAAAGACAGAGATAAAAAGAGGAGGAAGATGAGAGACATCCAGGAGCAGGTCAAGGATATACTTACCTTCTAACCTTAGGGTTAAGGTCAGTCTATTCCTATATTTGTGTATATTTACTACACACACATCCACACACATCCATAACTCAACGCTCATCCACCCGAACTGCATTTTTGGCTAATAATATGCTGTGGTTTTGGTTGCCCACACAGCGACAAACACAAAAATAACCACACACGTACCGGACACTCCTTTGGAAGGCAGGGGCTCTCTCTCGGACTGGATGGGAAGTGCAGGCGCCTTGGCTCGGGAAGCGTGTGCGCAGGGACTCGCAAACACACACACAGCGACGAGCAGAGGCAGGACATCCATCCTCACGATGGAGAAGAAGAAAACGGAGGAAAATAAAAAGAAAGGAAGCCCACTTCTCTACTCTCTGCTGGTTACTCCTCTTGCTTGTCGCTGCTCCAGCAGTAAAGTTCTCTCAGGGTCCCGGGGGTCCGTGTGGAGTTCTGCGGAGCTGTGGAAAGATGTTTGGAGCTGTGTGGGCGATGCGTGGTCTGCAGGAGCGTCTCCCGGTTTTATACGCGGAGGGGAGGAGAGAGGAGGAGAGAGGAGGGTGGGTGGGGTGTCAGGCGTGAGGAAGGGGGTGCAGGCAGACCCAGACGAACTCCTCTACCTTGTTTCTGAAAAGGTGAAACTAAATCATACACTTAGGCACTTAGGAGGAACTGTGCGTGTGTTTGAGTTCGGTTTAATACACTGATACAGTCATGCATGTGTGTGTGTTAGGTTTTATACGCTAATGCAGTCATGCATGCGTGTGTTGACATGAGTGTGAATAGCTTGATCAAGTCTAACAGTGGAATAGGTAAAGTTGCACAGAAGCACAGAAAAAGACCTCACAAAGATAGAAGGGTATTTGTGTGTGTGTTAGATTTGATACACTCATTTTAAAACACTCATGCGTGTGTACGTGTTTTCATGAGCGTGTGTGTAGGCTGCTTAAAGCTGCGATTGGAAGTAATAAAGTTTCAGTGAAGCAAATAGAAATACCATATAAAGATAGGAATACACACTTGAGTGTATGTGTGTGTGTGTGTGTGTGTTAGGTTTAATACGCTCATTTTAATACACTCATGCATGTCTGTGTGTGTGTGTTAACATAAGTGTGGGTATGCTGATTAAGGCTACCATTGGTATTCTACAGCACATAGAAATACCCCACAAAGACAGGAATACACACTAGTGTGTGTGTGTGTGTGTGTGTGTTAGCATAAACATGTGTATAGTCTGATTAAGTCTAACAGTGGAACAAGCAAAGTTATACAGGAGCACAGACAAAAATCTTACAAATATAGGAATGTGTGTGTGTGTGTGCGTGTGTGTGTTTATTTGGGCTGTATACGGTGTGAGACCCTTGAAGTGATTTAACAGAAACAAATAAAAATGGTTCGAATGCCATCAAATGGTAGAAACGCCTCCTGTTTTCTTTTTCCATTTCCTTCTAGCATCTTCCTTCTTTCACTCCTTTTTTCTCTTCCCCCCTCCTCCTTTCCTTCTCCTGTTTAAGAGACTTTACCTCATCTTCAGTCAGTTTCTCTTTGGTCCAGGACTGGATTTGGCTCCTCTACCCAACCTGCTGCAAAAAAGAGAAAACAAATAAAGTAATAAAAAGGCAAAGGGAGGTGCTGCTGTAGCCTCCAGCCTTTGAAGACGAAAATAATTAATCGAAAATGATCCTTCAGTGGATTTTGTAGTGTTTAAACCGATAAAGTTATGTTCTTTGTAACTTAGCTTGACACCTGCAATGATAAAAGGTTCCTCAGAATCTTCATGAACAGTTCAAAGGCTTTTGTTTCTTTAAGAGATGATTATGGACCCCAAACAGAGGAAATGCTACCGTTTATGAATGTGGCGTTAAAAAGCTGTGCCTTTGTGACTTCTCACTTTTAATTTCTGCATTTAAATCATCAAATCAGATCAAACAGATGAATGTGCGACTGTTAACAAGGAAGCTGTCGTTCTGACATCACTCAGCAGCTCTGATGAACTTCTTCCTCTGTTATATTTTCCACTAAATTCAAAACATTCTAATCATTTGTTGGAAGATTGCTTTGTTTCAACAAGGGGGTAAGACACCCTGACCCCTAGCCCCTATTAAACCCCTGCTGAAAACAAGGGGTCAGTGTAAGGTCTCACAGGTATAATAACTGGCTACTATACTGTATTATGTATGCATCTATCTGCATTATGTGGACAAAAGTATAGGGACACACCTCTTAATGCTTTGGATAATGCCATGCTTACAACTGAGTGGACACAGTTTCGGGAGCCTTCTCGCTCAACATCAGTGTCTGACCACATAAATGCTCATAAATGACCTCAAAAATGCTGAATGAATGAGCACAAATTCCCACAGAAACTCCAAAATCTTGTGGAAAGCCTTCCAAGAAGAGTGGAAGCTGTTATAACTCCAAAGGGGGAACCAACTCCATATTAAAGTCTATGTATTTAAATGCATTGTCTTAAAGTCTCTGTGGTTGTAATGGTCAGGCGTCCCAATACTTTTGTATATCTATCTATCTATCTATCTGTCTGTCTGTCTGTCTGTCTGTCTATTGATGTATTTTAAATTATTTTGCAATAATAATAAAAGTAATAATAATAATAATAATAATAATAATAATAATAATAATAATAATAATAATAGTAATAATAATATAGTGTAATGATGAAGCTGATGTGGGTGATTATTTGAGCTCTGTGGCCATCTGCAGGGGGCGAGGGCCATTTCCCCCTCAGGAAGAGAGAGAGGGGCAAACAAGGGGTAAACTAACGGGGTAATAGAATCATAAAATAAAAATAACAGCGTTATAAAGTCCCGGAGGGCTCACGCGGAGAGAGGGGCTCGTTCCGGACCTCCACCCCTGCCTCACCATGCACATGCTAAAGAGGGCAGAGTGGGGGTAAAGTGGGAGAGGAAACGGGCAATAGAACACTGACTGGGTGGCGGGTGGGTTCGGAGGGGGGGTAAATTGGAAAGAGAACAAGAAAGAAAAAAAGAGGTAAAGAGAAGGAGCTTGATCCCTACCTGTAGGAGGTAGGAAAAAAGAAAAGAAGAAAAAGGTCCCGAGTTTAAAGACGAGAGAGAGAGAGAGAGAGAGAGAGAGAGAGAGAGAGAGAGAGAGATAGAATAATAAGAAATAAAAAAAAATAAAGAGAAAGAAAAGTAATAAAGAGAAATAATAAAAAAATAAAGAGAAAGAAAAAAGTCAGTCCCGAATAGAGTTTAAAGGAGACAAGACGGGAGAGAGACACACAGAGAGATAATAATAAAGAGAAATCAAAAATAACCAAAAGCCAAAAGAAATACAATTAACAAAGAGAAACACAATTAAGAAAATGTCTCGAGTAGAGTTTAGAGGAGCCAAGACGAAAGAGAGAGCGACATACCTGTGCTAAATAGTAAAGAAAAATAGTAATTAAAAAGAGTTAAAAAACAAGCAACTGTGAGGAAGCTGAGATTAACACGTTATTATGGAATGATGGAGGGATAGTTAAAGGTGTTGGGGGGCAGACTTCTTGCACCCCAAAAAGCTGCTAATGTTGCAGGACAGTGGTTTAACAGCATGTTAAAGATGTTAATGGACTTGCGAGACGGGGCAGACATTATATCCACATCACAATATACACAGCCCAACTTAGCCATTTGGTAGCCTTTTTATGGAATTAAGGCGTTCCACCTTAAATCATGTTTCAGTTGCGTTGTAGCTGATGTATTTAAGGTGGAACGAGGAATTAAAATAAACAGAACTTCTGCCGTGGTTTGTTCTTTGTGGGGACAAGCTGTTGATGAAAGTGTGATTATTTTCAACTCAGTGTGGTCTTCATTATTTAAAAAACGGCTTTAATAAGACACAGTAATGTAAATATTTCGTTACTGGTCCTATGCTAGGGCCCTCGGAGAACATTTGAGAGCCTACAGACTCTGTTGTAGAAAATTAGAGTAGAGTGTGTGTTAATTTGTATGTGTGTGTATGAGAGAGAGAGAGAGAGAGAGAGAGAGAGAGAGAGACTGAAACTAACACTGTTGCAGTTAGAAGCGCTACAGTCACTCACACAGGGTGTGAAGGGAAGTAACTATTATTGCAATACACAAAAGCCAAACCTCATTATAGTGCACTGTATAATTGGGGCCAATTCTCTTCCCTCTCACCCAAAACCCCCAAGCCCACCAGCCCGTTTCCTTAATGAATCACCGTCCGTCCTGACAGTAATAACCCGGTTAGCACCTCGTGATTAAATGCTAACAGGCCATCATCGATTCTCACTCGCTGCACCGAGCACATCCTCACGGTAAACTGTTAACTCATTTCGGAAACGCTAATACACACACACTCTCACTCACACACCCACTCTCACTCACACACTCTTTCTCTCTCTCTCTCTCTCTCTCTCTCTCTCACACACACACACACACAGCTATCTATCTATCTATCTATCTATCTATCTCTCTATCTATCTATCTATCTATCTACCTATCTATCTATCTATCTATCTATCTATCTATCTATCTACCTATCTATCTATCTACATGAACAAAAGTATTGGGATACCTGACCACTACACCAACAGGGACTTCAATGACATTGCATTTAAATAACACAGATTTTAATGTGGAGTCAGCCCCCCCCCTTGCAGATATAACAGCTTCCACTCTTCTTGGAAGGCTTTCCTCAAGATTTTGGAGTTTCTGTGGAAATTTGCGCCTATTTAATCTGTACAGCATTTATGAGGCCCAGCACTGATGTTGGACGAGAATCCCAAAAGTGTTGGATGGGGTTGGATGGACTAGTCAAGTTCTTCCACACCAAACTCATCCAGCAATATTTTTATAGACCTTGCTTTGTGCACTGGGGAACAGTCATCCTGGAACAGAAAACCATCCACAAAGTTGGAAGCACGGCGATGTCCAAAATGTCTTGGTGTGCTGAAGTATTAAGATTGTTCTTCACTGGAAGTAAGGGGCCACCTGAATTAAATAATAAGAGGTGTGTCCCAATACTTTTGTTCATATAGTCTATATCTGTGTCTGTATGTCTGTCTGTCTATCTATCTCAGTTCAATTCAATTCAAAGAGCTTTACTGGCAACGTATACTGACTGTGAGCATGTACAGTATCTATTAATCTATTTCACACACACCCACACACACACAAACACACACACACACACACCCACACACACACACACACACACACACACACATTATGTAGCCAATTACTGTACTTGTGAGATCTTACACTGGCTCCCAGTTTTCAGCCGGAATGTAAATAGGGGGAGGGGGCGTGTGGGGGGTGCCTTACCTCTTAGTTGAAACGAAGCAATTTCGCCCCGCAATAAAAGACTCAAATGTTAAGTATATAAAAATTGAAAAGAAAAGAAAAAGGGAAGCTTCGGCCAAAGCTTTATTGTTCTAAAGTAATTTTACTCCAAGCCATTCACGATTGGTCCAGATTTGGTCATCCTAACCTGAGTGCCTGTTTCTGTATTTTGTGTGTATCTTTATTTTGTGTTTATGCATCACTGTTTATGGGAGTGTGATGCTATTACCTCAGACATCCAAAAGAACATTAAGTAAAGTTGATATTTTAAAGTGTGTGTGTGTGTGTGTTTGTGTGTGAAATAATGTGTTTTGTTTTAATGCAGCTCAATTATTAAATAAACTAGAAGCTAGAAAGCCAGAGGTACTAGGTTTCGCAGCTCTTCTGCAAACATAGAGAGGAAAGTGTAAGCAAGCATCACAATGTCAACTAAATTTGCAAACCAACGGCAGTTGTTTTGTTGAATTTACTGCATTTTAAATTATACATTTAAATTTACAGTTTGCACACAAGTGTGAAATGACTCCATGATTGGGGTGTCTGTCATTAGCACTATTCCCTACCCTAAAAGGCCAACATTTCTTAAATCTGATTTTAGATGCGAATGTTTACCTTTGTAGTAAAAAATCTGATTCACTTTAACCAATAGAACTGACAGAACCATTATGCTGCACTTCAACTCCAGCGCATGCTGTAAAAATACCTAATGGCCAAAAAAAAATCAAAGCTGACTGTTCTCTATTCAGTCACATTATTTGGAGATCCACAGTAATTCAGATTTGAAGACGACTGGGAAAAAAAACGATACAAAAAATGAAGAACATCTGTTCCTCTAATCTGAGCCGTGAAAATCGGATCTGAGGCGTAAGAGAATATGCATTTGACTGTTCAGAAAAGGGTTAACCCATTTCAGGAACACTTTTAAGACTTCTTTGCAGACAGTACCATAACAGGTGACAGTTGAAGTGAATAGAGTTTTATTTAAAGCATACAACTCCTCACAATATGGCTAGCAGTCATGCTACTAGTATGAGAATGTAAAGGACCTAATAAGTTTCTAGGTTTTGTATTAATTCATGTGTTTTATTAATTGGCCCATATCAGGCAACATTGAATTTTTTCATTTTTTGTAAAATAAACTAATTTAAGGCAACATATTATTAAAATTCTCCTGTCCACATATTTGGAAACTAAGCTACCTGAAATACAGTTTTTATGATGGCATAAACAGCCATGCACTGACATATTAATGCCTTTTCAGTCTAACGCAAATTAGCCTCGCCCAAACATATTAAAGTGTTTCGGTATATCTTTATTTTTGATTGAAGCACAGTAGAGGGGGCAATCAGAACAGAGCTCATTTGTATCAGTCTTAAAGGCACATTAACAAAGTTTAAGGCTCAGTGTGAAATGCTTCTAGAGAAACCTACCAAATCAGAATAGCTCACAGTGGTGGTGAATGGAACCAAACATCTAAAAGCCCCTCACAGAAGGTTAGCACATTAAGTCATTCTGAATTCACTACCAGATGCCTTTGTTTAACTATAGGTTTAAAGAGCTTTTGGACAGAATTCAGTTGTTGAGAAAACAAAGTCAGAGTCATACAAATTCATTCAGTTTCAATGAAAAGTTGATGCTGAAAAATAATGTGCTACCATGTCCAGGCAGTCATCATCATCATCATCATCATCTTCATCACTTTTCTAATATAAACAATGCCTTTAAAACCAGTGCTTGCTTTAGATTTAGCTACTTGTAGCAGCACTTTCAAAGATATCCCACTTATGATTCAGCAAGGAAACTGTTTCTACAGCTTGCTTCACTTTCCCAAGTCACTGCAAGCTTCTGTCCTCCAGTTCATCCCAGTCCTGACTCCTTTGCGGCGTAAACAGTGAGCGCCGTCCTCGCTGGCTATTGTTTAGAAATGGTCGGGAATGCAGCAAATACACACATCCTGCCACGCGCACACAGCATCGGGGCCACGGAGTGTTTATCGAGTCCAGACATCGAGTCACACACACAAACACACACTCATTCACTCTCTCACACACTCACGCTCACTCACTCGCACTGTGTCAGAGGCAGGGTGACTAATTGTGCACACTTCCTTAATGGGGTACGATAAGGTTCCTTGCAGCGGCCCGCACGGGAAAAGGCTGAGGCTAGTCATCGCGGAGGCGCGAGATCACTGTCATAAAAATAATTGTTAATTGTTTTCATGTGGAGTAGTTTCAACCGTCCGGTTCGGCTTCACCGCCTATTTGCACGCAGTCCTGTTGCATGAACCCAGAAAAGGTGCAAGAACAAAAAGGGACAAAAATAAGTAGGCCTGATCAGGGTCCAGCTTTTGATGCTCTCTCTCGCTCCCTCTCTTTCTCTATGTCTCTCTCTCACACAGACAAATACCAGAGTTCTCCTTTAAGGTTGTGTTTACAGGAGAGAATAACTTACACACTTGTTTTCAATCGATTGGTGATCGCTCTCGAAGACTCATTTCCTAACACAACCTCTGGGTGGTCCGACGAAACAATTGAACAATCTTCCCGAAAACATGCAAACAAAGGGCAAAGACAAAGAAACAAGTTTACAGAGAGAGAGAGAGAGAGAGAGAGAGGGGATTGGAGGAGGTGTGAGCAAGAGAGAGGGAGAGACAGCGAGAAAGAGAAAGTCGAGGAGAGAAAGACATGGAAAGAGGCAGAAAGAAAGAAATACAGTTGGAGAAAGAGTGATAGAGAAACAGACAGACAGGCAGATAGACAGGTGCATAGGCAGTCTCTCATCATTCTTCTCTACATTAAATAATCAGGAACACTTCTGTAATATAGAACAGAAATGGGCCCTAATTACTATTCCCTACATTGGAAAAGCCAGAACACTATTATATGGGAAAGAAAGCATCCCTCATCACTATTCCCTACCTTTTAAAATCAGTAACATTATCCACAACACATTGTATGAAACTGAAATGGTTCTCAATCACTGTTCCTTACATTGGAAATCAAGAATCCCATCTAGAGCACTATTATATAAAAAAGAATTTATACAGAATGGCCCTAATTACTATTTTCTACACTGGAACACCAGGAATACCTTATAGAGCAATATTATGTAGAACAGAAATGGCCCCTAATCACTACTCTCTATACAGGAAATCCAGGAACATCATATAGAACACTATTATATGGAACTGTCCCTAATTACTTTTCCCAACTTTTCAAATCAGGAATCTAGACGTCATAATGCTGGCTAGGTAGTGTAGGCTGACGCACACACAGGAGACACTTATGTGATTTTATTTCAGATTTGGCGGGAAACACAAACAAAGGGGGCGCCGAAAACAGCATTGCCTCTTAAATACAGTCAAACAAACAGTTCCAGAACAAACAAACAGTCTCTTTGAAGCCAGCTGGGATGCAGGGAGGGAGAGTCCAGGAGACGCGAGATCCAGCCGCTGGGGTTTAACTGGCCAGGCGTCTTCCACAACTGAAGAAAGACTGCCAGGCATACTTTTAAGAACTAAGAAGAACAAATACAAACACAGATCCACGCTAGCCAGTAGGCCTGATGGAGAACAGATGCTAGATTCTGATTAAGTAGTGTCTTGAAACGCAGAACAGGTGCTGGTAATCAGGTAAGAGGAAGAAACCAAAAGGAAAGTAGGAGCAGGGGGAGAGGGAAGTGCCAGGCTCCATACTCCGGAGAGCAGGATGGCCGAGGTCTTAGCACACGAGACATGTCTGTGACACTAGAACACTATTATGTGCAACAGAAATGGCCCCTAATCACCATTCTCTACTCTGAAAAACCAAAAACAGCATTTAGAACATTATTATTTTGAAAATGAATGGTCACTGATCACTTTTCTCTACACTGGAAACCAGGAACACCATATAGAAATGTATAATTTATCCAGGGAATAGTGGTCCCTAATCACTATTCCCTGCATTGGAAAACCAGGAATGCCATCCAGAACACTATTATATGGAGCACTATTATATGGTCTCAAATCACTGCTCCCCACATTGGAAATCAGGAACACCATTTAGAACATTATGGAACGGAAATGCCCCTAATTACTATTCTCTACATTTGAAAGTCCGAAACACCATGTGGAACCCTATTATATGGAACTGAAATGATCCCTAATCACAATTCTCTACATTGAAAAACCAGGAACGCCATATAGAATGTTATTATATGGAACAGAAATGATCTCTAATCACTAGTCTAACTGATGGAAAACCAGGAACACCGTATAGAACATTATTATTCGGGAAATAAATGGCGTGTAAATGTAAATGTCTCTAATTACTGTTCCCAACACTGGAAATCAGGAACACTATCTAGAAAATTATGGAACGGAAATGTCCCTAATCACTATTCTCTACACTGGAAACCAGGAACATCTTATAGAAACCTGTTACATGGAAAGGAAATGGTCCCTAATCACTATTCCCCGCGCTGGAAAATCGGGGGCACCACCCAGAACACTTTTAAATGGATCAGAAATGGTCCCTAATCAGTATTACTTACAATGGAAAAACTAGGAACACCATTTAGACTCCAATAAAAAATATTTCACATCCCTGTATTACATCAAAATGACATTCTCATGGTCTGTTATCACCAAATTTAGTCTGATCATGTAAGTGCTGCTGGTCAGCTGGTCCTAGTTCTCTACAGAGAACAAGCTCAAAACATTTTCCCCTACTGTGGAAAGTTCTTTGGACATTGTATATTCAATGGTCATGCTAATCAGTCCCTTCTAATGCTCATTGTTAGCCACATTAGCATTTTTTGAGTGAAGTATTCCTTTGATTCTGCGAGAGCTGCAACAGTAATAACCCAACAGAGGGCGGTGTGGGGTGAAGGCCCCATAAAACCGCAGGTCTCTCATTCACTGGAGTAGCACAAAATTCAAGAGCCCCCCTGCAAAAGCCCACAACCCCCATCCCCAAAACACCCCATTTGTTTCAGACGAGCCTGCATCTTAGCTGGTGCTCAGAAGAGGTTACTGCGTTACAGTAACCAGTTTACAATACTGGGACTTTTCCTAGGGAATATAGGGATCAGAGACTGCAGGAAAATCAGGAACACCATATAGAACGATTTTATATGGAACAGAAATGATCCCAAATCACAGATCCTTACACTGGGAAATAGAACATTATTATAGAGAACCCGTTTCACAATTGGTCCTGAATCACTGGAAACATTGGAAAACCAGGGGCACTATATGGTACATTATTATGGTGATATGAATTCTTCATTTAGCTAAACACTTTCATAGACTCATGCATTTACACTAATTCACTTTCATGCTCTAATTCCTTCTTTTGGCATTCCAATTAATTGAAACCACTGTTTTTGTTACTGTGCTTGTAAGACTGAAATGTGAATAGACAGATGTATGCAAAAGTATGTAAAAACAGGTAATCAAAATACAAGGGGATATACACCAGGGGAAGGAAAACCAAAACAGAAAACCAGAGAGACAGAAAATGGCTCAGCATGCAGGCGAGTTCACTGATAACACTGTGCAAAGTCATAGTGGCTAACAGGCTAACAGAGGGGAACATTACATTCATTTGGCAAAGCGACTTATAAGGAAACATTCAAGTGTGAGAACCAGGGGAGGAAACATTTCAGTGTTAGAACCAGAGGAGAGTTCTAAGTGCTAAAATCGTTTTGTGGGAGTAGTGCAAGAAGTTAGACAGTGCAAAGGAGATGCTCTCTGAACAGACGAGTCTTACGGAGGTTTTAGAAGACAGAGAGGGATTCTTCTGTTCCGGTCGCCTTTGACAGCTCATTCCACCAGCAGGGAACCTCAAAGAAGAGAGGAGCTGGTGGCCTAGTGGTTAGGGGCATTTGTCCTGTGATCAGAAAGTCATGGGTTCCAATTCCAAGACTGATAGGGGCACCACTGAGGTATTCTTGAGTAAGGTACCGTCCCCACACACTGCTCCCGGGTGCTGTGTTCCTGGCTGCCCGCTGCTTCACTTGATTAATGGTTTAAATACAGAGGAAGAATTTCGTACTGTTCACACTGTGTGCTGTGATGTGTTCACGTATGACAGAATGGTCACTTTACACTTTAAAAAGAGAAAAGTGTGCACTGGGTTTGCCTTGTGTGTAGGGATGGCGGAGCCAGACAATGTTCAGTGGAAGAGTGGAGCGAGCGAGCAGGAACAGAAGCCTGAATGATTAAGGTATCTGGGTGCTGACACCCCGATGTCACTCTGTAGGTAGCAACTTGAACATAATTTGGGCAGCCATGGGTTGCCAATGTAGGTCAATCAGCAGTGGGGTGACATGCGACCTTTTGCATTCGTTGACTGCAAGCTGCAAGCTGGGAGACCCACTAGGAGGGCATTGCAGTATATATATATACATATTGCAGGGCAAATTAATTTTCCCCGTAAATAACTTGATTCCTTATTTTGACAAGTTACTTACTACAAAATGAGATGGGACTTCAGAAGGCTTTTGTTCTCGCCCACCAGGGTGTGCTCTCCCTGGGCCTGGGGTGGGCTCAGGCAGGGAGGCCAGTGTGGAGCTGGAGCTGCAGCTGGACGTCAGGCCTGAGTCAGAGTCTGATGCTGCTATCTCCTCGAACTTCTGAATCACGGTCCTCACAGAGCCGAAAGCTACATCCCGTCTCCATCGACCTCCTGCCACCCCTCCTAGAGCCTGGTAGCCTGAGCAACGGCTGAGAAAGACATGGCCTGGTGGTGGCAGACCTGGGCGGAGCTTAAGCCTCCCGTGGCCCAGCTGAAACGCAGGGCAAAGTGGAGGGGTGAAGTGGGAGGGTATTGCGGCGAGAAGCTCTTGAGTTAACGGGTTGTGGAAGGTGAGGGAAGACCCGCCCACGTTTAAGAATACGCCTACTGTCTTCAGGTGCGGGGGAATGGAGGGTAGGAGCTCATGCCGTCCATCAAAAACAGCATGGAATCCAGAGCCGCACTTTTCGAACCACCACGCCTGAGTGCCAGCCAATGAGCTTAGACCTGCATGAAAGAAATGGATGTGGTTATTTTGAGCAAGACTTTAGGACTGTAGGATTTATTAAACAAATACAAAACAGACTCATGGATTTATAGTAGTGCTTTTGCTTGGCGTAATTTGGAGATTTTCCCAAATATCTGCATTATTTAATTGGAAACACGAAGATAAAGAAACACTAAGATAGAGAATTGGCTCTTCATGCAGCTTTATTATGTGTCTAATGATTCTGCTTGCTTCCCACTGCTTTGTTCCATTTCATCCCATCCTAGCGAATACTTTGCTTTTGTCTGGGGACATTGTAGATTTGAGATGCAGTTTAGATCTTTTTTTACCTGTTCATGCAAGGCACTGCAAGGCAAAATAGTTCCCAAAGAAAATATATTTTCTCAGATGTTCCACTATTTTACCATAATCACCATTCAATACATATACTCATAAGAGAAGTCGTGGATTCACTGGTGGATGTGGATAGTAAAGAAAATGCTTATATTTTGTCTGAGACGCTGACCTCTGGTTCCATTCACCACCACTGAAATTTGAAAAGAGTTTCCCTACAATTAAATATTTCATATCAAGCCTCTCTGAATGACTTTTCCATCAGAGAATAAAAAACATTTTGAGATATAAGAGGTGCGAAACCTCTCATATCTGAAAAAAGGTGAGCTGGTTTATAATATTACAGTACTTGATAACTACAATGGAGCCTGATATGTATTTATGTATATATATGTATATATATTATAATATTTAAGCTTGGGCCACTTTTGACGGTTTAAGGGTTTAAGTTGCTATTAATTTTGCCTTTAAGGTCTGAATACAATATTAGCTTTTTATAACATAAAGGGACCTTGCTGAATACAGATTGTCTGTCCTTAATCCTAAACACTGATGTCATTGATTTCAGGCCTTAGTCCTCCGCAGCAGCCTACTTCAAGTTGAACCACTGGGTGGCAGCAAACTATAGACTGTCTGTCCACCTAGAGACCTTTCCCTTATCACCTTGGTGGTGCTGCACTGTGTAAGCCATCCTGTGGCCCTGCATCGGCAAGTCAATTTATGCCCACTAGGTAGTAGCAGTGACACTGACATGTTAAACCACAGCAACACTGCTAAACTTATGCTAAACACACTACCATGTGTCACCATTGTACGGAGAATGGCCCACCACATAAATCACCACATAAATAAAATATTGTCAACAGCAGACCCCTAGTCAAAAACTGAGGGAGCCGATAAATCAGTCGGTTGCAGTCTGTCACTGCAGCTTCTACAACTGTACAGATAGGTCTTTAAAATGCAAAGGTTAATGAAGTGCACCTAATACAAAACTGTAATAAGCTTTTGCAAGAACCTCTGATTACCTTGGTGGGTTCCATCAAGCAACATTTTTTTTAAAAGCATTCAAACACCTTTGGGGGTTCCTAGAAGAACTTATAGCTCTTTATTTTTGTTCAGTCTCCGTTCATCTTCCCTGCTTTAACTACATTCTTATAAAGCCTTTGTAAATGTTTTAAGAAAATGATTATCCACTTTTGTCTATAGACTCTCTCAAACTTTGTAAATCATGACAATGTGAATGGCAAGCATTTTGATATTGACCTCAGAGGTCAAGCCAACTGAGAAATATAATGGAACCGATTTACTAAAGCCAAAAGATTTGTACTATTACTCTGGACAGACTTTTACAAGGATAACGTTTCTCACCCACTCAGCATCTCATCAGCCTGTTCTATATGTTAAAACAGAGAGCTCACCACTGTGGATCAATGGACGCACCTTTCTGATGATGCTTCTCCTGAAACCATCTACACTAAATGGACAAACGTAGTATTGGGACACACCTGTTTTTCAGGGTTTGGGCTAGCCCCCCTTTCTCCCATTGGAGGGCAATCTTGTGCAGCCTACCAAGACATTTTGGACAACGCCATGCTTCCAACTTTGTGGACACAGTTTGCAGAAGGCCCTATTCTATTCCAGCATGACTGTGAGCTCCATAAAGACACGGCTGGATGAGTTCGGTGTGGAAGAACTTAACTGGCCCTCAGAGAGCCCTGACCTTAATCTCATCCAGCACCTTTGGGATGAACTGGAATGAAGCCAGACCTTCTCATCTAACATCAGTGCCTGACCTTGTAAATGACCTCTACAGAATGAATATGCACAAGCTCCCACAGAGGGCCCCATGGTGGCGCAGTGGGTAGCACTGTTGCCTCACACCACCAAGTTGGGGGTTTGAATCTAAGTCCTGGTCTTGTGTGTGTGTGTGTGTGTGTGTGTGTGTGTGTGTGTGTGTGTGCGTGTGTGCGTGTTCTCCTCGTGGTGGCATGGGTTTCCTCTGGGGTCTCCAGATTCTTCCACAGGCCAAACACAAGACCATCAGGTAAAATGGTGATTCTAAATTGACCGTAAGAGTGAGTGTGTGAGCGAATGGTGTGTGTGCCCTGTGGTGGGCTGGCACCCCGCCCAGGGTGGGTCCCTGCCTCGCGCTCAATGGCACTGGAATAGACTCTGGGTCCCCATGACCCTAGTAAGGAGTAAATGCTTACAGTGAATAAATAAATGAAGTTCCCACGGAAATATTCCAGAATCTGGAAGCTGTGATAGCTGCAAAAGGGGGACCAATCGTGTTAAAGTCCCAATACTTTTGTCCATATCGTGTTTGTGCCCAGTATGCATTCTTACCAATCCTGTAGAGTGCGCTGTTGCACACATCAACCTCCCAGTAGTACTGGCCTCTGTGGATGGCCACATTGCCCCTCACCTCAGGGAGAGGGGCACAGTGGTCAAGACTGCCACACTGGTTGCCATAGTTATCCCATGGACTGGAGTCACCCCTGAAGGTGGCAGTGAGGGCAGAGTTTGTGAGGTAAAGGGCTGGGGCAGCAGAGGAGGAGTCCAGAGCAAAGATAAGACCTGAAGAGAAAATGACAGAATAATTCCAAAAACCAGAGTTAAAGAAAGCATTAAAGGCAAACTCCCTTTTCCATTTGAAAAAAAAAAACATTTTGTGAACACTGTAGGATGAATTGAGCAATAAAGCATCTGAAAAATGATCCGTTTTGACAACTCCATTAAACAGATGATGTGTTAAGAACAGTTACCCTATATACTATATGGCCAAAAGTATGTTTACAACTCTCCTAAGTATTGAGTTCAGGTGTTTTAGCTAAACCCATTTTTAAAAGGTGTATACAATAAACATTATAGCTATGCAGCCTCTATGTATAGACACTGGCAATAGAATGAATCATGCTGAGTTCATTGACTAAATGTGGTGCTATGATATTTGACAGAAATACATTAAACTTCTGCCTTTCAGATCTGCCTCAGCCAAGCGCAAATGCTATTGTGAATTGGGTGCAGCTAGAAGCAACATCTCAGCAAAAAACAGCAGACCACAGGTTCCAAACATGCCTCTGGAAGCACCATCAGCACACAAACAGCTGGGCTGCTAGTAATCTAGTGGTTAGGGCGTTTGCCCTGTGATCAGGAAGTTGTGGGTTCAATTCCCAAGACTGCTAAGCACCTCTGACGTACCCTGAGTAAGGTACCGACCCCACACACTGCTCCCGGGCGCTGTGTTCCTGTCTGCCTGCTGCTTCGCTTGGTGAATGGGTTAAATACAGAGGAAGAATTTTGTGCTGTTCACACATGACAGAATGGTCACTTTTACTTCGCAAACTGTGTGCGGGGATATTCATGAAATTACACTATTAAAAAAAACTGACTGGCCCCCTCTTTGGTGTTAGTATGAATATAGAAATTGATGTAGAATGGAAAAATGTTAGGGTCCAAACACAACTCACCTTATGAAGCCATGCCTTTAAGCAGATAAAATGCAAAGGGTGGGCCGAGCTTTTAGGCAGGCCTCTTATAAATCATTTTTGACAAGCGCTTTCAGATCAACCATAAAAGACATATATTTTTAACATTGCTGTTGAACTACATTCTTCAGTAATTACCTGTGTACGTACATGTTACAACCCCTACAATACTCCCCGCCACCCGCAGGGGGCTGGTTTATGCACTTCTTGCACTACAAGTTTGAAATAATAAGTCTTGTGACAAGATATTTTATCATGCTAGCCACTCTGACCATAAAACACATTTATGTGGAATTCTGCCCCATTGGGACCGCCAACGTGACAAAAAAATCAGTACCTGTATGTTTAATAGGTGTAAGACAGTAACTATTTTTGGGGTCTACCTATAAGCAGGTTATATTGAGGCAAGCCAACAAGATTATAATCAATACATCCCTTGTGCTACATAGTAAGTACAAGCTACTGAAATCAGGGAGGAGGTCTAACACACTATGGTGTGTTATGATATGCAATATGTGTATACGATATGCAATATGAAACCGAAATTGCGACACTCAGATTCACGAACCTGTGTCACGATGTGAGAGGGCAGATTCGCGACACACCCCTTCCAACTCCCAGAGTTATCCTTCCCATCCAGATCCAAAGCTACCACATCTTTAAAACCTGTTCCTCCTCCGCTAGGGGGGTTGGACCCGTATACGGGTCCCGCCCAGAAATAATACGTTTTTCGCCGTAATAGGAGGATTTTCTGGAACGCTCCTAGCCGGGGATACGTTCAAAAACATACAAGCACCGCACACCAAGATGGACTCCTTTGTTTGCTGAATTCTTTCGCTATGAGTACATGTAAGGTATGACACTGGGTTTACAAGTGTCTATAAGCTGGCTGGGTTGTGATAAAACTGCGTTAGAGTTTCTGTGTAATTTTTTTATTGTGTTTTGAGCGATTATAGTGGCTTGATCATATAATTTTGTGGTAAAGATAAGGTGTCTCCAAACAAAATGGCGTCTCAGAATTTTTCCTGTGAACAGCACAAAAGTTGTTCTCTGCATTGAAACCCATCCACCAAGTGAAGCAGCAGGCAGCCAGGAACACAGCGCCCGGGAGCAGTTTAAAACTCTTTGATCTATAGGGTGACAGATGTAATAGGGAGAGAATTGGTAAGATCAGTTGTATAAAATCAGCTGTATACTGATATTACATTGTGCCTAAATGTTTCTTGTCCCCTGCAGCTGTCTTAATCTGTCTTAACCTGTCACAACCTGTCTTTTATGTATGAGTTATGTTTTTCTCTATACACAAAGCCCAGATAAAACTTTTCACAATGTTTTTTGATTGAGCACATGCATGCTCATTCTCATGCTATCTCTCTCTCTTTCTATCTCTCTCCATTAATCTCTCTCCCTCTGATGAGAGGCAGGCTTGAAGGACATGAAAATCACTTTGGTTGTTCTTTTATGCTTTGCTTCAGATAATGGAGAGTGAGAGAGAGATAGAGAGAGAGAGAGAGGAGATTATCTTTCCTCTCTATGGACCATGTTTTTGTTAGAGCACATGCATGCTGTCATGCTCATTCTCATGCTCTCTCTCTCTCACTCTCTCTCTCTATTTCTTTGCCCATCTCTCTCTTTCTTTCTCACTATCTCTGTTTCTCTTTTCTCTCTCTCTCTCTCTCTCTCTCTCTCTCTCTCTCTCTCTCTCTCTCTCTCTCTCTCTCTCTCTCTGTCTCTCT
>JBBPCY010000001.1:27646785-27663527 GCA_037974405.1 Brachyalestes nurse | reverse complement strand
TAGAACAAAACTGAATTTATTAGAAGTTAAAGAACACATCTTAACCAGGGGTGCCAATAATTATGGAGGGCAGTGTACCATCATATATCATCCTAGATATACCATACGTCTATCCATCTATTTTAAGCCGACTTTATCCATTCTCTGAAGTTCTGTCATTTGCTGCCTTCATCAGTTTTTAAGTGACATCACACTGTATGGCAACATCTGGCATTAAAATAAGTGTACGAACTGTAAGTGCCATTGTTCCTGCTCTACCCTTCATCACAATCCATCAGCTGCAGATCGCATTTACATGAGGTGAGATATCTAACAGCTCAATGGAAAAAGGTGGGACAGGGAGTTGGTGCTGTTTTGAATTTAAAGCAGCAAGGGAACAGCAATTGAGTTTTTATGCCTTGTTCTTAGTGTAAACACAGAGGCTGCTGGAGAAGGACACTGTGATTAAGGACCATATGTGGAGAGTTAAGGTCCTTTCTGCAATAACTTGAGGATAATTGAGCATTCACAGGAAAAATGTGTAAAAAAAAATCAAGAATAACTAGCTGCTGTGGGTGCTTGACTGTTGCTAAGTTACAGACACTATTTTTGCCAGCTAGCTCACGAAGCACAGTGCCAAGGAGCAAACGTGTCTAGTGAACTTTTGAACAACACAACTGAAAAAAAGCTAAAAGAGCTGGCCAAGAACTCACTGTGGGTGGCATGTATCTTCAGAGCAAGAAAATTTAGTCATACACACACACACACACACACACACACACATTCAAGAGATATATTTTGGTTATACAAAACCACAGGGAGATGGGAGGGGCTGTTGAAAGGTGAGATATATGTTGGAGATAATTAACAGGTGAGGCAGAGACAGGGAGAGGAGAGAAAGAGAGAGAGGTGGAGAGAGAAAGACAGACAGAAGGTGAAATTAAAAGAGAGAAGCAGAGGGAAGGAGGGGGAGAGAGGAAGAGAGATAGAAAGATGGGTGTTAAAGATAAGGAACAGGTAGGATAGAGAAGGGGAGAAGAGAGACAGAGAGAGAACCAGAGAGAGAGAGAAAGAGGAGTGAAGGAGCATGGATGGAGGATGGATGTTAAAGAGAAGAAAACCTACTTTTTCTAGTGTGAAGAGAGCGCTAAGTGAAACTGTGTTTGTGTGTGTGTTGTCCCTAGTAATTATTAATTTTTTCTTGCTGCATTCTAAAGTCTGAGATTGCTTCTACACCCCTCTGAAGATTAGAATTCCCCCCTTTCTCTCTCTCTCTCTCTCTCTCTCTCTCTCTCTCTCTCTCTCTTTCTTTTTGTCAATTTCTGTTTCCCGCTCCGTTTTTCTGGGTCAATTGAATAAATTGATAAAGATTCCTCTGTGAATGGCATTGATCTTATATCAACCCTCAAAATTGGAATTCTTAGAGATTACGAAAGAAAAAAAGGCGGAATCAGAGTAGAAGAGAAGGCTTTCTTTCTCTTTTATTTCTTTTACACGAGTCTAACGGAGTGTGTCAGGCGCTTTGCTGCTACACTTGCAGCTGTAACGGAGGCTGTCTCTCAAGTCAAATGGCATTAGGCCGCAAGTCAGACCTGAGAACAAAGAGCGAGAGCAAGGGGGAGAACGGAGGGAGAGGAAAGCCGGGATGAAGCGGGTTCCGAAACGATCTTATCCGTCTGTTTGAAAATGAATGAAAGGTTAAAAAAAATTTTATTCCACATTTGAGAAGCTTACTGATGTGCATGGCATTAAACAAAAATGTTTAAAGGTTCGTGCTCCAGCTAAATTAGCATAAATTAGCATTAGCATGTTCAGTGCTGGTATATGAGGGGTTGCCCCTTCACCCAAAGCAACACGGCGTTTAAAGAAGACAATGGAATTTTTACCACATATAAAATGGGGCTTCCTCCCAAATCCTGAAAGGTTCATGTAATGAAAAAATGCCACACGTTATTATTATATACATAATTATTATATATAATTAAAAATAGATTTCTGATGTCCACATTTTAAGCAAAAACAAAA
The DNA here is from genome assembly GCA_037974405.1 of Brachyalestes nurse. Lineage (NCBI taxonomy): Eukaryota > Metazoa > Chordata > Actinopteri > Characiformes > Alestidae > Brachyalestes > Brachyalestes nurse. Next base: position 27,661,523 of record JBBPCY010000001.1, on the reverse strand, counting down.
AATATATATTTAATGTAAGTTACTGTAAAAGGGGGGAGGATTAAAAAAGAGGGAAAGAAAGAGTGAAAGCGTAATAGAGATTTGAAATGTGTTTGAAATGAAAGAGAGAGAGAACCCAGTTAATGATGATTTGAAACTTCTGACCAGTTGTGACATGGAAGTGTGTGTGTGTGTGTGGCTTTCTCCCTAGTAGGAGGTGTATGACCAGAGAACACCACTCTTCCCACCTGCTGCGTGAGCTGATTGAACACTCACTCCAAATCGCTGAAGTACCTGCGCCAGTGCACTGTGAGTGTGTGTGTGTGCTTTTGGCACATAAGCACAAGTGCTTGTAGTTTGTGTGTCTTGGTTCGTTTCTTTTAAATCACTCACTCTCTCACGAGCAACATTCTTCCTGCTCTATGGTGTTCCATCTGTGTATTCATGCAGTGATTTTGAGGATGTAGTTTGGGAAAACTGAACATTTTCATCTGAAATACGTAGGTTTTTCCCATGACGAGTTGTGAGTTGAGTCATAAGTCCCTGAGATGCAAGCCCGAGTGGAGACAGGAATCTCTGGGGTGCGAGTTTGAGCTGAGTCTCTAATCTTTGAGAGTCGTGTCTTGAGTCTTTGAGGTTAAATGTCAAGCCAAGGCCAGAGACTCCAGTGTGCAAGTCTGAATCAAGTCTCAAGTTTCTGGGCCCAAGTCTGAATAGAGTTGCAAGCCCCTTAGGTGCCAGTCCAAATTGAGCCTTGAATCTTTGGGGTCCAAGTCCTTTAGTTGCTGGGATGAGCCCTGAGTCAAATCTCATGTCTCTGAAATGACCCCATTTCTGCACCCATAGTCAAAAGAGTTTTTAATCTGACTGAGGCAGCTGACACACTTACGGCCTTAAAGTTATACACAGAAGTTTACAACCAACTTGGCTTATGACCTGATGCAGCTGTCGATACAAGGTTTTAATATGACCGGGATGAAACATATCTAATCATTTGTCAAAAAAATGAGAAAAACAATAAAAGTTCATTTTATTAAGCATGCTTGAGTATAAGTATAGCATGTACTTGTAGTGTACTAGAAAGTATACTAATTTAAACTTCTTCTGACTAAACTGGAACATTTTTAAGTTTATAAAACTATAATTTATATACTTTCTTGTCAGTATAAATCAAGCATACTTCACTATACTATTCTTCAGTATATAAAATATAGTACATAAAAAGTAAACTTCAAGTATGGCCATATAGTCTGTCTGTCTGTCTGTCTGTCTGTCTATCTATCTATCTATCTATCTATCTATCTATCTATCTATCTATCTATCGATTCATCTATTCATCTATTCATCCCTACCTAATTGGCTTCATTCTGCGGCCCTACCTAATTGGCTTCAGCAACTTTGTCTCTAACAACAAATTGAAATTTCTGAGCTGCAACAGACATGCTAGTATGGGTGAGAGTGTGTGAGAGAAAGAGAGAGGGAGAGGCGGAGAGAGACAGAGACGAAGAGAAGGCCTGAGGGGGGGGGAGTGGGTGAGAAATGAAAAACGACAGAAAGAAAAAGGGGAGGACGCAAGGCAAGGAAACAGACAACCGTTTGGACCCTTCAAATGGTTGCCATGGCGCCCTGAAGCCTGAGGGGTGTTAATGGCACAGTAATTTTCCCATCATGCATTGGCACGCTGGAGGGTCACACTCACATTCCATTTACCAGTCCAACACTGTAAAGAGGAGATACAAGCGGGCACACCTACCCACACACACACACACCGGCAAACAGAGACATGAAACAGTCTCAGCATGTTTCTGATGCTGCAGGGGAACAACCTGTCAGAGTGGATTAGTCATAAAATCACACACACACAGTGCATTTTAATTAAAATCATTCAGAAAGCTTTTCATGTCTCACCCCTCAGTCTTAACCTGCATGGTCTTATTAATACAGGCACCGTGTGATTGGCTAAAGCGATGGTGACATCACGATGCTTCCAAAAACAACAACTAGTTTCAAGCAATAACAGATCCACTGCTGTGGACACACACACACACACACACACAAAGTCCTAAAATAGCTCCTGTCTGTTCCATGGTCTTCACATATCTATAGTTAAAGTGGTAGTTTGCTAGCAAATTAAATGTACCCCCTGTCCACCTTACTATTTACAATTACATGTTTAAAATGCAGTTCAGGGTGGATTGATGTGAAAAGCTCTATTCTAGATTTATGATCAGATTTAATTGTGCAAAATTAACAACAAGGTTAGAAAAAAGGCAGTAACTAATCTTATGTTTTTGTGTGTATGATATGTGATTGGGAGAAAGGAAGCAGTTTAGTTGAATGTGTGTGTGTGTGTGTGTGTGTGATGTACAGTTTGTTACTCAGTTCTGACAGCCTGAAGAACAAAACTGTCCTCATCCTGAAGGCCCAGATACTGTTGGTGCCTTCACGTCCTATGGGAATTATGGTAAATACCAGAAGCTGACTTGAAAACTGCACATGAACACCCCCCCATGTCATAGTTTCCACTGGGGAATTGGGAGAAAATTTTGATACACGAGTTGCCGAGATGAGATCAGTTTTGACCATTCAACATGGCCGAGAGCGAAGAACACAAACAAGCAAGAGCACACAAGAGCATCCCATCTTACCTTGTGGCTGACCTGTGACACATTACACATTTTTCGTACACATTTACAAATAAAGTTTGATTTCCCAAAATGACATGTGTTCTATATCGAAAGCTTTCACATATACTCTGGAAAATCAGTAGCCTTTTAAAAGACTACATTTCCCATGAGGCTACGTACTGGACCAAGAAACAGCTCAAGACAAATTGTGGGTCCGCCATATTTTTTCTTCACTACGACAAGAAAAGCACTTCAACACCATGCACCCCATTAACTATACTCCGTAGGGTCTTGCATCTGACATTGCACGTAACATGCCAGTGTTTTCGTGTAGCCATCACGAAATACAATTTAATCAAAACACGTGCTGCGATCACGCTTTAGGGCTTTTTTTCATGGTAGGACAACGCTTCACTTTTTCGTGCTAGGACAACGTTTCACTTCCCTGTATTTTAGTGCGCACTGTGTAACACCGCCAGTATCAGCGGTAACTAGTGACAGTAGGAGAGAAATAATGAGCTGATTGCACCATTTAACCCTAACCTTAATCCTAAACCTAATCATAACAGTCACCAGTTAGTGCAGATACTGGCGGTGTTACGCACTGCGCATTAAAATACACAGGGTGGTGACGTGTTGTCCTAGTATGTAAAAAAAGCCCTAAATCGTGATCTCAGCACGTATTTTGATTAAATTGTATTTTGTGATGGCTGCACGAAAAGTCGTGAGATCGTGTTGTGCAACTATAGAAAATGCTCTCTGTAGTTTCTCTGTAGAACGAACTGAGAACTGGGAGAAGCAGGAAGTAGGGCTTTTTTGGTGATGGAGGTTTGTCCTGGTGTGAGGTTCTCAGTGATGAAAACTTGGTGCTCTGGATGATCTCCACTGAGGACCCATTGATGTTCAGCAGAGAGTGATCACAGCGTGTTCCCATGAAGTCAACAACCATCTCTTTTGTTTTTTCTTTAATCAAAGAAACATTACTGCCTCTGCACCATTCCGTTAGCCATACCTCTTTTCTCTATCCCACCTCGCCATTCTCACTGATCAAACCCACCGTGGTCGTGTCATCAGCAAACTTGATGATGTGGTCAGAAGCATGAACAGTCTTAGGGGTTCCTGTGCTAAGCATGGTGGTACTGGAGATGTTCTCAATCCTGACTGACTGAGGTCTCCCAGGCAGGAAGTCCAGGACCCATTTGCAAAAGAAGGTTTTCAGGCCCAGCAGTCTCGGTTTTTCTCAGTTTATCAAAAGCCGAGGAATGACAGTGATGAATGCTGAACTGAAGTCTCACACAAGTGTCCTTTTTGTCCAGATGGGTGAAGGCCAGGTGAAGAACGGTGATGATGGCATCATCCCATGAACAGTTGGCATGATAGGCAAACAGTAGGGGGTCCACATGCGCTGTGTGTCACCAGTGTCCTGGAAGTGGCACCAAACGTTGGATTCCAGAGAGGCCACGGTGACTCAGCACCCCGCAATTCAGGAATAAGTTGATCCCATCAGATCACTAATCAATGACACAGCCCCTCTTCCCTGCAACGACTCCTGATGCCTAGATGTAATTCACCTGACTCTAAATAATGGACATAAATACTTCAGACTTCTGCATTCAGATTTGCTAAGTGTGACTGTGGACTATCCCTGCATACTGAGCGTTTGGTGTATCTTGTTATTTGAATGATCTGGTTTGAATTACCCTGCCTGTCTTTCTCAGCTTTGATTCCTGTCTCACCGCTCTGTTCTGTTCACTGATTCAGTTTGCCTTTCTGAAGTCAGACTATTTGGATTCTACTCTGGGACTCAGCTCTTTCTTATGACATTTCGGAATTCGCTTATTGGTCTGCCCTTTGGTTTTGGAACTATGTATCATTTTTTTATATTCTGCTGATCTATGGAATATTGCTGCGTGTTTTACTCTGCACTCCGAGTCTATCTTGGTCAGAACCTGACAGTAATATTGTGAAGTGGTTATGAATAAGCTGCCTGAGGCCTGACACAGTGTTTTGTGATCATGTTGAGAAGACTTAGGCTTAAAGAATATTTTAAAAATCAGTTATAATTGTGTTGTGAGACAAAGTGGTCAAATTTGAGTGTCATTGTTTTTTAGATTTTACCATCATCAACATTATGAGTAAAACACAGGAAGGCACACTGGTGAATTTGGATAGTAAATAAATTCCAGGGTATGTGGGTTGTGGTCAGTGACTTTCACCACCACTGTAATGTTTCTCTACAACAAACCAATTTATAGCAAATTACTTTTATGTTTGAAAACTAGTGTAAAGTTTGCTCTGCTGTGTCTTTTATATACACGTGTCTGATCTACCTTGGTTTCCAGAGTGCCAGAGGTCGGATCACACTGACCACACATGTAGGGTGACCGCAATTGCAATTTGGCAATTAGGGGAATTATAGTGATTTATTGAGGGGCAACTGGGGGGGCTGCAGGTGCTGAAACAGACAGATGCCGGCACTGTGTGTGCGTATGTGTGTGTGTGTGTGTGTGTGTGTATGTGTTCACTCAAATGGACCCACAGTGATTCAGCCCTGTGGAGCCAAATCTGCCTTTAACCGACACCTGCAAGTAAACCTGGTTGTAATTTACCATGAAATTACCCAAACTTTTTTTTTCTTTTTCTCTCTCACACTCAGTTTATTCCCTGAGGGGACTCTGACCACCCTCATGTTATTTTAAAGTCAGCTGTGATGGGGATAGGCAGTGGCCTGTGGTCTGACACCTCATATTTCAAGCATCTGAGAAAAATGATTTCAATTACTTGTACACACTGCCACTTATATTCTCAATATGAGTTTTTGCTTACAAACAAAGGTCACCAAAGGCATCTAAATATATTGAAAAGGTATTTTGATGCCTTTGGAACTGGAAATAGTTTAGCTTTACCCACACTGGGAACATGAGGACGAGGCACGTGAAGTTCCACCATTCCACCTGTCTTTTCAAACCGCTGCTAACCCAACACCCAGCACACTTAGAGGGGATCACTAATTCTGTTATGTCAAATTGACTGGTTAGCACTGTTGAGAGTGATGGTGGGGGGAAGGGGTTGGGCCATCCTACCCAGCCAGAGAGAGCAAAGCCAATTGTGCTCTTAGACACCAAACCTGAATGGCTGTGGCATTACAAGGGATCAGCCTACTGATGGTTGGGCCAACACCTGTGCCACTTGGGAACCCTGTGTACTTGTGGTTTAAGCCCCTAAAGAAACTAAAACTGCATTTTGAAGTGAAAGTGGCCATTCTGTCATATGTGAACACACCACAGCATACAGTGTGAACAGCACGAAATGAACCCACGACTGAACCCACAACTTCCTGAATACAGGGCAAACAGCCTAACCACTAGGCCACCAGCTGCCCCAATTCCTGAGCACTTTACTTGGCCCATTATCTAACACCCAAATACATACTGAAGTCTCTGATGAACAGGACAGTGATGTAACGTCATATATTGCTATCATTGAACCTCCATGGTAGTAAGAAACAACAAGAGATTTATGTTAGGCTGCTGGGTTGGTTCTGCTGTGGGTTGGCTCTGTCTTCACTTCAGTGAGTTGGACCTTCAGCTAAGCTAACAGGCTTCAGTAATTTTTGGAGATGGGTTTACATTTTTAGTCAAGCAATTGCAACATCTTAAGATCTGTCATGAGCTCTCAAAGCACGGAAACTGGTATTATACATACATGTACACATGTACATGTATACATACATGTAGCTTGGTGCTAACATAATACTGCTAATCCTATTTAGGTAAAGAAATTTGCCTGATTTAATGATGAAAAGTAAAGAGCCCCTATCTGCCACTTTCTACATTTGTGACACTGAAGGGTACCAGAAAAAAGGCATCCTTAAAAAAAGAACCAAACACTTCACAGGATTCCAGCTGCACAGGCACGGTGGGCTCATTTTCTTCCAAGACACGGAGGACAAGTCTGCCAATGGAGAGAGCGAGGAGAGAGGAGAGAAGTGCTAGGGAATGATATGGATGGATAAAAAACTCTGAACATGGACAGAATTTCTACTGACATGTCTTAATGAATGTCGGAGAGAAACCCAACTTGACATAATTAGCCTGTATATTATCTTTTATATCAAACTTACATCCAGTACATAATTACACACTGAATTGACCTGTCAAGAGTGGCTGTAAAAGAACAGAAACAGAAAATGATATCATGCAAATGACCTCATAACGTCCATGAAAATATCCATGTGTTCTGTCAACCTGAGGACATTCCGTCAGCATAAAGACTTTGACTCGCACACATGGACATGCCCACCCACAATCACTGGACTGCTCATTACAGCATTAAAATATTGCTAGTATAAAGGAAATAGTCGGTTCTCATAGCGAATGTGTGGGTGGAATAGGTAGGCATAAAGACATGAGTGCTAAATCGTTGGTCGGAGCTACTCTAAGAGGTAAGAACCTAGTGACAGTAGTCCACAGAGGAACAAACCATGTACTGGTGACAGGGTATTGGGCAACCAAGGTTAATTATGAAGGCTACACAGTCTCATAAAACTGGCAGAAGGCCCACTGAGGCCAAAAACACACAACACACATCGCATAAATCCCTGTTAGGTAGGGGGCTGTATAGCCGCCAATCAGTCTGAGTGCCTATGCTAACAGCTGTCAATGGTCAAAAGCACCAACAATGGGAATGCATGAGTCATTTTAGCATTGGAAAATAGTTGCTAGAGTCCAGCCAGGAATGTATGCACCATGATGGCACCAGTATGTACTGTGGGAAGAAGACAAACTGACGGAGAGAGTGTTTCTGACTTGTAGGATATGAGTGGTGTGTGTGACTGTGTCTATGTGGTGTTGGGTCAACCACAATGCCAAAGCACTAAGTGAGTGTGTGTCTTAAAGCCCTAAAGTGTGACAGCATCCACATAAGTATGCATATTGGAGTTTACTCAACACTTGCATGCAATTTGAGTTGAGTGATAATTTTGATGAACAGTTTGCATGATGCTAAAGCCCCCAAAAGATCAGCTTTGGCCTTTGCTTTGTCTAAAAAACACATTTTCTAATAAAATGTCTTCCTTCATGAGGAGCAGTCAAATATACCAACCTTTTACTTATTTAGCTTTCCCCTATTATCGTGATATTTGATTCCATAAAGTCCATGCACACATACACCTGAAAATGATATATAGGTAATGAGAAAAGTGTAAAATCAGCCTGTCTGAACTAGATCAATTCTGGTCACCTGAAATAATAATAAACAGACCAACAACCCCCTTAGCAAACAGCCTAGTTGAATTATCTTCATGTTGCTCCTCAGACACACACACACACCTCTTCAGAATGACTTCAGAGGAGTACCGAGTCCCTGCTGAGGGCCTTAGAGAGAGGCATGCAGAAAACATGCAACCAGAGAGGATTTCTTCATTATCACATCAAACATATACACACACTCACACACACACTCACACACACACACACATACATACATACATACATATATATTTGTAGAGAGCGGCATAAAAGAGGATTGGAGGAAAGAGATAAAGAGAAAGGGTGAAAAGAATGAGAAAGAGGAAAGGAGAGAGGGAGAGAGAGAAGGGGAGAGAGAGAGGGAGAGAGAGGGGGGAGCGAGAGGGAGAGAGAGTGAGAGGGAGAGAGAGGGGGGGAGAGAGAGAGAGGGAGAGAAAGAGAGAGAGGGAGAGGGAGAGAGAGGGAGGGAGAGAGAGAGTAGGCTGGTTGGGGTATATTTAAGTTTAATTTTGGGGAATGTATTGTAAACTTTATGAGCACTGTGTGTGTGTATGTGTGTGTGCGTGTGTGTGTGCGTGTTTGTGTGTGTGTGTGTGTGTGTGTGTTTGTGTGTGTGTGTGTGTTTGTTCTGTTAACAATACGGTTTAACAGAGAGGCCTCGCAATAAGAGTAAATGAACTGAACATCCTTAGATGTGTGCATGCATCCTGTACTTGTTTTCTCTTTTATTCTATTCCCCCTCTGTGGAGAGGAGTGACGGTCAGAGAGGAAGTATGTAGGGGGCTGAGGGTTGAGTGGGTGGTATTTTGGGATGACTGGGTGTCCATAAATGACAAGAGTGTACAAGACTCGTAGGGGTTCATTCCAAATGCACTGCTTTCCCAGGCTGCCATCTAGTGGCCACATTGGGAGTCAGCCCATAGTGACATTATCTCATTTAATTAACGTCTTAGCAACTGGCCATTTACAAAATGATGATTGAAAGGCCTGTGGTCCAATCACACCTGTCCCTAAGCACCATCTCCTCCACCAAGCGAAGGCCAAACTCCACCAGAACTCCTCATAGCGAACCTGCGCTGGGAACGGCTGTGGTGGTAAAACAATATGAGTTTGCTCACTTGACTTCAGCTCTGAAGATGAGCTCAGCTGAAATGACCCAATACACTAACACTGGGAGGGTGAAGGGAAGCATGTGCTTCCTCTGAATCATGTGAAGCTCCCCCACATGATTTCAAACTGCTGCTAATGCAATGTCATTAGACAGCTCAACACACTAACCACTCAACACACTAACTCAGTTAGTAATAGGCTTTGCTCTCTCTGGGTGGGTTGAGGGGTCCTCACTCTCCCTCATCACATAAGAAATACATTAATCTAAAATTCTATTAAAAATATTAAGTAATAAATATAAAATGTACATATGCCACAAACGGGGAGGGGGCTGTTTGTTATTGCTTTATTGCTAGTTTGACTAAAGAAGTTACTCCAGCTGATGTTAGTAAGCACTAGCACTCAATCATAAACATGTTAGCTTAACTTTTTAGCTGATCTGAGGAACATCACTAATATTTATGGCATTTATTTTGACTTTCACTTATAGTGAAATAAAAATGACTACACTTCTACCATCCTCCTTCTGTACAGTCCTCAGAATTTTCCCACCTCAGCCCTCAGCCTCTATTTGGATGTTAAGCTGTCCTGTAAAAAGAGTGTATGATTTGATTTTTGCTGCTGTACCTTCTATATCGCCCACCCTGAATAGACATATAAGCACATACATTCACTCTCTCTCTCTCTCTCTCTCTCTCTCTCAAACACACACACACACACATTTCCACAGAGTCCCACTAGAATGCTGAGTGCTTTTTTTCTAATAACTACCGGTGAAATGTAGAGTTATCTGTCTCTGCAGGACTCAACATTCCAAATAGGCCCAATCCAAAGAACACACGCACACACACACACACACACACACACACAGGGCCATGCACCACAATCCTCACTAAAATTCTGCAAAGCCTTGTAAATATGATGTTATTAGTGCAGAAAACAGCCAAATCCAACTGTACACGAACCCACTTTATACAAAGATGGCTGCCAAAGCAAAATTGCCATAGCATTTTTGTTTGCAGTCCCAAATCTGAACAGATAATAACCTGTCTGACTACAATATAAAATTATTTTATGCTTTCTATGGTGCATTTTCAGTCAGTAGATGGTTAAAAGCTGCATCTGCGTGTGGCAATTGCATGCAGCAATAGAGCTGTAATTTTATAGCTGTAGACTAAGTTTGGGTTAAATTAAATGTTTTGTCAGTTTTCTAAATGAAAAGACATTGAAACATCTGCATGGGACAAACTTGTCACTATATCCATATTTAAAGTAACACTTTGATAAAGTAGAGGCACTTTGGAACAAGTGCTGTCTTGTTCCAATGATGTGTCTGAAGTATAAAAGAAGCATTTCATTGAAAGAACACTTTGCCAACTCTCTGAACAGAAAATATTGTAAAAAAAATATATGTTGGAAATATGTTGTATCATCATATAATTTGTCATTTTGTAATGCATTTTGAAACAAAATATAATGCAAATATGATATAATCAAATCTATTCATTAAATGACATTAAATGCAAAATCCATGACAAAACATATGTATGAAAGCTAGATGTTTCGGCCTCAGAAGCACCTCTGTGAAGGTGTAGTTCTCCCTCCTCATCTTAAAGGACACTCTTGAGCTAGACTGAGATGTGGTAAAGATTTCTAGTTGGCCAGTGTATTTAAACACAGTATTTTTGAACTGTTAGCATAGTGAATGTTCATTCTGCCTTGTCTCTGGATTACTTGGGTTTTGACCTGTTGTATTATTTAACCACACTTTAATCTTGCCTTTTTTGAACGTTTCTGTCTCATTGGACTGCTAGATTTTGCCTAATCTATATTGTTCTGGCTGCCTCTGAATGACCTCTTGCCTGTATAAGGTTTACACTATAGGGTTGTCTCTGTTGGGATTGCCTCAGCCTTCACAATTGCGTCCTGAAATGTATTATGGCATTCTAAATGTATTAACATACTTTACTAACAACATTTCTTGGGCCAGCGTTGAATATTTACATACTTTTTTCTATATGGGCTATATGCATGGTGGTGGATCTGTTTTATGGTGGCTGCCAGTAGCCCAGGAAATGTCATGGTAAATATTCATAGACCCTGAACACTAATATCCTACAATCAGTGAAGAAACTGGTGAAGAAAAGAGAATAGACATTACAACAGGACAACAGGATCCCGAAAACATACATTAAACTACCCCAAAAGGCTCTTATTAGGTACTGACTATGAGGAGGGTCATATGCATGTGTCGTATATTATTTTATGAATAAAATGTTTTATTAATAACATTTGTTCACTTCTTTTTACGTACAAATCAACAAAATGGTGTGTTCTGAGAAGCAACAAGTCTTGGTTGGTTTCTAAAAGCATCAAAATAACCATCCACGCTAACTGACCATACCCTCCAGATGTGGCAAATGTCGAAAAATGCTGGTGAATTCCTTTAATGGATTTCATTAGGGAATTGTGAACACATCATGCTATTCTTATTAGCTAACTCAGTTCGGCCTGAACTTTGAAGGAACTCCATTTTCCGACGGCTTTGAACCACAGCCGTTAGGGTTTTATTGTGTATCCCACAATTGCCCTGGACAAAAGTAGTGGGAGCAGGACATGCTTTTCTTAATGAGCTGTATTCAGCTTTAAAGATTACACCCTTGAGAAAATCAACACTTGAAGTGGTCTGTGAAAATAAAGTGCGGTCAGAATCTTTGTCCCCAAATGGAACATATAAGACTTTTTTTTCCAAGCTCTCCACAGGCACATCTGGTTACCAGAAAATTCCTGTTCGGGATTCAGGGCAGAGGCATCTGATTGGTGGCCATTAGCAGAATGTTCTCCTCTATAATTATAGCCACTCATAAGGCCCAACCCTTGTAAGGTAGTTAAAGAATACTTCCACTGATTTTCCTCTCTGGAGATGTAAACAAAGTCAATGAGAGTGGTTTAATGTGAAATAAATGACTCATGATAGAGATTTTTTTTTTTTCAATCAGGGGTTGTTATGTCTCCAACACAAATATAGCCATTTTATCTACTACCCAAACCTACACACCACCAACACATTTTCTTAGTTTTTATATAGGATGATGATGGTACAATAGCTTCAAATCTAAAAAAATATCTATTTTCTTTGAGACATGTTTTTCCTCACAACACCATACATATATCCCCCACCATGAAATGAATTTAGTAATATGTTTTAGGCCAAAATATTCAATGGTAACAATGTTTTAGGCACCAAATCATATATCCATAACTTTCTGAGAAAAAGCTTTGAGGGGTAGACGGCTGGTTCCATTCACCAACACTGTGAACAATACTGACATCAAACCCCTCTGAATCGCTTTGTTTGATCTTATTTAACTGAAATTTTCCAATTTCAGCAGATTATCCTTTTGGGTTGCCTTTAATCAAGGTTACCAACTTGTTTAAGCAGGATCAACAAGTTATCCACTGGGGAGCCATTATCAAACACACATGAATCCCATTTTGAACACCTGCCTCATTTTTTTAATTACGTCACTGTGACTGGAAAATATTATTTGGTATTAGTTGTTATTCAAGACATAAACCACTGGGATTAATTAAAAAAAATGATGCTAAGTGGGGCAGGAAACCTATGATCATGATGCTGCTGGAAAAACCCACAAAAGCTCAGATGTTTATTTAACAGGTTCTTAGGGAATACTCATCTATTTGCTGCATCGTATGGTCAGACAACATGACCAGCAATGAGGAGTTGCTGAATTCCATCAGAATTAATGTAAAACACACTTGCTTCAAAACTATTTGTAAAATAAACTGCTAATTTGTACAGTTTATTCTTGAAGAATCTGCGATCTCCAGCACATCAGTGTGGGCTCAGCCTGAAAGCTCACAAATACCAGATGGTAATTTAAGTAATCAAATCTACTTTTTATATGAACAGCTTGTTATATTTCAGCACATTTCTAACAATTATATATGGAACAGAGCGACTGCCCAATGGGTTTTATCATGATAGATCTCCAAGGCTGTGGGTTTTCTGCTCTTTCTGAAGCACATTGAAAGGTTGTGTGTGCAACTAAGCACAATGTGAAAATGCAGCAGATAGAGGTCAGGTTGATAAAATGCTGGACTATCCCTTTCAGTTCTGCTACTATGAAAGGGTTAAAACTGTCGCAACAATACTGAAGTGTCATAACATGGCTCTACATAGTCCTTGTATGATTCAGAAAAGTGGCGTCCACTCCTGTGTCTGAACAAAAGCTACAGCCCAGGAAGGGAACACCTGCGGATCTTTTAGCATGATGCCACCGATTAGCCGCTGTGCTATGCTGACGCCCAATCTGAACTCATTTTTTTTCACTTCATGCATACACACACACACACACACACACACACACACAGACACATACACACACACAGCCTTTCTGAACAACAGACAGCAAACAGGCTAGGCCAGGAGGAACAACTCATTTTAATTTATCACACTGTGTGTGTGTGTGTGTGTGTGTTTGTGTGTGTGTATACACATGTGTGAGTAACACTGTGTTGAACTCCCTGCAGGTGGTGTGTTAAAATTAAATTTGCATAAATGATGTCAACATCACACATTCTCACTTAAAATTCAGATTTAAAGATGTGCATCACCAGCTAGGTCCACAATTAAGAATGTTTTTAAAAGAATAACCCAGTCTTTTTAACTAATCTTTGTCATGTTCCTCAAACCATTCCTTTTTTTAGTGTGGCACTATCCTACCGAAAGAGGTCACTGTCATTAGGGGTCATCGTTGCCATTAGGGGTTGTACTGGGTCTGCAGCTATGTTTAGATAGGTGGTACCTGTAAATGTAACATCCACATGGATACCGGAGGAGGTGGTGATGGCCTAGTGGGTAGGATTCTTGCTTCTGGACTAAGAGGTCACGGGTTCGAATACTACCTTCAGCATACCGGGTTCCTGAGCAAGACCCAGGGAGTTGCACCAGGGAGGCCGCCCCCTGTAGTTAGAGCGTCCCCTGGTTAAAGTTAGAGAATGGAAGTCACTTTGGATAAAAGCATCTGCTATATTCCGTAAATGTAAGTGAACCCAAGGGTTCCCAGCAGAACATTGTCCAGAGCATCATGCTGCATCTGCCGGCTTGCCCTCTTAGAACAGTGTATCCTGGTGTCATTTCATCCCCATGTAAGTGATACATATGAACAGGCCATCTTGTTCCATGGTCCAGTTCTGGTGCTCAAATGCCCGTTGCAGGCAAGTACAACTGAACTCACTCATTGCATGGAGTCTCTGAACACTTTTGGACACATTTTAGCTTATATTATCTGGTTCAGATAAGACCACTGTATGACTTTGTGGCCTTGGCTTGCTAGGGTAAGGAAATGTGAACATTGTGGTCATACAGTGCATCCGGAAAGTACTCACAGCGCATTACTTTTTGCACATTTTGTTATGTTACAGCCTTATTCCATAATGGATTAAATTCATTTTTTTCCTCAGAATTCTACACACAACACCCCATAATGACAATGATACTTAAGGTTTTTGCAAATTTATTAAAAATAAAAAAACGGAGAAATCACATGTACATAAGTATTCACAGCCTTTGCCACGAAGCTCTAAATTGAGCTCAGATGCATCCTGTTTCCCCTGATCATCCTTGAAATGTTTCTGCAGCTTAATTGGAGTCCACCTGTGGTAAATTCAGCTGATTGGACATGATTTGGAAAGGCACACACCTGTCTATATAAGGTCCCACAGTTGACAGTTCATGTCAGAGCACAAA
>JBBPCY010000001.1:27586725-27603962 GCA_037974405.1 Brachyalestes nurse | reverse complement strand
TTTCTCTCATTTGTGAAGCTGCTTTGTGACAATGACCATTGTTAAAAGCGCTATATAAATAAAATTGAATTGAATTTCTTTTCCATGTCAATATTAAGTGAAATTAGATTGTCTCTCTTACATATCCCTTTTAATTGTCAATTATCCTGTGGCCACCTTTTCTACATCACCTTATTATACAGGTGTATACATGTTTTTTTCTTTTTCTAAAGAAGCAAAGGAGGTTATCATACTCTTTTGTTGATACAAGTAAATGTTTAAAAAACTCATTTGTAAAAGTTACAGTCCTCAAACACTGAGAAATGGTTGAAAGTTTTAATTTCCAAGGGGGATGTACACGGTCGCTGAGAAATGGATAAATGTTTTAATTTCAAAGGCATTTGTGCATTAATTTCAAATGTTTTAATCTCATTTATGCTGACCATTTTAAGTACTGCAAAAAGGTATGTCAGTTTGTTATTACTTGGTTTCGGACAAAATGTGTTTGCTGCAATGAGAAAACAGAATGGAGAAAACCTATAGGTGATGCTAAAAAAATAACTACTGTAACACTTCCTGTGCAGTGTGCAAAGGGAACAAACTTCCTTTCAGGCTTCCAATGGCCCAATAGTGAGGAATGCATGATTATCAGTATGTAATCATGAGTACAAAAACTAAAACAAAAATAAAATGTGTGAATGTGGTGTAATGACAGGTGGTAGTCACAAGTGTGGGTTAGCATTGTTAGTCTCCATATGAACATCATAGGAGTGTGTGTATGCATGTGTATTAGTGACTGTGCGGTTAATATCAGAGGTGTACATGCTGTAAAGTGAGGCCATGTTAAAGCCAGAAACATTGCTGATATTGCAGGTGCTTGAGTGTGTGCAAGTTGTTACCCCTGTGTATTGGTGGCAGTGTTGAAACTGCCAGTGTTGGCAGATGAAGAGCTAAAGGCATTGTCCAGGGCAGCCAGTGCAGCGTAGCGATCGCCTCTTAACACAGCTGCCTGAGGAGGGGGAGCGCCCACACCTGCAGATGGAGGAGCTGAGTTTGCATACCAGTGTAAATGCATCTGTATCTTCAAGTCACATTCAGTAACCAAAACCCCTTTGTAATACTCTGACTGCATCTCCTATAGCTGTTTCGCATATGAAGAAGAGAAAACTATACTGCTCCCTAATTACTGATATAGAGCAATCAAGTAGTTTAGCTAGTTTAAGTAAAAGGTCAGTTTGTTTAACCTTTACTTTATTTAACTTTTGCCTTGTTTTTGTCACCACTTTAAAACACTGTGCATGCATGTTGTCAAGAATCTTCACAACTACGGATTTTCTTTGACAACCATTGCTCATGTTGTGAAAGAATGAGTTGGTACCTTGGTCAGTTTTGACAGAGCTGAAGACGTTATCCAGGTCAGCTGGGACAGCGTACCTGTCCGCAGGTACAGAGGTGCCCTCGACTTTAGACCCAACCCCCATGCAGTTAGTCTGAGAGCAGCTGTAGGACACAAAGTCGGCGCTACATGACTTGGGGAAGTTGTCAAAGTTTGCAAAGTTGGGGTTGGCCACACATGATGAGCCACCTGTGGGAGATGGGCATAAATGAAAAGAAATTGGAACAGAGGGGGGTGTGTGTGTGTGTGTGTGTGAGTTTATGTGCCCTTCATATGATATTTCATGAGGTTGAAAATACATTCAAATACAGGACACATTTTACAAAGCTGCTCAACACCAGAGATGTTCACAAGTCATTTTTACCAAGTCCAAGTCAAGTCTCAAGCCTTTGTGCTCAAGTCTGGATGAATCGGCGGTGACGGGGCTTAGGGCAGGCCTTTATTTGGGGGGGGGGTTGGGTTTGGCTCGGGGACAGGCGGCAGCTCCTTGCCAAAACAATAACACGACTGCTGATAGGAGCTCGAAGAGGACGGTAAATGGAGTAGCATGTTCAGGTTTTAGATTTAAGATGTGCAAAATAAAACGTTTTAGACCCTAAAACAGGAGTATGAGTTATACATCACTACATCATCCCTGCTTGGGGGGTTAGGGTTAGGGTGGGGTGTACGGATCCACATCTACGCCCATGCCTTGGACAAAAGTAATGGAACACTGCGGTGAGGTGATCGGTTTTTGGGGTTATTATGGCAATAGAGGGGTCATTGGAGTGAGAGATATAAATAAATAATTCCATGAAATGAACGTTGTTTATGAGTTATGACTCGCGAGTCAGAACACCCAAGTCCTAGTCAAGTCTCAAGTCGTTGAGGGCAAGTCTAAAGTCAAGTCACAAGTCTTTGTATGTGCGACTTAAGTGCGACTCGAGTCCGAGTCTCAGACTCGAGTCCCCATCTCTGCTCAACACACACATGCACTCCCAAGTTGACAAATTACTGTCCCAAAACATTTCTGAGTGTGCTGTCATATTGTCAATTCTACAACACACAATGGTTAAAGTTCAAATTCCAGTAGGTGTCAGCAGGGCTAGATGATTTTGTTCCAAACAAACTGGAACATTCAGATTTTCAATTATTTAATCAGTACCCAGAGCTTCAAACAACTGATTATGTGAAGATCAATTAAATTAAAACATGCAGGCATACTGATCCCTTGAGGATAGTACCCCAGTATACTGTTTTTGCATAACCTTGGTTTAATGTGGATGTTGTGTATTTTGACTAGACATTTCTCTAAAAATTGTTTATCATTAAACTAAGCATAATGCTATATTTTTGCCAGACCAACCACCCGCAATGCAAGTTAAAACAGCGCAACACAAACGAGAGACTAAAAAGGCACTGCTCATAATTATCAGATGTGTGCAGAGCACTGCTGGGTGGCGGCATGTACAAACACGCATAATGCATGCATAAACTGCAGGGCGTCTAGAGAATGCTTGTGCACATAGTCAGATGAGTGAACGACAGTGTGAGAATGATGAAAAAGAGGAGCAGATAACAGCAGAAGAAAATACTGAAAGAAATTGAAATTAAGCTTTAATTCAGGAAATATACAATAAGGAGTAAAATAAGGCATATAAATATAAAACAACAGTGATAATGATAGTCCTGCTCACAGAACAGAGAAAAAGTGTAAGTGCTAAAGAAGAGTGGAAAAATAATTTTCCTTTAGATAGACTTGGAATTAATAAGTTAGTATTCTTATTTTAATACTTTCAGGGGTTTTTTTTTACTGGATTTAGATCTATGTACACATAGAATCTGCCCTTTTTTTGCTGTTGAGTCTGGTTCTTGTGCTATTCTAGTTCTGCTCGATTCTGCAGCTTTTGATACAAATTGACCATGACATCCTGTTAAAAAGATTAGAGGAAGATGTTGGTCTGAAGGGGCAGGTATTAAAATGTTTCCACTCCTACCTAACAGATAGATGTTTTTCTGTTTGGATTGGAAATTATTGTTCTTTGTCCACAATTATTAAATACAGAATCCCTCAAGATTCTATCCTGGGTCCTCTTCTGTTTTCTTTATACATGCTTCCCCTTGGTGCAATTTTTAAGAAGCACAACACTTCATACCATTGCTGCGCAGAAGACACTCAATTTTACCTGCCAGCCTGATCCCTGCTCTACTAGCTACCTCTCAAGTTGTCTGGATGACATTAAATGTTGGATGGCAAGTAATTTTCTTCAGCTAAATGATTGTAAGACTGAGGTGGTCAGCTTTGGCCCCTCAAATTCACCCTCAAGCATTATCCCTACTCTTATGTGCACATTTGCAAAATTAGGTTAAAAATCTCATTAAAAAAGCTAGGCTGCTAACTGGTACAAAGAAAAGTTAACACAATACTCCCATCCTTTCACAGCAACATTGGTTACCTGTAAGG
This sequence comes from Brachyalestes nurse, assembly GCA_037974405.1. Lineage (NCBI taxonomy): Eukaryota > Metazoa > Chordata > Actinopteri > Characiformes > Alestidae > Brachyalestes > Brachyalestes nurse. Next base: position 27,600,144 of record JBBPCY010000001.1, on the reverse strand, counting down.
TACAGGGTTGATTTTAAAGTATTGTTTTTAAATCTCTGTATGGTCTGACACCTCAGTACATCTCTGATCTCCTTACACCTTATTCGGCTCCCAGGTCTCTCAGGTCTTCTTTTTTAATATTGTGTAATTTTGTAATAAAGTGACATTTTAATATTAATCGTAAATTTGTGATGTCCGGTTATGCTATGTTTTAATCTATTCTTATTTTATTTTCTATTTTTTTTTATTTGATATCATATTTATTTATTTATTTGTTGCTGCAAAGTTCCGGTATGGCGCAGCCACTTTGTCCAGACACCTTCCTGACCACTCCGCTCAGACTTTGCTCTTTTTTAGCTATTTACTTATACATTATTTTGCTTCATGTTCCAAATTCAGCTGTTTTAATAGTTTATGATAGCAGAACACTTCTCAATGTGTTCTGCTACCTCGCACACGTTATTTCGTAACGTTGTGGCCGACTGAGATTCTGCGCGGCTCGGACAACAGCGAAGAATGCAACGCTCGCCCGAGGTGCCAAACAATGAAACGTCTGGGGACACGTGCTGGCGTCCGAAACAGGCTGAGACAAGCGCATCGAGCACCACTGCCTAGTATCCTGCTGGCTAACTTACAGTCACTTTAGAACAAGCTAGACGACCTGCGGGCCAGAGTTACAACATTCTGTGCTTCACTGAAACATGGCTGACCCCCACCATGCCGGACCGTGCCGTAACTCCATCGGGCACATTCTCAGTGTTCCGCATGGATAGGACTGCAGATTCGAATAAAACCAAAGGTGGAGGTGTGTGTTTCATGGTCAACAGAAAGTGATGTCAACAGAAAGGAGCATTTCTACTCCAGGTGGCTGCTCGCTGGAACTTTGCTAGACGATTGTTACACCCCATACAAGCAGGGCTACAAAGCTGTTTCACAGCCAGCTTTTGGTAAATCCGACCACAGCACCATCTTTCTCATTCCTTAGTATAAGCAAAAGAAACGTAGGGAAGAGGTAGTCACGAGGGAGGTGAAATGCTGGTCTGCCCAGTCAGAAGCTACGCTGCAGGATGTGGTCGATGACGTAGACTGGTTTACGTTCCAGTCATGCGCGAACGACATAGAGTTTATGGATGTAGCAGTTAGCTTGGTTAGCATACTAGCATGCATTACCGGCCTTCGGCTGCGCTGATCAGAGGAGCAGAGGAGCAAAGAGGAGCAGAATCTGAGAAATCCCAAGAACATCTGCTGAGCTTCACCACCGGATCAAACTCAAGCCACTCTGCTTCGTCACCTGAAACTCCTCATAAACTTTGAAACCCCAAGAAAGCTCCACTGCTCATTTATCACCTCTGCAACTTCATCTCTTCTGACTTCAGAGACCAACACTGCTGACTCCGAACTTGCTCTGAAAATTCAAGAAGCTCCCATCTTCCTTCAATCCTGAACTCCGAACAGGCCCTGAAACTCCAACGTCACTCCAGCTCAGTGCATAATTATAGTCTTCTCATTTGAAAACTTGGTGCAGGCAACTACACGCTCGCTGTTTAGGGATTTTCAGTACTTCTCTGTAACTTTCCGAAATCATTATTCCATCATCTGTCACATTTACTTTAGTCTTTGTTACTGTGTGTTTGTCTCGTGTAAATAAATGTTGTCTTAGCGTGACCAGTGACTCAGTTTCTTGTTCAGAAAAGCGAAATCAATCTTGATAGAAAACCCATAATTAACCAATTAATATGATTATTAATTAATCAGTTAATGAATATAGAGGTGAATCAGCCTAATCTGATTCTGGTGGAGAATAAATCAACTAAGCTAAATTTCCTTACATATTTGGTTGAATATAGTGGTGAATCAGCCTTAACTGATTCTGGTGGAGAATATCTAACAAACCCAAATTTGAGTTAATTTGAGCTAAATTTTCCTACATACTGTTATCATTGGGAGGTTTGTTCAGTAACATTGGAATTAATACTCTAATGGTTGATGACTTGAAAATTATGCTGACTGTCATTTGCATCGACTATTTAGGAAAATCAGATAATTTGAAACGCGGTGTATATAAATGCATATTAAAAACCTCAAATTCTATTAGCTACATTTTTATCTCTAACTTGTAGTGTTCCTGTTAATTTTTTTTTCTTTAGATTGTGTTTTAGTAAATCTCAGATTGTGTTTAAAATTTAAATTGTACTTACATTTAGACTTATGTTTACTGTACTTGTACCTATTTTCTTATTTTATTCTATGTTTCAGAAAATTCCAGACTTTTTTCAATTTCAAATTTACTTGTCTATAATGTCTGCACAGTCAAAAGGAGCGGTTCAGTATACATTTCATTGCGTGTTGTACCTGTATGACTATGCATGTGACAAATTAAGAATCTTGAATATTGAAGTGTATTATAATCATGTGTTGAAGCAATTTTTGATCAACGTTGTTGTGTTTAAATGTTCTCTATAAATAAAACAACTTAAGACATTGCTTAACAAATGAGTGATGCTATGACCAAAAAGAAAATGACAGTGAGATAAGGAATAAGATAATAAGAAAAACATTCGCAGAAACACATATTGTGGCTGTTGGTGAGTGAGAAGATACAGACTTGTAAGTGGAGCTGATGGGAAAACAGTGTGTGTACATTTATTCATATGCTTGTTAGTCTAGTCCAAACAGGTGCTTGTGGGAATGAAATTGTACTTTTTGTTCATGTTAAAATGGTGCTTAGTGGAAATTCTAGAATAATGTGAGTGTTATAGCTGCACAATGAATTATTTGTGTGACTGCAGAAGCAATGACACTATTGTTCTTAAGTTTCATTATTATTATTCCACCCGTTTTTTTGGAGCCGTTTCTCCTCTTAGAGCAACGTATTAAACATCCTTTAATATGTGGTGTAAACCATTAACTGGCCAGATGATTTTGATAGAGTCTTGATGGTTAAAATAAAAAAACGATCCAAGGACAGAATAAAAGGCAAATGAAACATGAAGAAACAAACAGAGAAAAACCTGTTTCTTAACGACAACATCACAAGTTTGAGACTACAAGGGAAAAAAAATTAATTCACCTTTTTTGCCCCAAAACTGTCACAAATGTCAACAAAACAGGTCAACCGGTCAAAATCGTCAGACCTAAGTGTGTAGGTTTTGTCGTGGTTTTCATGCTGATTTCAAATCTGTGTTTAGTTTTTCCCTAGCACATAGTTTTTGTGAAGCTAGTTATATATTGCATGATAGTTGGTATAATTAGCATATAATCATATGCTAAGCGTTTTTGAAGAAACAGTGGTAGACGACTGACACTAATCATTATATCTATGCCACAGTGTGCGCCTATCTGACTTCACACTGAAAATACTAAAACAGTTACTACTTTGGTGCCTGCGGTTTAATAAAAAAAACGCATGCAAGTCCATTGTAAATCTAATATTACTCATAATTCAAAAAGTTGATGTGACTAAAAAAAACTCCGCATGAAAAACTGGTTTAGAAAAGTGTGTTGTGGTTTGTAAGGGAAAAATCAATATATTCACTTCTATTCTAAGGCAAATCAGTATATTCAGTTTGTGATTCTTGCATTTGAATGATTCTTTCTTTAAATACCATATTAATGTGATTCTGCTGAATAATGATCAAGGTTGTGAAGCCAGGCCTGAGCTGCTAGGGCACAGTGACATAATTAAATCAAGGTTGGTATTTGTGCAAACCCTATGTTTCTTAGCGAAAAATAGATAAAAGCAGATAAAAGTGTTTTGTTCCGACCAGAAAGCACTGTTGTCATGAAGCCTCACTGTGAAAAGCCATAACATATGTTTTGGCTGGAATCTCTTTAGGGGGTGATGGTTTCTGCCCACAAGTGATGGTCATTTTACTACTAAAAAAAGAAACGTCCTCTGACTTTCAACTGTTTTTACTTTCAGTAAACTTAATGTGTAAATATTTGTAAAAGAGTCAACACCATAAGACAAACTAAAAATGTTTCACAATGTGTCCCTGAATGAAGATCAAAAGTACCAGTCATTTACATTTACGGCATTTAGCTGACGCCCTTATCCAGTCAGTTGTTGCTGGTGATGTCTGGTAAGGACCTGCCTTACAACATGCCTACAAGCCCTCAGTCCAGCCTCTCTCAGCCTATTGCGGACAGTCTGAGCACTGATGGAGGGATTGTGTGTTCCTGGTGTGACTCGGGCAGTTGTTGTGGCCATCCTGTACCTGTCACGCAGGTGTGATATTCGACAAGTGCTATAATGGTTCCGGAGCCCATGCATTCAGTGCATTATTTAATATTCTGCCCCCAATTACCCTCCCACCAGAAATCTTTCCACTTTTCTGGTAGAGACATGCTGCTGTTCTGTTACATTACAGAGAACTTGTTAGGTGAGCACTGCTTGGTCATGAATTATGATTGTTTGGGATTAATATTAAAATTACACTGTTTGAATTGGCCAGATCTTTAAAAGTAAGTGTAACACTTCTAATTTTGTTTCTGTTGCCCCCTGCTATCTGTTGCCATTAAAAGAAATTCCTAAATATATTTGAAGGTGTCACTCACTGCATAACCTGAATAAACTGCAAGCAGAAAAACAATGTGCTCTGATGAACTTCTATTGAATATATTTTATAAAGGGTGAACAATATCACCAGGAGGTAGATGGTAGAAGATGCTCTTGTTTGTCTGTTCCTATTTTCTTAGATGTCATCGTCCCCCTCCTCCTCTACCTCAGACACACTTGGGAAGATTGCACACGGGGAACACGGGGAAGCAGTGTTTGAAAGTAGTCAAACTTTACACCAAGTAACCCACAGAGCTCTGTCACTGACTTCTTGGAAAATATTCATCTCCCTCTGGGACGGACCTTAGGGATTTCCCACAGAGAGGTTCAGGACCAGCATCATCATCCTGGGAGAAGTCCTTTACATGCTTTTGAGTGACCTGCTTTTCTTTGTGCCCTTTTCTTCATTTTGACAGTCCTGGGGAGATAGACAAATGTCCAGGGGGCATCTGAGTCTCAAATGTGTCTAGGCTAAGATCTTCCAGAGAAACTCTTCCCTTTCAGATTTAGGTGTGCTGCAGTGATGTCTTGCACAAGGACAGGTTAGGATAATGATAGGATTCCTCTCACTACCCAACGTCGCAGAGTCTTGCTGATCCTGTGTCTGCACACAGGCAACTCTCCTGTGAGGCCTGTGTTTCTGTGTTTTGCGTGCAGGAGGAGTTGGATTAATGGCTGAAATTTGAAGAAATTCTGCTACAACCTCACGCTGTGGGGATCTCACATGATACATAAACATGAGACACAGAGCAGGAGCATCCTTCTTAAGATGGGCCTCACCTTTTACCATGATATCCAGTGAGCTCTCTGGTTTGAAGGAAAGGAGCTGCACTGTGGAACAAAGTGGACCTTCAAACACGACGGTAGTCGGAGTTTGGTAGCTGAGGCTTTCTGAAAAAAGTCTCATTCCCCTGAGAGCTAATGACATGGTTGCCAGGGTAGGTAGACGTGCTGCCTTGTATTGCCTTTTGAAGGTCTTTGCTATCTTCCTATTTTGGCGCTGTTGACCACCACATACCTCAGCAATGTCTTTGGTCGGTTTGGTCAGCTCCTAAATGCTTTGTGTTGAGGTGATACTTTAGACGTACTCCAATGGTATGAAAATTCCAGAGAACAATACTCCAGCTCCTAAATGCTTTGTGTGTCCTTCATTTTACAGAGCACCTGTGGCCAGAACCAAACTGGGTCAAACAGTCACCACCATGCGATTAATCAGTGTTTTTTCTGTGATTAATTTATCGAAATTAACATGTTAATTCAACACCCATATTTAAAAGTAAAACACTGAGCACACAAACACATCAGAATTACTGTTTTATAAAGTAAGGTCATAGAATATTTATAAAACTTTACCCAAAATGTGAAGGAAATTGAGACACTGGTGCAGCAATGGACTGCTAAGCTCCACTTATTTTTAAACCAAGACTGAGATAAATGACTAAAGAGGAAATTAATCTGAAACAGCTACACCAGCTTTATTATCAGAAAACTTTGGATTAGTCTCTAAAAACCTTAAAAGCTGCAGCATTTTGAGTTTACTGAACCAGGTTCAGCTTTATGTGGCTTAAAAACACTTTCCTGTGGGTTTATATAAAACCCCCAAGAAAATCTCTTTCTATAAATATATCTGATCCTTAACATTTATACTGAGTTGACAAAAGCCGGGCATCACAAAACGTAGCTCATAACCAAACATTTGAAATTAAACACAGAACCTAAATAAAGACACAAACACTTTCTGAAAAAAATTGCACATTATAGTCTTTACAGTGAGTAAATATTGAAAACCCACTTATTCATGGAGAAAAAAATGGTACTTTCTACCTCTAACAACAAACTAACTTCAAATTAGTCAAGACTGAAAAACTTATTTCCTGTATTCTGTGATGTGCGCTGCTCTCTACATCTCGGCAGTAGTCCGGGAGGGGAAAGTTGGGGGGACCAAACGAATGATTCTGAAAAGTTTGAGGGACACCCCCCCTTGCTATAATGGTTCGAGTGCCCATGATTATTTTGCTCAACAGCAGACGGGGCTATTGTAAGTATGCATATTTTGGTATTTGCCTAATGGCAACATAAGTGGGATTTGAAGCAACATGAAGCTGCCCTTCCAGCGCCGCGTGCGTGAGATCGCTCAGGATTTCAAGATCGACCTCCGCTTCCAGAGCTCGGCCGTCATGGCCCTGCAGGAAGCCAGCGAGGCTTACTTGGTGGGTCTGCTGGAGGACACGAACATGTGCCCCATCCACGCCAAGAGAATTTTGAAAAAACATCTTAGGATATTTGTTTTTGGCAAGTCCTTTGGATCCCCCTCTTAGATGTTTTCTGTATTTGTTGTTTAATAATCTTTGTGTTTTAATGCCTGAGATCTTGTGCTGAAAAGGGCACTATAAATATAATTTATTATTATTATTCTTATTAAATCTAGACTCAAAAGTCAGATTCAACATAATCTTCTCCACTCTACCATATTATTTTGTATTGTTTTATGTAAATTCTGTAAATTGTCTGCTCTTATGCTTGTTCTTTTTATCATTTTGTTGTGTACAGTATCCTTTAATGTTATGAAAGGCGCTTTTCAAATAAAATGTATTATTATTTCTGTTAAATGACAGCAACAAAACAGGGTCTTTACTTCTGTATCTTAACCACTTCCCATTGTTATTTCTTTACATAAAAATCTTTAACTTTTTTAAACATTGCTTTTTATGTTCATATGCAGCCCTAATGCGTGCGTGTGTGTGAACACACAAGTTTGAATATATAAAATGGTGGGCCTGTGTGTGTTGTGTGTGTGAACATGTGTAAACTCAGATGACAGGAGTACAAGTGTAGTGTTTGCTGGTGGGACTGTTGGGAATGCTGTATAGGATACCTGTTCGTGAAGGATGAAATGATGCTTGTGGGGCAGAAAAAAATTCAGTACTCGGTGCAGTAGAAGAACTCCCAAACGCTTCAAAATTTGCAAAGTCTGAGCTTGCATTAGCACTCTGTGCTGCTGTATACCACAAACAAACAAAAACAACGGAGAGATTAATATTCTTTGTGAAATATTTATTGAAATGTGTCCATTGCAGTGACCTCTTCGTTCAAAATTTGTTAAAATTTTGTTTGTTTTGCAAATCATGTGGCAGTGATGAAGCGTGTCAAATGTTTCACATTACAATATATTGGGCGGTGAAGCACTAGATTTTTACGCTGATATTCAATATACGGCACTACTCCATAAATTAGTCAGATGAGTTATGTTTAAAACTTATGATGTGTGTGTTCCCTCCAAGCACTGCCAAATAATGCCTTTAAGTAGACAAAATTGTACATAATTACACGTATACCAATATGCTGAACACTGATTAGACATAAATCGGAATCTAAAGTCATGCCCCACATAAACCAGAAAGCTATGTTAAATGTGGTAGTAATTGCTCTGACAGCAGCAGACAGTTTGAGTAGCCGGTGTTACGACGACATTAAATAGCAATCTAATAGCAAGACTTCCTTTCACATCGTCATTTCAGTGCACAGGATTGCCAGCTTGTTTGCAACATGTAGCAATAAATATACTGACTGCCAAACAGCCTTCGACTTCGGGGGATCCAATGATAATTTTACGAAAAATAAATGCATTTTGTTTCCATTCCATTCACTTTTCTTAGGAAACCAGCTAATAATATGCAATTGACAATGACTAAAATAATGCAAAGCTTAAGAGGTCTTTAAAGCATATCTAGGATATTTCCGAAAGCTTAAGGGCTTTTTTACATAAACTGCACAAAAAACTTCTGAAAACTCACACAAACTTTTACATCAGAGCTAAAGGTTTGTTCACTAAAATTCAACCACAAACTACACCACACACAGTACCTGCTACTTCATGCTGTACATCATGTTGTGATGTACCACGCCTATCCATGAACCTTTTTTACGAGCATCTTTGCAGAAGCATAAATCAACCTTAACGCTCATCCGTCAGTTGCTGAATGTGTGACGGCATAAAAGTGTGTTTGTCAGAGAGAAAGTAGCTGAAAGGTGTCAACGGCTATGTGAAGTTTTACCTGAATGACTATTGAAATGTGCAAAGTTGGCGAAGTTTGTGCCACCTGTGGACTGAGAGGGCAAAGCGGAAAAGATGTCTCCGCCCAAATCGCTGAGCAGATCGAACTTCCTGTCCTGCTGAGCCAAATGAGTATGCGACACTACAGGGGACTGAGAGGGACAAAACATGCAAGTAAACAAAACTTTTCAGATGGAGCAAGGGACATTACGGTGAAGAGGGAAAAACAAAAACATTTACAGAATATACTGTAATGAGAACAGAGGCAATAATAGGAAAAAACTGTGTGCAAACCAAAGTTTCATATTTGACGTATTCTACACTAAACACAACTACTATACAATCCAGGTACTGCCTAGGAAGTCAAAGCCAATTCAGATTAAGGTAGAGGTTAAATCTTAAATTATGGATTCAAACTGACACTCTTCATACTAATTCATTAATTTGCAAAAAATTGGCAAAAAATTTCATGATAACGATAATCTCCTACAGGTCTTTATTACAAAAAGCGGCTCATGGCCCATTTATGTGTGCAATCTTATCACTATAAAATATTTTGGAATCTTTCAAACAATACATACAATTTATTATTATTTAATTAAGTACTTTCTTAAATACATTTTTTAAACAAACACCGTATTGTAATTGATAATAATTACACAGGTTTTTGTCACAAGTGAGTTTCTTACTTGGCTAGGTGTGTTTCTGCTGAGGTGCAGAGCAGGTGCTGTTTCTCCCAGCAGGGTTTTGAGGGGTCGCACCTCTGGAGTACTGCTGGTGCTGCTGGCTGATGAGCCTGAAATGGAGGCATGAACAGAAGCTACCACTTTAGCCTGGTCTGAGGAAACATACCTGAGAGAAAGAGAACAAAATAAATTTGTCCAAGTTATCATTCTTCTTGGGGAACTTATTCAATGTATTGCCAAGAAAGTCAGGTCATGAATTTCCATGAAAACAATCTAAGCAAAAATACACAAACATGCAAAACTCCCAGGCAGCCTCCCAACTTGCCCCATTAGGTTCTAAAAGAACTCTTAAACACAGTGATTAAGTTGGAGAATTATTATTATCATTATCATTATTATTATTAATAAAATGCTACAACTGGTTAAAAAAACAATCTATTCAGAAAAAAAAATTTGCTCACCATCGCTTTTTTTCATATTTTTCCTGAAGAAATTCTTTGGCTTTCTGGAGTTCCCTAAAGTCTGGAATGGCAGAGGTTCTGTCATCGTACAGGCCCAACCATACCTGTCTGCATATCTGCACAAGCCACAGCCACATTGAGAAGAAATAGATCAGAAAGAGTAAAAATGATTTCTAACACCAGCACAAAAATAACAAACGTATTCTTTGGAACAAAACAACTGATATAAATCTGAAACATATTCTCTCACCAAAACAGGCATTCCTGTTGAGTGGTTCAACAGAGCCAGATGAGAAACCAAGACTATGCAAACTCAAGTGACCCAGACACCCAAATTCATTTTATGAACCAAATATCTCTTCATCATTTCATCAGCTCCAAAAGAAGACTAATTTTCCAAAATGTTATTTGCTGGTTTTGACAAGTTGCAAACTTACTGAACAAAATGTACTGCAAAACTGAACATAAATTCCTCCATAAGCTGTAAGCTACACACTATTGCATACCTCAAGTCATACAGTCCTTCAGATGTTAACACTAAAAAGCGAAATTGCCCATACACCAATCAGAACTCATGAGGCATAAACATGAATAAGCTAAATTGTACACACAAACAAACAAACATCTCTCCTAATGCCGTGTATTAAGCAGCTGATTTGAGAGTGAAAGTGAAAAGTGGTGGAGCCAGGAAATTTTCATTGGGGTGGCCTGAATGAATCGGTGATCATGTTTGTGGTAGCACCACTAAACCACACACTGCAACAATATTTGGAATGAGGGTCATTGGTGGAAAATATCAAATATATGGTTTATCCAACTTTTTTCCTTATTTCTGCAGACAAAGTGATAAAGAAGCCTACGTTATACAAATGTAGCACATTTTAAAAGACAGTTGTAACAGGTATTACTACTTTGCTGAGAGATGTTCAGCTTGGCTTATGGCGATCAGAAGGATTATGGGGAGTGTATCTAACTTTAAGCTATTCTTGCTTGCGAGTTAGCTTGCTATGGGTCCCAAACAATTAAATAAGTGTACAAACGCAATCTCTCCTCTGATATTAAAGATTAGCGTATGAACCACTGCTACTAGTGATGTTACGAGATGTGCCAAGGCTTCGAAGCGCATGTCGAGTAATGGAGAGGGCGTTTCCGCGAATCGCGTATCGATGTTTGCATCATTTAGGGGAGGAGCCGAAAATGATGACGTCCGAAGCCTCGCTGCTAGGCTGTACCACGTGACTGCTTTGGGAAGTGGTTCAGATTTTGCAGCGAAGTATAAATCCCTCAGGCTTCATTCAAAATGTGGGTTTTTGATAGACAGTTGCGGTCAGGTCAGAGTTTTGATAGTTTGGATACTAGAGTTTGGATAGCGTTTATATAGTTTGGAGATACTTTAGAGATATAATTTGAAGATTTACAAGAGTGAGGAGAGAAGTATAGGTAAGGGGATGAAGCCAGCTAGGAAGAGGAGGATTTCCCCTGTGTGGGAAAATTTTGAACGGATAACTCCTAATAAGGTTAGCTAAATCTAACATTATTTCAGACGCATTCGGTTTGCTTATCAAGAACTATTATTCACGATTTCCTATTTTATTCAAAGGTGAGGTGTTTGTGTTCCAAGGATTTGGGGTACAATTCCAACACCTCATCCAAGCTAAGGCATTACCGTGCCTTACATGACAATAAGGAGGAAACTGGAGTTAAACCCAACCAAGGTAAGTCATTAATAATAATAATACATTTTATTTGCTTAGAACACTCAAGGACACTGTACAACAAAATAGTAAAAGAACAAGAATAAAAGCAGAAAATTTACAAAATCTACATAAAATAATCCAAAATAAAATGACAGAGTGGAGAAATTTATGTTGAGTAAGCAATTTTGAACAGGTGAGGCAGCGAGATGGAGTGGTGATCTGAACCAAGTCAGACAAATACTGAAGGGAGAGGTGGTGGACGGCCTTAAATGTGTACAGAAGAATTTTGAAATTAATGCGATGTTTAACAGGGAGCCAGCGAAGCTGCTGCAGAGCGGGAGTGATGTGGAGGATGGAAGGGGTCCTGGAAATAACATGAGCAGCTGGATAAGTTCTGGATAAGTTGGAGCTTATGGAGGGATTTTTAAGTAAGGCCAAATAAAAGTAAATTGCAGTAATCGATCCAGGAAGCGACAAGGCTATGGACAAGTATGGCAGTGGCAAGTAGTGTGAGAGAAAAGAGACGATTGATGTTGAGTAAATGGAAGTATGCAGACTGAGTGACATTACTGATGTGTGCATTGAAAGATAAAGTGTTGTCGAGGAGGACACCCAGACTTTTCACCTGCGGAGAGGGTAAAACCAAGTTGTCGATTTTAATTTAAAAAATTATCCGTTTTGGCTAGTGTAGATTTAGAGCCTACCAGAAGAAACTCTGTTTTGTTACTGTTAAGTTTAAGAAAATTTGAAGAGAACCATGATTTAATTTAAACTACGCAGAGGGTAAGGGAGGATGGGGGAAGAGTGGAATCAGGTTTAGTGGACAGATAGAGCTGGGTGTCATCTGCATAACAGTGAAAATGAATATATTTACGAAAGATGTTCCAAGAGGAAGAAGACAGATAATGAAGAGAAGGGGCCCCAGGACAGATCCCTGGGGCACACAGATGATAACAGGGGAAGGCTGAGAAGTGAACAATTTAAGTTGGATGAACTGAGTGCAGTCAGACAAGTATGATTACAATATTACAAACGCACTATAACAATTTTTCCATGTTGACTTTAGTTTATTGTGCAAATAAAGACAGGTATCAGACACTGTATTTATTCTCTTCTAACTAGCCACCAGAAAACAAGAGCTGGATGAAGCCCTCATCTCCATGATAGTGAAGGAAGCACAGCCCTTCAGTATTGTGGATGATGTTGGATTCAGGACATGTGTCCAAACTGGATCCCAATTATTATTCTTGCTCTTGCATTTTTGTGCACGCCAGCATCTTCTGTGCCATGTGAAAGGGTGTTTTCAAAGGCCGAAGAGGTTGTGTCAAAAAAAGGAATTGCTTAAAACAAAAAACGGAGAAACTGTTATTTCTGAATAAAAACAAATAAAATCTCCCGTTCTGTATATCATTGTCCAAGTTACACAAGCATATTTAGTGCATTATTACTAGTTCCACAAGCACTTTCACTGTCCCCTGCCTGCTTAAGCCCATGCTATTTTCCTGAAGTGACAGAAAAACATTACACAACCTGCCATATCATATGATACTACCATTTTGTGAAATTTACACACAGAATACACAGAATAAGGCCATTACTGGTGCCGACTGCAGCCCCATAACCATCAGATGGCATCTGAAACGGAAGGGCTTCAAAAACAAAAAACGTCTTCAAAGGCCTCGTCTCCTTGAACGCCACAGAACTGACCAAACATGGGACATTGAAAGCTGGAAGAAAGTTTTTTTCTCAGATGAGAAAAAATTTAACCTTGATGGTCTTGATGGTTTCCAACATTAATGGTATGACAAGCAGATCCCATCTGAGATGTTTTCTACACGCCACAGTGGAGGGGGTGCCATAATGGTCTGGGGTGATTTTTCCTTCAGTGGAACAATGGAGCTTCAGGAAGCGCAGGGGCGTCAAACGGCCGCTGGCTATGTCCAGATGTTGCAGAGAGCATCCCTCATGACTAAGGGCCCTCGTC
>JBBPCY010000001.1:27572675-27586625 GCA_037974405.1 Brachyalestes nurse | reverse complement strand
TGATTTCATCCATGCTATCGATTGTAATGATGCCTGTTTGTAATGATGTTGTTTATCTCAGATTAGAGCGCTCCGCTCGTGCTGCTTCTCAGAATGTTTGGTTGCTATAGCAACCAGTTGTAGTGGAAAACTGTAGGTCCGAAACAGCGTAGAACCGAACTGAGCTGGTACCAGTCAGTGGAAAACCCCCATTAGTGTGAGTGTGGACCTGGGTGGCTTTAGGTTCATTTGTGAATAGTTCAGCTGTAGCATGAATTTGATATGGCCTAAATGAGTCTGGCTCTTACATGAAATGGGCTGGTCTAGGTCTGGTGAGCTCTGATTGAGTATGTGTCAGTCAATGAAAGAGTATATAATACCTGTCTCCTTAAAGCAGTAGCATCGCCCACAGCCATGTCATCTACTCCACCCTCCATCGTTGTGTCCAGTGTCGATAGTGCATACCTGTGAAAAATAACATGCGTTTTTTTTTTTTTTAAATAAACACTACATATCCCATAACACATAGGCAACTGCTTTGAGTGGAAGCACTGAGCATCTGTCCTAGACATGGAGACTTGAAATAGAGTATGAGAGGAAGGAGGAGAAACAGTGTGGAAAAGAAAAACACAAAGAGGGCAGAGGAGTACCTGTTGTCATGCTGGACATTAGAGGAGGTGGAACCCCCTCTCAGAGAAGGCTTGCTGAGGAGAGGGAGAGTGGGCAAGACAGGACAGCAAAGGAAAGGGAAGAAAAAAATAGAGAAGATAAGAAAAGAAACACAGACACACCAAATATATTTTTACACTTATTTAAAAATGAACCATACGTTGTCACTGTCACATCATACACTCCATTTTTTCCACCACAGTTAATTTTTTACACCATTAAAGACACATGCAGCTCTTTATATTGTCTAAATATGTTATCCTTAACTGACAAACAAATGACAAAGGACTTTTTATAATGACTGGGATTAAAAACACATTATATTTACACACACATTAAATCATTAAATAATCCACATTGGTCATGCTTTACAGTAAATATTAGTACATGATGTATTAATGTCATTCATGCACAGAACAGCAACCTTACATCATTTTTTCTGCATAAATGGGATCTATAATGGAATCAGACATTCTCAAGTCATTAAAGTAGAGAAATAATAATAATAATAATAATAATAATAATAATAAATCTACACAACCCAAATATATAAGTTTTATTCACTGACTGCACTGTGACCTAAAACAAACTGTATTTTTTTGGAGAAAAAAGTGAACCTCTGCTTTCAGTAATAGATGTGAATACCTTGAGCAGAAATCAAACATTTTCAGTATAAGTCCTGCACATGAGCTTAAGGAACGGCTTTAATTTTGTGATACTGGCGGGCTTTCTTACATGAGCTCCACTCTTTAGGTCCTGCCTTATTATTTCTGGTGGATTATGACCTGGACTTTGTCTGTCACTCTGGAATGCAAAATTTGTTCTGCTTCAGCCCTTCTTTGGTATACTGACTGGTCAAAGCAAGTTCAAGCAAGCCATGCTGCCACCACCATGTTTCACAGGTGGGATGTCTACTGAAACTGCAAATTTGCCTTTTGCAAAACTTTAAACAGAACAGTACTTTTCTTCTTGGAGAGTAGTAGCTTCCTGTTTGCTTATACCACACTACTATTGCTTGATATCAGCTGGTACAAAATGCGCCTGCAGATATATAGATCTTACTCTGAGGTTATCTGTGATCTCATGGAATATTTTATGCATTGCACTTGGGAGTGTTTTTAGCAGGACAACCACTCCTGAGTAATTCCTGATGTGTAGAAATCTTTTCCGATTTGTACACATCAGTAAAATGGCGAAGCAAAAGGTTCACTTATTTTTTCCAATATACACATTTAACAATTAATCAACTGGTTTAATTTGCATTTATTGTTTTATTGCTTTTTAAAATACCAAAAACATGTCTGATCACATTATAGGTAAAATGTATATAAAAATTCACGTAATTCTACCAGGCCACTTGTTCCATGCTCACAGCTAATAATGTTAGAGCTAGTCTTGAGGTGACCACAGTGACTTTTCAGCAATTCCCGAAAGGGGTTTTAAGGTCAAAGCTGTGAAAGTAATTTGAATACTGCAAAATATACATAAAGTAAATGAAAGCTTCAATTTAAATGCTGCATGCACATGTCTCAATGGTCTACAAACAAAAATGGTATGATTAAAAATAATTAAAGCTCACAAAAAAGAAAAGAATAATGATTTTGTGCACAGAGTCCAAAGGTCCAACAAAAGTTAAAGTGGCAAACGCTGTAAATGACAAATCACTAATAACACCAGGATGTCCACGCACACATGACACAGA
The DNA here is from genome assembly GCA_037974405.1 of Brachyalestes nurse. NCBI lineage: Eukaryota > Metazoa > Chordata > Actinopteri > Characiformes > Alestidae > Brachyalestes > Brachyalestes nurse. The sequence goes on along the minus strand of JBBPCY010000001.1, from coordinate 27,584,275 downwards.
AAACAAAATAATGGGAGTTCACTTAACAACCAGGCTAAACTGTGTCCAACAGAACCACTTCTGCACGCACACTATATGACCAAAAGCATGTGGACCACTTCGGTGTTGTCTATTTCAGCCAAAACGATTGCTAATAGATGCATACAAGTAGAAAGGGTTACACTGAAGTGCGATGACTTTCATTCAAGGGGTGCCCCCTTTCCAACATGTCAGTTAATCAAATTTCTGCCCTGCTAGAGATGTTCCTGCAAACTGTGAGCGTTAGTATTTTTAGTATGAAGTGGAAATGAAGTGGAAAATATTCAATCCACCATTCAGCCTTGGTTGCAACAACCACTACTGAGCCCCAAACTGGATGCAAAGTCAGCACAAGAATAGGAACTTCACAAATTAGGTTTCCATGTTGCATACATGTCTAAGATGCATCATTGTATAAAAATACTGCCAGCAGTGGAAAAGCATTCTTTTGTGTGATGAAGCATGCTTCATCATGTGGCAAAGATGAATAAATCTAGGTGTTGAAGCTTTGTGTGGAGGAACTTTACAGAGCCCTGAGGACAAACCCATCCAAACTCTTTAGATAAACTAGAATGTCAACTGTGAGCCAGTGTTAACCCCACTCACGCTCTTGTAGCTGAATGGAAGTGAATACTTAAAGCCACACTCCAAAATCTAGTGGAAAACTTTCCTAGAGGAGAGGCCTATGCTTCCTATAGCATGAAAAAGGGACAAACTCCATGGGGTTTTGAAATGAGAATGCAACGTTTAAGCGTCCACATACTTTTGGCCTTCGGGTTTGACACATTATTTCTATTCGAATCAGGCCTGGACTTTGTCTCGGTCACTCTGGATTGCAAAATTTCTTCTGCTTCAACCCTTCTTTGACTGGCACGTTCAGGCAAGCCATGCTGCCACCACCATGTTTCACATGTTGGATGAAATTCTTATGCTGAAATGCTCTGTTGAGGTTTCACCAAATACAATGTTCTCATTTAAGCTATAATCTTTTCTTCCGTGCTCAACCATCTACCAAACATTTTTCTCAGGAGTCATCTGGCAAAACCTAGAACTTTACATCCAAGCCAACTCCATATTAACAGGGTTTTGAAATGAGAACGGAATGTTTAAGTGTCCACATACTTTCGGCCACACAGTATATGTTTATGTATGTTTGGAGCTTGAAACAACAATGTCTGGACATAGCAAAAACAGAAACCAGGGGTCAAATGCGTGAGGTCACAGGCTGGCGGGGGATGGCCGGGGAGACGGAGCACCTGCGCTGATTCTCGTCCAAAACCTCGAGGACTTGCCGATAGGCCCGGCGTGTGGTGGACTGGATGAAGGAGAGGACGCCTCGGGCACTGGACAGACTCTGACCATCCTCAGCCAGAGTGGATACAGCACGCAGAGCAGAGGGAGGTGAAGGAGTCACACTGATCACACACACATATACAGAGAGAGAGCGAGAGAGCGAGAGAGAGCGAGAGAGAGCGAGAGAATAGAAGGGAATCAAAAAATAAAAAAAGGAAATTCAGCAACAAGGGGAAATGAAAAGTTAACAAGAGAGTGGGAGAAAGATTTAAGATTTAAAAAGGAACAAATAAGTTGGGAAACAAAATGACAGGGAGGGAGAACACAGAGAGAATAGAGAGAATAAAGGAAACGAAAACAAGAGCAAAACACCACTCAGTCACAGAACATCCTCACAGCCACATGAATGCATGTCTGTCTCCTGTCCCGCATGCAAAATTGCACACACCAAGGCGAGCACACACTACAAGCCCTCCAAGCCCTTCAGTACAATTAAAACTCTCAGAAACATCAGCACATAATCCAAGCCTTCTAACCCAACTCAGCACAGCTTCATGGTTTAAGCAGGAAAGGAACACCACCACTACTGACAGAATTGTTTTCCATGCGCGAAAAGAACCAAGACTCAAAAGGGGAAACCATCTTCCTCGGGTCAACCCGGAGAGACAGAGAAAGGCCTTTGTGTACAGATTTAATCACTGCTGAACAGACTGGCCGTCTACAGATACACTTAAGAGTCAGTAGAGCTAGTTTTTGTTGGAGTCTAAGTATCATATCTGTTAACTCTACTTCCTGTGGTCATTCAGACCAGATTCCTAAGTGTTTATTATCGTTTTGTATTGTATTCCTTCCATGCCCACTACTCGCATTACTACACTACTACTACTACTACAACAGTCATTTGGCAGACGATTTTATCCAAAGCGACTAACAATATGAGCACACAATCAAGCTTCAGGACAGTGTGAGAACCAGAAGCAAGTGTTAAGGGCTAAATGTATGTAAAAGTAGTGCATTAGGAGAGATGATGCTCTCTGAAAAACTGAGCCTTCCCGAGGTGTTTGAAGCTAACGAGGGATTCTGCTGCCCTCGGCATCTTAGGCAGCTCATTCCACCAGCAGGGAACCACAGAAGAGAGTTAGCCATGCAATGTGCTTTTGTCCATTTTTAAACATGTCAGTATTTAACACAGTGGCAGAAACCACAAAAGCAAACCTATTTGAAATGACTGAACTGCTGGATGCACTTGGACACAAGTGTATGATGATTTGGGGGCCACAGTTTCTGATGCTAAAATGGGCCTCATAAGCCCATAATACTTGTGTGTTAGTCACATTAGTCTACACACTTGAAAATAAACGTATAAAAGGGGCTCTTCTGAGTAATGTTATCCTTTCCATGGAGGTTTCTTTAAAGGACCATTTGAAATGAGTGGTTTAAGAGTGAGATGAGTGCTTTAAAGAACCTTTACATAGCGGATAAGAGTTAGAACTTTACATCCAAGCCAAGAACCATTCAGAATATCACAGAGGCAAACTTTGGAAACTGCAAATATCTGCAAAAAAAGCACATTTGCTTTTTTTGAGAGCCCTTTGCAAACGTAAATTAACTCAATAACACAGGACAGCAGGGCAAAGAAATTGTATGAATGGATCAAAATTAACAAAGAAATGCTAAAAGGAATCTGATCCACTTCCAGATCAGCTGGCAGATACAAAGTGCCAATCAGATGAGTGGAAGATGCAGCGAAGAGCATAAAAAAAGAGGATAAAAAAAGAGGGAAAAAAGTGCTGTATACTAAAGGCACCTCAGCTTTACTAACCTCAGGTTACCATGTGGACCACTGGAATAACAAAAGCCAGCAAGTAGTTCAAATATTGATGTGTGTCCGCACTGTGTGTTCAATTTAACCGGTACATCTTTTTTGTAGACTTCCTTGGAACGAGAAGTGGGCAATCTCATCAGTGTCACCATATGGAGCAATATGTGGCTGTGAGTATACTGTGGTGAAATAGGAAATCTGATTGCAGATCAGTGCTGATTTAGATTGAAGAACACCTTCAAAACAGAGGTGACAGCAGCTGGATACGACTGCCTTTATGAAAGTTCCTGACTACAGAGTAGTGTGTAGGCCAGTGCGATAGGCCGATGGTCATGACCTGATGGCAGTGTTTCAAAAGAGATAACTGCTGTGCTGGGAAAGAGAACGGAACAGAATATTTTTAAAATAAGAATAAATAAATACATACATACAATGTAGCGCTTCTGTTAAATCAAAGGATTATCATGGGGCATTAAGAGCGGCAGAGCTGAATTCCTCTCACCCTCATAATCCTCATAATTATTTGTCAAGGTTTCAAATAATGAAACAATAGTAAAAGACCGAAATGCATAAATGCTTCCCTAAAGGGAACCAAAACATCTGCCATGGCCATGATGTCACTAATACTTCCAGCTCCAGCACAATGGGTTGCAGAGTTCAGTGTTTTACTCTTCTGAGGTGTATGTCTAAGCAAAATACCCCAGTATTATATTGTATTTATAGCTACTTTGTATAACTGCAAAATAGCCACTTCACGAAAGTTACGGCTCTAGCAAGTGATTTTTAAATATAATTATTATAATGGTATTATAATTATAATGGTGACTCAGAGTGTTTTGAACGCAACTAGCACACAGGTCCGATTTGTTAATATAGGGTGGGTGTCAAGCCCTCTCCCAACATCAGAGTTCTGCCAATTATTGTCTGTAAATTTGACAATCTTCAATGCTTTTAGGATGTGAATCTACCACTCCGGCAGGCTAGTTTTTATGTCCAAAACAGCAAAATGTCATGCAGTGGTGAAGGTCTGCACTTTCTGTAAGATGAATTAGAAGAGGTTTGCTGCAGTAAATTCAGAATAAACATATTCTACACTCTGAAGATTCTCTACAAAGGGAAGCCAATAACATACAAGACTTATTTAACATTAGAATTTCAATCAATCAGTAAAGACAGCAAAGAAAGGAGATCTTAGTAGACAGCCAGACCGCGTGTGTGCCTTTGCAAAACGGCAGTATATGACTCTTTCAATGCCTGTAATGCTTGTATTGGGTGTATATGTAATGCACTGCGAATATGCTTATATGCAGCTGCAGTAACATGCACAAGCCAGTAGAGGTCAGCACACTACTGCTACAGCAGACGAAGAGGAACAGAAAGACAAATACACAACTCACCCCCTTTGAGATGGCACCACAACACAGACAAAGAAAAAATAGAAAGAGAACACAATGTGTTTGAGGAAAGAGTTGAAAAGACAGAGGGGTAAAAAGGCAATGGATCACACAGGTGTGGGTTTGTGTTGTACTCACAGGGAGTCATTTCTGGAGAGCTGGCCATTGTGTCGGACAGCCGTGTTTTCACTGACTGAGCGCTCTCTGCGTGACTTGCTGTGGGAGCGCACCTGTGTGTGAGTGAGAGATATTTATTTACTAATTACTGTCAAGTTGTTGCAATAAGTAGTTCCGTAAGGGGCCTTAAAGGAGTTTAAGGGGCCCTCACAAGTACATGGACATGGTAATGATACTGGCAGAGAAATATATAACAGTTTTTCTTCCAAAATTTACTGGGGGTCTAGAGTGGCTTAAGTGTCTAAATGCTGGGCCTGTCATTGGTAGACTATACTAATATTTCATGTGAAAGGGGGAGAACTAGCTAGTGGCTCAAATCGTGCAAAACTAAACTGGGGATAAAAGAAGGGAAAAATTCTAATTTTTTATTCTTGCATAGTAAATAAACTTAAAGTCCTATATACAGTATATATTTTCCAGACTTTCTACTTTTAACGTAGTCTTGAGGAACAGTTCTCCAGGCTTCCTGAAGGACTTTCAAAGATGTCATTTTCAGTCCAGTCCCTGAACCTGGCCAATTTTAGAGGAATGTTTTTGTTAAGCAACATTGTGAGCTATGTATGAGCCATTCAAGCATATTAAAGGCATCTAACTTAAAGCATTAACCAGTGAAGAAACAGGCACAGATTGTCAGGGTGGCACATTACCTCTTCACTGGCCTGGGCACTACTTCTTTCCAATTCCAGAAAGTCCAAGGGCCTTTCACTGAGTGTGAGGACGCGTGGAGGAGTCTGAAGAGAGAGAGTTTCCAGAGGGGTGGACTGGATGAGGTCCAAATCTCTGGGTCTGGAGAACTCGTTGTCCTCAGCATCACCTGCAGAAAAGTGAAAAGTGACATCATAATTCTAATTCACATCATTCCTCAAATTCATAAGTATCTACTGCAAAAAAAACCCTAAACAAAAACATAATTATAAAGAGAAACCCTGAACAAATGCATGGTGTACTGCAAGTTACAGTTAAGATCCTACCATGCTCTGTAGTTTAAAAAATGCTAAGAAGGATCACTTCGATTCTGGAGCAAGTGACCAAGACCCTCCCTATAATACAGGCAGTACAGAGTGACACATGTAATACCAGGCTTCATTAATGTAGCTTTTAGAATGAGAAATACTTTATTTTTTCCCCAGAACACTTCATAATTAATTTGTTTTCTCATGCTTTTCCAGATAGGTAATTTTAAATCAAAGTCCATCATAAACACTTAGCATGCCCACAGACGAACAGTGACTACAGCTGTCTACGGATCAAACTTAGAGGTACACTATATCGACAGAAGTATTGGGATGCCTAACCATTCCACCAACAGGGACTTTAATGGCATGACATGTCTCTGTGGGAATTTGTGCCCATTCATTCTGTAGAACATTTATCTGATGCTGGAAAAGAAGGCCTGACTTACATTCTCATCCAACATCAGTCCTCCCAAAGGTGTTGGATGGGGTTGAGGTCAGTTCTATGTGGGCCAGTCAAGTTCTTACACACCAAACTCCTCCAGCCATGTTTTTATAGACCTTGCTTTGTGCACTGGGGCAGTCATGCTGGAATAGAAAAGGTTCTTCCCTTGTGTCCACAAAGTTGGAAGCATGGCTTTGTCCAAAATGTCTTGGTATACTGAAACATTAAGATTACCTTTCACTGGAAGTAGGGGGTCTAGTCCCGGGTTTCTCAACCACTGGGCCGCGGACCTCTGATGGGCCGCGAACAGGTCATTGGTCCGCAATTGGTTATTTACAGGGATTGACGTAAATGGTATTCAAATGCGTACCTAATTTGAGTAACTTCATACTGGACCTCTAAGTACCACCACTCAGGAAAGGAAAACCTTAAAAAGAAAAATAATAAGGACGTTTTAAATTATAGTTCCTTCTGGCCCACGCAGCCTCGCTTCTGCACCAATCAAAATTCAGTCAGAGCAGGTCTGATCTCAGCGCTCCTGACACAGCGTGCCCCGCCCCCTCGACTTCCCGGCCCGCCCCCTCCACTTCACAGTCCAGAGAGGAGTGATCTGCCCCTGCGGTCCAGGATAAACTTTTGGAGATCCCGTGTGATGCTGGGTTACAGTCGAGATCCGAGTTCTGTCCATCATGCTGCGAGGAAAATCCCCAGCTGAGTGAGATGCAGTTAAAACGATCTCGCCTTTCCTCTCCACGTATCTGAGCGAGAGGCTTTTTCTCACTTGATAGCCACAAAAACAAAGTACAGAAACAGGCTGAACTCAGAAACTCGCTCCGAGTGGCTCTGCCAGAGTGCCTTCCTCATTTCGACCAGTTAGTGACCAGAAAGCAGACACACACTTCATATTAGAATGTTGATTTTACATATTCGGTGTCAAATAATCCCTGTGGGTGACTAGACCTGTCATTTAATTTTGGTGAAAAGTCAGTTTGTACGTTCAACACCATTCGGCAGTGTTCAAAAGTATAGTGAAAAGAGGGGGAGCGGTGTTGACTCGTAATGGTTCCAGCGCCCACATTTTGAATGTGTACCAATTATGAATGTAGGTACTCATTACAGTACTGGAGTGGGCCTTGGCAGCATGCTGTGATCGATAGGTGGGCCTTAATGTTGAAAAGGTTGAGAACCATTGCTCTAACAAACCTCCTTATACTCGTTAGCTCATCAACACGCCCTTCAGGAGTGGAATCAGGTGTGCTGGGGCGGGCAGAGGAGCAGAGCGTGTGAGGAGCTGGCTTTAGCAGTTTCTGAGGGAGGACTACGGCCCCAATGTAAAGGCCTCCATAAAGAAGAGAACATTTCACTGTGCAAAGTCAGCACAGTAAAGGCCACAGCATTACCAAGCATGAATTAGACATTAGCTCCTCTCTGCAGTGTACTTACACTCTTAAAGCAGACGTATCCTCAGACTGGACTTCCAATCTTCTGCCACATAAGTGAACCCCTTTTTGTAACTATGAATAACAGTTAAAGCCATTAAAGTGTTCCTCTGAAGCCAAAGGGACTGCATTTCTGAGCTTATAGATTGTTTTCCCTCATTAATTTTGTCGGGGACCGTTAGGTTTGAGCTGTTTAGGGGTATCATGAACCTGCAACCTGTTTATTACTGCTACAATATAGTCCTCTGTGTTTTCACACTGTTTCAGCCCTTAAAGCGAACTCAGATCGATTAGTCAGCATTTTTTGCATATATGTGAACACGCCAGACGAACTCAGACCCCTCTGAAACGAGCCATCTCTCCATCAGCTGAAGAAAGATAGTAGCATAGATCTTTGTGGAAAATGTAGAAGTTTGGTTGAGCTTTTTTACTCTTATGGAGAAAAAAAATTCCCAAGAATAGTGAATGTGAAGAAACAATGACCCCATCTGAGCTGAAGTGGAGCAGAACCAAGTCCCCTTCCAAATGAACTCACAGTGTAAACAGAAAAGGGACTGAATTCGCTTTCTGTCGGACCACTTCTAGAGTTCAGTTCCTGTAAAGAGGACTATATGTGAAAACACCCTTAACTGAACTCCTCTAGTCCTCTAGAAGTGGTCCAAAAAGAGGACCAAGAGAAAAAGGAACTCAGTTCTTTTTCTGTTCACACTGTGAGTTCATTTGAAAGGGGACTCGGTTCTCTTTCTGCTCCACTTCAGCTCAGATGGGGTCTCAGTTCTTTTTCTGTTCCTTATCCAACCTGCCGCCTCTGTTCCTTCACCTTCACCATTCTTAGGATTTTCTCCACATAAGAGTAGATGGTTAAAAGCTCTACCAAACTTCTACATTTCCACAAAGATCTCTTCTACTGTTGTTCTTCAGCTGATGGAGAGCAAGAATGCTTTGAGGCTGAGCAGCTTGGTAGAGAAACCTGATCATGACAAGAATCTCTTGGTCCCCTTTATTTATGTATTTATTTATTTATTTCTTTTTTATTATTATCATTTATTCCACCTACCGATGTGGTCTCAGTTCGGTTCGTCTCAGAGGGATCTGAGTTCGCTTCAAGGGCTGAAACGGACCAAGTGTGAAAGCACCCTAAACCACACAGGGGTCACAAGGGTCAGTTCTAGTGATGCACAATTGGAATCAATGTGCATGGCTTTGAGATGCATGCCATGGCTTTGAGATGCATGCCGACCTTGTTTGTGTTTCTTTAGGCCTGACACACGGACACAAACGTACAGTACATTAGGGGCGAATCTGATGACCAGCGCTGGTGCGGTAGTTCCAGAGATTTGATTTGTCGACGGGGGAGGGGTCACCTTCACGACTGAAACATTTTAATTTAGATCTGGGGGATTCATAAAACATTCAAGGCTGTAGCTTGGGATGACCCGACCTGGACGACTGGGTACGGCTACATTTGAGTAGGGCTGTGCGATATGGACAAAAGAAACCTATCACGATTTTTTTGAACAAAATTGCGATTTCGATTTTAATCACGATTTTGCCACACACAGATGTTTTATAGTGTGAATACGAAACATTTTTCCCAAAGGAAAACAAATATATCTTTATCAATGACCTGTAACATGTCTCTAAAACAGACAAAAGGCCAAATTTTTTGCCATGCATAAGTCATAGACCTCTTTGTGACGCTGCCACAGGTGTTGAAATAGGTTTGTTGTATTACTCTGTTTCACTGCAATGACAGACTGACAGGTCTTAAAAATTACCTGGCTCTGTGATACATCATCTTTCCTGTATCTTTCCTGCGCTTTTTTTGAGCACCAAGTCCTCCTGTGCTGAACTCCTCATCTCTGTTTCTGCAGTCGTTAAGCTCAGTCTCCTGTTCTCGCGCTCTGTTTAGGCGCGCTGCGTTGTGATTGGTTCGAATAGCATACCGTGGGAAAAATCGGGAGCGCAGAAAAAATCTTGCGATTTAGAAATTGCGCATATTCACATTGCGATTTCGATACGATTTCGATTAATTGCTCAGCCCTACATTTGAGTCGAGTTAAAATGTGAACACAATCAAAAATGCATTTTGACCAAATCTGAGCTGACATAGGAAGGGTTTCTGCAGGCCACACCAATTTAGGAATGTTGCCTTAGAGACTGGCGCATAGACACACACACACACACACACACACACACACATATACACACAAATACATTAACTGAAAGAGAACTTACCCACCTTCCTTCCTGCATTCAGTGTGTTTTTCTCACACACAGTCAAACATTCTCTCACTGTGCAGAACCTTCTTAGTCGCCAATTTTTTTTCTCTTGCTTGATTTCTGCTTCTACAGTAAAGAAGCAAGACACACACACACAAACACACACACACACACACACACGCAAATACACAATAGGCGATGAGCAACTAGAAAATTTAAAATAAGGAGATGAACAAACAGGAATACCTGCTCCCCCCGAACACACACTCACAATTCCTTTGTCCACATCCTGTTAGGCACTTGGCAGGCATCCAGGACTAATACACCCGTTTGCGGTTGCATAATGGTACGCTACGCTGAGCAAAGTGTGTGTTGCTGTCACCCGAGGTCCCTGAGAAGTGGCACTGGCATTGATCGCAGTACATCAAAAATCCAATTTAAAAAAAAAGTCCATCTGCGGCCGTCTGCACGAGCCAAGAGGTGCTTAATAATATTCTAAGTGGATCTGTCATTTGGACCGTATACAATCTAATCTACGACACCCTCTAATGTATTACTGATATTTTACAGTAGAAGAGCTTGTTTTAGCCAAATCCTCAAGTGGAAAATCCAATTAGAATCATCCTGCTTCAAAAGGGAGGTGTTCAGAATGTCTCTATACGCAAACCATAAAATAGGTTCCACTTTAAATGAACACTGGGAGGAACTGGACATCTGTACTGGCAAAGCGAGAACTGTGGACCAATCCTGATATCCACCGATACATAAACAAGCCTCCAGGCTGGATTAGCATTACAGAGAAACAGGAAAGGCAAGGCAAGTTTATTTACACAGAACAATTCATAAGTCAATACGTACATTACAGAAAGAACATCAGAAAGACAATGAGGATCACCAGTATTAATCATTCATGTGATAACAGTGCCAGAACGTGATCTCCAGGAAAACGGAGCCTATTAATGTACTGAAAGGAATCGCAATTGGAGTATGTAGCAGTATAATCACGATAATGATATTCTGTCCATATCGTGCAGCCCTAGTACATGGAAGAATCTCCCAACATTTGTTAAAAAACTGAAATAAAGTTAAAAGTGCAATACTATCAAATACTACTCCTAACTGTTTTGTATAGCGTGGCAAAGGCTGAAACAGCCAACAATAAATAATACTTTTGTTCAGAGTCAATCGAAAGAAGTATATAAAGTGGCAAACTGCCCACTATAGGATGGAACATTATCGTGCGAATTTGATTGCGTTCACCCACAAGAGCATGATTGGATGATTCATTCTGGTTCACAAATTCATCTGTAAGGTATGAAAGCATGAAATGGCTCCTAGCTGGAGCTTTAGGCTGGACATGGTGACTCTAGAACATCTCATTCTGTTTTCTACAGAGACTATAATACAAGCTGTTTCCTAATTCAGTGTCTGAGTACTATCAGACATCTAGTGCCAGTGTCCTGGACATTGATTAAGCCTTTGATTTCAGTTTCACGATTTTTAAATTTTTTTCACTGTATCCTTAGACCTATTCTGGGACTGGGGAAATGGTCCCTGGTCTAGTCAGTAGATCTGAAACGGAGCGTGAATCTGATAAACCGGGTAGAAGTACAAGGTGTTTCTAATAAAGTGGACAGGAAGAAAACACGAAGGCTGTTTTCTGCTTGTTGCATTTTCATGCTGGGTGGCACTTGACCAGCTCAGTCAATAGCAGGAAGTGTCCTCAGAGTGTGCAATTACAGAGACTGGAAATTACCTGGAGAGAGAGAGACAGAGAGAGAGAGACAGAGAGAGAGAGAGAGAGAGAGAGAGAGAGAGAGAGAGAGAGAGAGAGAG
>JBBPCY010000001.1:27542568-27563240 GCA_037974405.1 Brachyalestes nurse | reverse complement strand
GAGCCCTCATTTGTATTTTTAGCCCGAGTAGATCAGGTTTTATTCTCCGAAAACCGGGTGTCCCAATACTTTTGTCATAGCATATCTCAGCGGGAATTTAAATTAAAAGACGGGTTTACCTTGGAAAAGAGGCGAATACGGGTTTGCCTTTACATTTTCTTTAAAGGTAATGCATTAAACTGAGTTTAAAATGAAATTAACGTGTTCTGGGAGAATGTTTGGGGGCATATTTAGGGTTTACACTATAAAAAAAAGGGCATTTTTAGGCATTTTTTTTTTTTACCAAAACACAACAATGTGGTTTTTCTACTATTCGCTGGTGCTCTTGGAAAGTAACCCCCGCGAAAAGCGAGGGATTACTGTATATACATTTCACACAATTGGAATTTAACACATGTAAGAAAAATACATTTTGTGACAGCGTAATATTGGCCAGCCATACCAACAAAATTTACTTCAAGTAAAGGATTGAGTGGCTGGATAAACAGTCAGACTGGACCACTTTTGTGCACAGTCTTCATGTCATGAAAAAGTTTACTGCCTCGTTTACTTATTTCCCCTGATTGCATTTATTGCCCCACTAAAAATCAAGCCGTTTGAGTGTTTTCATCTGTTAGGTTGGCGCAAATACGCACAAAAGCTGATGCTGATTTAAGTACAGCTTTGCAGGTATGAAGAACAGCTGTGGACGACTAAAGCACTGATGTACGTCGCTCTGGATAAGAGAGTGCATTTACTATAACAAGTTAGTCTTATAAGCACAACAGACACTTTCAGAGAGCAGGGAGTGATGTTTGTTTATTTGTTTGGACTTGACTGATAACTCATCAGCCACTAATACATGAATATTTGCATACAGTACATGAACAGTTATGTGGAAACACAGCATTTTTATTTGGCCTCCTAACATGTGTTTTGCAGTGGGACATATTTAAAGGTTGAGTTCCAGTGCTCTAGAAGAGACTGAAAAGAGACTCTGTGTGTGTGTGTGTGTGTGTGTGTGTGTGTGTGTGTGTGTGTGTGAGAGAGTGAATTACTATTATGCATATGCTGTTTCTATATTTAATAGAATTTGTTGTGGTGTTAAAAAAGCCCTGGTTCCTCTACTGGAACTCTTAGCCTTTGAAGGCTCCTGCTCTCTGTTCCTCCATCTGAGAGAGCATTTGAAGTCATTGTGCTCAGAAGTGACAGTTGGGTATTGTGTATGGTGTGTGTGTGTGTGTGTGTGTTTCTAACAGTAACTCTCCCTGTTGTCAGACTTTGGCTCCGTTCGGAAAGTCACTCTGGCTCTGAGAGATGAAATGATGTAGTGTTCATTTCTCCTTCTGCATTATTCATGCATTTCCCTCCCTCATTATGTTTTTATGCTGAATTTTATCGAAGGGGTGATTAGGTTTCTTTAAAAAAAAAGGCATTGGATGTTGCCACAGTTAACCACTCACAGGTGTGTGTTGGTAAATCACTGTTATGGAATAATGCAGGAGGCTGAGTTAGAAGAAACTAATATTGATTAAACTGCAGTCTTTTCCAAAAGTATCGCAGCCTGGGATGAAATTAGAGGTTCATGGAGGTTAAGGATGCCGTGCCTCCTACTCTGCATTAAAATAGTCTGAAACATCTGATAAAATGCCCTTGATCATAAATAAATACACGGAGGTCTTCAGCGGTATTGTAAACACTGACCAGATCTGCAGAAAACTGCAACTATAATGCGGCATCAGTAAACCTGTATAGGCGGGACAAAGCTGCAGTCTGTTCCCAGGTATGAGTGCAGGGTCGATATCAGCAGAGAATGTTGGATCGGGAATCAAAAGTAAAAAAAAAGGATGAATTCAGTTAAATTCTGTACCAGTTCTAAACAGAAACACTTCAAACTTACAGTTCTGAGGGGTAAAAGAGTGTTTGAGTAGTTTGAACATGATGGTTTACTTTTAGGTGCTTATCTTAAATAAGTAAGAACTCATCCTCCACATTGAACACAGCTCTGCACATTTGTATGCACAATTACTGTTTGTGTGCTGAATTTAACATAGGGGCCTAAAATGTGTTTTTTGGGGGTCCCCAACCTTTCCACAATACAGTGCTGTGCAAAGGTCTTGAGTCACCTTTCATTTCTTCATATTTTGCTTCCAAAGATCCAGACTTTCTTGTATTTTCTTGAGGGACTCTCTCTCTCTCTCACATACACACACACACACACACACACACACACACACACACACACACACACACACGGACCTACTAGCTAATTGTATGAGTTTTTCATACAATTTGTGTCCATGAAAGCGATAAAAAAGAGCCTAAAGCAAGGCAACATAGAACAAGCCATGATACACTCAGTATGTTCAATATAAGGTCTATTCCTGATTTTGTCCAGTGCTCAAGGAAACCAAGGACCCTTTGGTCACTATTGAGGAGCAGGCAGAAGCAGTCCAAATGGCCTCTGTATGTGTATATGTGTGTGTGTGTGTGTGCGCGCATGTGTAAAAAGCGGGATTCAGTGGAACGTTTCTTTTATTCTGAGCACTCTGCTCTGACCCTAAACGCCCTTGATTTCTTTGTGGGTCTGCCCACAGCTTGCGTCTATTCAAGCTTAAAAGCTCAATTGTGGAGACTATAGCTGACACACACACACACACACACACACACACACACACACACACACACACACACACACACACACACAGATACAAGGCTGAGAACACTTTGCCTCCTTTTCAAATCCTCTGACTCAGCTCTGACGTTCCCATTAATGAAGTCCTGGTTAGGTTGTGCTGAACCTTTGGGTGTTTTCAGCTTCCGCACGCGGCTTCATGTCTATCAGGGTGCCCTTACTGGGTTGAGGAGCAGGTGTTCAGTGATAATCTGTTCCATACTGCTGCTCAATCTTGAAGCGCAACGGTGCTTTAAATGCCCGAAGAGTTTGAGCTTTGACATCACCTTTGGGTGGTCTTTGGTGTTATTTGGTATTATTTTCACTAATATTGTCTCTGAGTAGCCTTTAATATGTTAAGTTATTGGAAACCAGCATTTTTATTAATCCCCTATACCCATATGTGAGCATGTCTCACTCTTATAAGTACATAACTTACATTCATGTAGTAGTTATTGAATAATTTATGATGAAATTGCCGACTAATAATCTTTACACAAATGGAATCTTTTTAATATTATAAAGACAAGGGACTAAAAGATCTAGAAAGACAGTGTGTTTACTCCAGACGCACTCATCCCAGCTCAGCGAAGTGAAATGTGAGCCCTGTGAAGTGGGACGGCTCCTGGTGCAGCTCCAGTGGATAAAAGTTCAGGCTTATATCAGTGCTGAGCTGGGAAACCCCTGATTTCTGCTCCCAGTCTGTGACTCAGCTTACACACTCACACATGCGGCTTTGTGCTTGTGTGTGTGCGCGCGCTTTCGTGAAAGGGAAAAAGAGAGGTTAGCTTGGCAGCTGGAGAGGCTGTGTGTGTGTGTGTTTGTTTGTGTGTGTGTGTGTGTGTGTGTGTGTTTGTGTGTGTGTGTGTGTGTGTGTGTGTGTGTGTGAATGGGACAGCTTAGATATTCCAGTTGTAAAGTGTGTGTAGCTACATTAGATTGATGACCAGCTTAACATGAGCTGTGCTGAAGGGAAAATAATGCTTTTTCTGCACTCACACACACATCAAGGTCTATAATTACACACAACTGTGTTGGTTGAAAAGATAAAAAGATATTTTTCTCCAAACTGTGTGAATATATCAGCTAAAACTCTTCATAACTAAAGACTAGAACAAGACTGTCTCAATGTCAAACTGTGTAATTATAGTCATTTCAGGTCATAGCTTTTGTGAGGGAACTCCTGGTTCCTCTCACGGCCATTGTGAGCAATTCTGACTCTGTAGGACAGAGCATTTCACACCAAACCCTCCCTGAGCGACTGCTTCTTAACACGTTTTTCATTCAGAAATGAAAACACCATGAGTTGAATTCCCCATTCATGTCTTTTCAGTCTGTCCAAAAGTTTTTGTCCAGTCCATTGTGGTTGTGATGTCACAAAAACAATTATTTTGCATTCATCCATCCATCCATCCATCGTGCTTTTTCATATACGTGTGTAACAGTTTGGCTCCGCCTGTTTACATACAGGTTCTAATGAATGCTTAAGCCCCCTGCTTTTTAAATGAGGCACAATATGAGGCAGCCAGTCAGAGCAGAGATCATTTATATATCAGTCTTAAAGATGCTGTTCCGAAAACAGCCTGTTTAATTTTAAGGAAAACCTCTAAAGACAGACATTCATGCTTTACTTTATGTAGGTATATGTACATAATAATACACATGTATCGCTTCAATTTCTTAGTATGTCAATCGCAATAACAGCATTCTACCGCTTAAGGATTTCCGGAGGCAACAGACTGACGTCACCATAGCAACTCCTTCACCTCACCAACATCTTCAAATGCTGGCAGTGTTGATTAACTGAGGGGAATTCTGTGTGATGAATAGTGAATGAGCAGAGATGTCCACTCTGGCCTTTTCTTTCTCAGCCTTTAGCTCTGTGTCTGGCCCGGCTGGTCCTTGCCTGGGGCTCTCCTCCTGGCTCTTGGAGCCTCGCGACTGTGTGTGTGTGTGTGTGTGTGTGTGTGTGTGTGCGCGTGTGTGCTTTTAGCTAGCTGGGTTCATTTTAGAACCTTTCCTATAATTCGAGGTTGCCTGAACTCTTTGCTAGACTCAATGCATGATAATAATGTTGAATTAAACAAAATTTATAATTCAGACCCACACGGCCACAGTATGGAAAACGGAGGAAAGGAAAAGAGATGAGGGAAAAGAGCGTGCATTGGACAATAAAAATGGGGTAATCATATTTTTCAGCAGAAATACTAGCAGACCATCACTAATACAGACATTGAATATTCCAGTCTCCAAAAACTGGCACAATCTGTTTCTTGTTGCAGCTTATCTGCAAATTAACTGAAATGTGGACACAATATTTATAATAATTACATAAACCATTGCACAAATATCAGTTATTTGAGTGTTCTTAAGTGCAGTTTGTTTATTTATTTATTTATTTATTTATTTCTTGACCCCCATTGTGCAACATGAATCTCCTCTTCGTACGTTTTGTTCAGTTATATTTTTCACTGAAAAAACAGAGAAATTTAGTAGAAAGGGCGTGTTCTCCGCTTTCTATCCCCATTTATTAGCATTTGTAAGCAGAAGAGATGTTTCATCGTGACTTTAATATTAGACAGTCTCTCCTCTGCAGAAAAATACAAGTAGTTTTTACTGTTTTTGTCATTTTTGGTTACTTTTTTTTTAACCTGTCAATATGAAATCTAAACTGAATGCAAAAAAATAATACAACTACAATACATGGACAAAAGTACTGGCCTGACCGTTGGACAAAGCACCAACAAGGACTGTAATGACATTGCATTTAAATGCCTAGACTTTAACATGGAGTTGGTCCCCTTTGCAGTTATAACCGCTTCCACTCTTCTCTGACGATTTTGTACAAGATTTTGAAGTTTCTGTGGGAATTTGAAGCTGAAGGGCAGCTGTGGACCTTGGTTTTGTGCACTGGGACACAGTCATGCTGGAATAGAAAAGGTTCTTCCCCAAACTGTGTCCACAAAGTTGGAAGCATGTCGTTGTGCAAAGTATCTTGGTCTGGTGAAGCTGGAAGTAAGGGGTCTAGTCCAAACCCTGAAAAGCAGGTGTGTCACAATACTTTCATCTGTAAACAACTTCTTCCCTAATTTTTGAATGATCTCTTGGTTGTTCTCTACTTTGGCTCATGCAAAAAAGCAGCATGCAGCTGAAACACTCCTTAGCTTGAATGGTCAAGGCTATACTGCTGTAGACTGAATAAGGATAGTGTGGTGGAATAAACACACCAAGGGTCAAATTATATATTTTATCAAGCTTTGATCAAAGGATCAAACTCCAGAGCATTCTTCTTTGCTGCTGCAGTCTGATGAAGAACAGCTCAATCTCACAAGCTCTTCATAGAAGCAAAGCCTTGGTTGTGGGTGTGATTTGAGGTTTCAATTCCTCTCCCTGCTACAGCTGGCCATAGAACATTTTACATAGAAGCACATAATCTTTGGCTATGCATACAACCCACATGTAAAGAAAATTCACTGCTAAATGTGGTTCAGCAACTTACGTTTACATTTTCAGTTACAATAGATATAGAATTATGTTTCAATAGCTATATACTTGTGGCATCACAAAAACTACGATTATAAAATGGGCTGTTTTTGTAGCTTATTTTTTATACATATATTGTATGATGTTGGAGCAAATGTACATATTGAAACAATATTCATGTTCTTCAAGCATTTGTAATTCCAGAAAAATGATGATATGGACACTTTAATATTTCCAAAGGTGTTGCAAGCACAATATTCAGCCATATAATCACAATCGGGCAATAGTGGTAACCATAGGAGAGTTGAAAGGTCTCAAATTTGCCAAAAACATCTTAATAACCCCAAACCTTTTAAAATAATATTCAACAATGGGGTTTTCTCCATAACCAGCACAGAATTCCACAACAGGATCATACATACAGTCAGATACAGTGTTGGTGATGCGATAGTGGTGGGGCTGCTTTGCTGCTTCAGGGCCTGAGCAACTTGCTATAACTGATGAAAACATGAATTCTGGTCTCTACCAGAAAATCATGCAGGAGAATATCTAGTCATCAGTTTTTGATCAATCACAGTTTGGTTATGTAGCAAAAATGTGTGATGAATATGGTAAAATAGAGGAAATACTTTTTCCCTGCACAGTAATGTAATTAGGCACAATTAGTTAAAATATGTAGTTCAAGTTAAATGCTTGAAGTACGAAGAAGGTACTTTTACATCCACTTTAAAACTAATTGTACTTGAATATGGTTTCACAGCAAAAAAACTGATAATAGTATTGAAATTAACTACATTCTATTTGTCCCCTAATATTCTTTAAAAATAGAAACAATTGAGACAAATGAAACAAATGTGATTCATCTTAATTAAATACTTAGAAATGATCAGATTAATCACAGTTAGTTTGATCATTTGACATCCATGATGTATAAAATAGAATGAATCAAACTTTGACATCCATGACGTATAAAATGGAATGAATCTATTCTACTTTATTTATCCTATACAGAATAGTGTAATTTAGCTCAACTGACACTGTTTTGTCCCGCAGTGTGCCCCAGAGGGCGCTATGGAGCACAGTGCCACAGTGTGTGTGCCTGTGCAAATGGAAGTGTGTGTGACCCTACTGATGGAACCTGCAGATGTGGACTGGGCTGGACCGGCACACACTGTGAGGAAGGTAAACAAATAAACATGCAGTAACTAAGTAGAGTTCCTCTACTAAATAAATATCACTTTAAGCTCTGAGTAAAGTCAGAGTCTATCATGAGTCTATTTGAGGTTAGACCAACCATGTTATCTGCACCCCAGTTTAATGATAGATTACAGATGTGCAAATGTAACGAAATAACACTAAATGAACTAACGCTAACTAAATGTGTGTGTATTTCTGTAGCATGTGTTTTAGGCAGGTTTGGAGCCAGCTGTGAACAAGAGTGTGTATGTCAGAACAACGGAACGTGTGACCGCTTTACTGGCTCCTGCTCCTGTGTGGCCGGATATTACGGCCCCACCTGCGAACACCGTGAGTGTGTGTGTGTTTGTGTGTGTGTGTGTGTGTGTGTGTGTGTGTGTGTGTGTGTACACAGAAAGACTCATTTCCTCTCCATGTCTGTCCCAGAATGCCCTGCTGGATTTTTCGGTGTGCTCTGCTCACACCCCTGTGACTGCGGTCACGGACTCCCCTGTGATCGCGTGACAGGACAGTGCTTGTGCCCTCCAGGTTACCATGGCGACCACTGTAAGAAACGTAAGTAACTCATATCCAAATTATTTACATTTCGGTTGATTTCATTACATTTCATTTCATTCAGATGTAGTTGGACTGTATTTTGCCGCCTGATCAAATTCAGACAAATTCAGAAAAGCCAAGACTGGTAAGCTCCTCTTAGGTACCTATGAGCAAGAGAACTCTGCTCCCCTGGCCCTGTGTTCCTGGCTGCCCGCGGCTTCACTTGGTGAATGGGTTAAATGCAGAGGAAGAATTTCACACTGTTCACACTGTGTGCTCATGTATGACAGAATGGTCACTTTTACATTCAAACTAGTACCACCCTACAGGTGAGCTGCTTCTTTCTTCTGGTCAAATTGCAGACTCTAGACATCACTCTAGAGGATCTGAAACACACACACACACCTCTGCATAGTACCACTTTGTGGTTAAGGAGTTGCCCCAGTGATCAGAAGGCAGTGGGTTCAAATCGCAGGACTTCCAGTGGCATCACTGAGGCACCCTCGAGCACAGCTACCTGGGTTACCTGGGTAACTGGCTGCCCACTGCTTCACTTTGTGAACAAAGTCAAATTCTTTCTGCGTTTCACTTATACACCCTGTGTGCTGTGCTGTGGTGTGATCATGTGTCACTATAAGGGGCCGCTTTACTGTACTTTACTGAATTACTTTCATTTCAGTGCATGACATCAATGTAATGTATTGCATTAACATTTAAACTCTCATCAAAACTTTTGTGTGGATGTGTGTGTGTGTGAAAGAGAGAGAGAGAGAGAGAGGAATGACAAGTTTTGATGAGACAGTGTGTTATATTGCGGTGTACAGATATGTCTCTCCATGCATTTGAAAGAAGGGAAGTGGTGGTATGCAAAGGGGTGTGTATGAGTGCCACAAATACACACACACACACACACACACACACACACACACACACACACTATCAGCAGCAAGGCAGAGGTCGTTATTTGATCAGAGACAGGTATTTCCGTGCTCCCTAATGAGTTCCTGGTGCATCACAGTGCTCTGTGTGAATGAGTTCATCCCCAGCCACAGTTATTTGATCCCTCCACCTCCTGTACACCCCTGTAGAATCCCTGCTGTGTGTATGAGACTGTATGCGTGTGTGTGAGAGTTCTACAGTCTCCCTGCCCACTCTTGAGTCAGTTTTAGATTGCGGTACACAACAGATGCTGAGCAAGCACTTACAGCTACTGTGTGTGTGTGTGTGTGTGTGTGTGTGTGTGTGTGTGTGTGTTTACAGGTTGTTCAGCGGGCCGTTTCGGTGTGGGCTGTGCACATCAGTGTAAGTGTGCTGAGGGAGTCCCTTGTGATCCAGTCACAGGCCAGTGCCTTTGCCCCCCGGGGAAGACCGGGAAGAACTGTGATAAAGGTACACACAAACATACACACAGTCAGTGTGTTGGTACATAGTGAAAAAGTTATAGTGCTATTATTTGGTGCCTGTCACTAACTTTACATTGTTGGTAGAACGTTCACTTAAACCATTCAGGGCAAACCCATTTAGTACAATAACTAATACTATAATAATTTAATAATTTAATATTCTGAGCCTTCTCAAACAATAGTTGAATTCATTATTTCTTATCTTATAATTGGTTCTGTGTCCTCTTATCTAATCTAGTTCAGTGAAAGTCATATTTAAACAATTTTCCACTCACCCCAGATGTTTGGTGTACAATAGCTTTAGCTTGGTGCTGAGCTAGGAGAGCAATGTTACTAACAGACACTAATAGTTTAAAATACATCCCCAAATCTTTGCTAAACCTGCTCAAACTACATCCAGCTCTTCATCAAGGTGGCACAGATTTGTGGATGTGGTTTAGGATACAGTATGACTTACTGTGGGTTACCAAAAATATCCAAAACTTCACCGCTATGTTTATGAAGTGCCTACTTTTTGAAATACAAGTGTACATATTTTTTCTACATACCATTTGTTGTCTAGTCCAGCATATGTTACTGATGCTTGAATGATCTGTCACTTGCCATAGCCAGCTGGCACAGTATCCTTTGTGAAAACAGGCAAAACTTCATTTCTCCCAAATGGTGATTTTCAGGAGAAGTAAAAACTTGGAACTTGGAAGGTAAACCGATGTAAAAAGTTTTTTGAATCACTATTAGTCCATTCACCATGAAAGTTTTACACAATGTGAAAGATAGCTGATGTTTACTTAAAGTTAAAAGATTATAGATATTGCCCCGACTGCGATGATATGGTAATTTTTACAGTTATAGGAGTTACAGGAGTTAAATGGCACCTTGCGTTAGCCATCAAAACAGCTGGAACATGGAAGCTGATGCTGGTTTAACCACACTGTATGGACAAAAGTATTGAGATGTTGAATGAGAAGGTCTGGCTCGCAATCTCTGCTCCAGTTCATCCCAAAGGTGTTGGATGGGGTCGAGGGCTTTGTGCAGGCCAGTCAAGTTCCTCCATGCTGAACTCATCCGACCACTGTGCACTGGGGCATGGTCATCCTGGAATAGAAAAGGTTCTTCCCCAAATTGTGTCCACAAAGCAAGACGTTGTCGAAAATGTCTGCTGAAGCATTAAGATTTCCTCTAACTGGAAGTAAGGGGCCTAGCCCAAACCCTAAAAACAGCAGTGTCCCAATACTTTTGTCCATATAGTGTATGTGATGTACATTTTCCTCTTCCTCCTTTTCACAGAGTGTGTGAGTGGATGGTACGGTCCTGACTGTTCTCTACAGTGCCACTGCACAAATGGCGGACATTGTGACCCACAGAGGGGACACTGTGTTTGTCCACCCACCTGGCTCGGACCGACGTGCGAAGAAAGTGAGTGTGTTCATGTGTGTGTGTGTGTTAATTGACAGAAAGTGACTGGGCAAGCCATAGACATGATAGCTGTCTTCTCTTTCTCATTAAGTCCGTATGTTTTTACACTTTGCAATTTTCTGCCTTACTTCCTCTTTCTTCATCCCTCGTTCTCTGTCCATCACCCCGTGGCTTCTCGGCTGAAACAGCTCAAAGAATTTGACAGTAGGAATGTGTGAGTGTGTGAGTCTTTGTGCCCCTAAGCTGTCGAGGTTCTTCTCTCTTTTTTGCATATTGGCCAGTCTTTCTGACAGTTATGTTAAGTGAACCACAGCAGGGTGTCTGTTAGTGTGTGTGCATGTGTGTATGTATGTGTGTGTGTGTGTGTGTGTGTATTGGGTTTGCTTTGAGCCATGCCATCTGACCCCCTCCAGTGCTGCTCTGAGGGGGGGGTCACACATCATGCACCCTAAAACCCCCTGAAGCCGTCCACATTTGCTTTTCATTTTTAAGCTTCCATGTTTCTTATCCACTTTTCTCTCCTCAACCATCCCTCCATCGCCTGCCTCTCGTTCTCTCCCTTTCATCACTTCTGACTGCTTCTGTTCTCTCGCTCCCTCTCTTTAATGCAAACATATGGCATATCACACCACTGAATAAATATGCTTAGACATACCTCAAGGACTGTTATGACAGCCATTGTCACAAAAACTGATTGTAGATCACCATCTTACTCTTGAGGTGGTTTTTGAAAACAGATCCTGTTGTCGGAGCCTGGTGTCACTTACATTTACGTCATTTGGCACACACTCTCATCCAGAACGACACGGGTGGCTCTGTAGTCGGAGAAAATGTCGTTCACACCAATAAACTTAAACTAAGAACTGCTAGCAAACCAACATTATATCAGAATTGAAGTTAATACTCCAGCAGGATATGTGTAGTTGTTTTTGTTTAGTTCAGTGAAGGGATGGTTCTTCAGTGGCCGCTTGAAGACATTGAGGGTCTCAGCATTTCTGATGTTCAGGGAAAGTTTGTTTCAGCACTTTGCTGCCAAAACTGAGAAGAGTCTTGATGTATGCCTTCAACTTTTGAGAGCAAGTGGGTCAAGTTGAGCTGTTTTTGCTGCTCTAAGAGAGAGACCCATGGTCTGATAAGTGCTGACAGGGAAGACACGACAGGCCCGTTTTTGGGCTTTGTTGGTGAGTGTTTAGAGTTTTAAATCAAATGCAAGCAGCCACATGAAGCCAGTGAAGGGTCTGCAGTTGTGGAGTGGTCTGTAAAAATGTGTGTATTGATGCCTGTATTGTATATCATTCAGAAAGCATTCCAGGCTGAATCACTCATAGCTTCTGTGTATAGGCTGAATAGGTGGCTATACATAAATATGTTGGTTTTCATGACAAAAACAAGGTATTTGAAAAGGCCTGTTTTTGCAACGTCTTGCCCTTGGTTCTCAGTCTCTCTGTAATGATACTCAGATATGGACCCAAATGCAGAAAACACTGAGCAGATTTATTCCAATACAAAATGCAAGAGGCAAAGTCCAAAAAAGGTAGCAAAAGTCCAAACCCAGTACATCCTTTCCGAAGCAGTAAAAAACAAGTCACCAAGGCAAAAAGAGCAGCCCAGATATCCAGAAATAGTCATAGAAACATGAGAATGCAATACATACAAGAAAACAGAAAAACGTTTGGTATCTAGACAGAGCTTAGTATACTTCACACTGAGAGAATGTCTCTTAGATCAATATATACTCCTACGCCTAGTAGGCCTCCTAGCTGTCTGGAGAGGATTCTCTAGAAGCGCCAGTACCTGACTCCGGTCCAGGGCTAGACCTCACACTCACCTCCTCTGTATCCTTTATGATTAACTTTCTAAGTCATTGCCAATGTATTGATTATGAACTTGATTAATGCCCCCCCCCTCTCTCTCTCTCTCTGCAGACTCTGCTGTGCTCTCTTTACCTCTAAAGAGACGGCGAGGTGTGTAACGCAGTGCCACAAGCATACACAGGAATGGACAGCTAAAAGCAACTTTTTTAGTCTGATGTGTGTAAAACACAAGCTTTTTATTTAAATGAAGGTGATCCAGAAGAATAAGAACAAGATGTTAAAAAACAACAACCAAAAAAAACACTAAGTTCACTATGTACCAGCGAGGCAGCATCAGTCTGTGTGTTTGTTTGAGTATATGTGTATGTTCTAGTTTTTCACTTTGCGTGTGTTTGGACTGAGATTTGAAAATTATTTGGTCGTTTAAAAAAACGCAAACATTTCCGTTCCAAGAAGGCGTGCCTTCATGCGTGCATACATCTCTATGCATTCTGTTCTGTATGAGCCAAGCATCCCATGAGGTCTGACCACTTTCCTCTATTACAGGATACAAGCGTGCAACCTCAACCACTGCAAACCATTGAAGGGACTAAAAGCATTTCGCTAATATAACCCTTAAACATGATCTTTCCCCAGCAGAGCACACTCAGGGGGGCTTGATCTTTCAGAGCTTTTTAATGAGCTGGTAAATGCACTACTGTACATCTGTCCATTATAAGGTCACATGATCTAAACGGTGTTTAATGGTTTTCATATCTTGTACAGCAAGAAGTATCACAAATATTTTGTGCGATTAGGGTGACTTATTTAAAACTGTCTGCTCTATCCAGTTGAGCACGAGTGTGGATTTGGAGGTCCTTATGTATTTCCTGTGATGTGATCTCTGTGACAGCGCACCCAAAGTGCTGGAGGAGACACATAAATATCCAGTTACTACAACCATTAGTTCGAGGGCCTTTGTGTAAATTGTTAAAAGCGAACTGTCGGCCTGAACTGGACTGGTGTAAACGAAAACTCAAGTCACTGAAGATCGGTGATCCACCAAAGCTCACATGCCAAACAGCTCTAATCTGTACAAATGGCCAGCACTCGTACTGTAATTTAAACAAAAAAAATGCTTTGTTTGCTGTAAAAATGAGATGTGAGGGAAGAGCATTTGTATCTTTTGGAATACCTTGTATTTACTTATATTTATGTCGAGTGGTCGCGAAACTCAAATACTGTCTGGCTGATCAAACGCTGAGTAAAATGGTGCTACAATGATGAATAATCTGAGTTTTGAATTTAAATATTTTTTTCTTCAAGGAAATGTGTTTTTTACTCCAAAGAGGAGGTTCATAGATCCCCATTTCATGAAAGTTCAGTTGATGGTTTCTCAGTTTTTGGCCATTTCTGTATTGTTACATTAGTTCATGCTAGACAGCTAGCAAAAGATCTAAAGTTGATTTTAGTTTTGCTTCTAAAATCTACTAACTTTCAACATGAGTATCAACAGACCTTTCTGGGTAGGCATGAGTAGTGTTTAATCACTTATACTTCAGACAACTATAGTAGAAGCCATGACATTGTAGCAATGGTTTTAATTTAAAGAGAATTAAATGCAGTCGCTTATGCTATCGAGATCTATAACAGACTCCGACTGAAGTCCTTACATGAAAGTTTGTCCACTCTGCAGCCATCTTGGCAACATACCCAGACAGTTATTTCCAGTTCTATGAGACCAGGACCCTCTGTATCTGGAACATGGTTGGTAGTAGCTCTTTGCTGTTAAAGCAGGCTGTTCTCTGAACCTACATTTTTCACTTTTGTTAAATAAAGCCATTAAAGCGCTACAGCACACCATCACCACAGGCCACTTCTGCTATTGTTGTTTAGAGGAGAAGCGCTTTAAAACTACTCAGGCTTAACCTAATTGAAACTCTCTGTGGGAAAGATCTATACTTGTAAAGTAGGCTATCATTATCCTGTAAATTGAATCACAATAAATTAAATGGACAAAACCAGTCTTCTCAAGCATCTTATAATATCAGATTTTTAAAAAACTTGTAATATTCTGGACTGTACTTGGCTGGACGACCCCACTGAGGAGCATTTCACAGGCAAAAAATCACCAAGGAAGATACCAGGTAACATCTATCAAACCTCATACTTTGTTTAAAGATGAGTGGTCCAGTCAGGGTCTCATAAAATGTTGGGTTCATGGATAAAAGGACAGTAATGGCCTGTGCGGTTTACCTAGTATAGATGTAAAAACACTTAAATTAAGTTGACTTTAGGCACTTTAACCTCATAGTCATGGTTTAATTTGCAGTCCCAAAAAATATCGGTCTCTTAATAGGGGTTGCATGACTATCCAATGTTTTTTTGAAGGTGTTAATGAAAGGTGTTATAGTTGCCTGCTCATAGGCTCTAGCCTCAGATGCTCTGTTTCAATGTGTGAGGTATGTAGTGCAGGAAAGATTTTATTTTATTTCAGTAATTCTTAGGCTCAGGGACTTGGTTCATTAAGTTATGTAGAATGCCTGATGTACACTGCATGCTAAAATCACCACACATTCCAGAATATTACTTTTTCACTGCTACCTGTGTTTCTGTGCAGCACTTTAATGAGTTTAAATTATTGAGAAACAAATTATTGTGTATTAGCATAAATGCTAAGATTAGCAGGCCATTCCGGTACTGCAAAGAGCAATGAGGCCAGAGGGAGAAAATAACCTCGGTGAGCGACGCACCATTTGGACCAAAAACAAAGTTTGAACTACTGTTCTTAAAAGTCATCCAAGCAGTTAGTAGCAAGTAGATAACCCTCGTGTTTGCTGACCTGTACAGCACTGTTGCTTTAGACATAATATGCTTCAATGCTGTTAAATCAGGGCAGTTCTCCAAACCTACACTGTCTGAGTTAGGAGACGATTTCAGTGTGATTTACAAAGTTTGGATTGGACTCATCTCGTGTATACAGCATTATGCAAAAGTTTGCACAGCATTGTGCAAAAGCAAAAGAAACCATTCATTTGTTTAATTTATTTTACAGGGTCAAGTGGCGCAATTGTATAAGCTTTGGACCTATTATCAAGAGATTGTGAGTTTGGTCTTAATTGGTGCTGCAGCCATCTATGGCCTGCAGTCCAAGAGAGCATGACTGGCTTTACTCTCTCTGGGTGTGTGGCTGGCTCTCCCTCTCCTCAAATCAGTTCAATGCTAGCCATTGCTAGCATCTACTAGCTGACAGAAATGGCAGTCGCCGCTCTCTTCCAGTGTCAGTGAGAACTGCTTGACTGGAAGAGTCCTAGCTATTGGGTGGAAGACCAGCTAGACTACCCAAAATGTCACCATCAGATAAACTATAATACTTACGGCTTTTCACTTTGAGATAAAGTCATGCCCGACTCTTGCTTCAAATCTGAAGAAATCTACAGGTGTTTCTGTCCATCCTTTGTAGATGAGGACCTGTTAGGTTTGACATGCCAAGAAGCCATTCCTGAGAAAAGAAAATGACAATAAATTAGATATGGAGTAAGGTCTTATGTGCTGAAGAATCTAATTGTTATTTGGATTTAAAATAAGCTGGGACTCTGTAATGAAGGCAAAGGGTGGAAATAGTACTAAAAACATCAATTTCAAGTTTAGTTGTTGTGGTTTCATTTGTTTGTCTGCTTTTTCTTTTCTTTTACACTGATAAGTGAATAACTTTTATTTGGCATTTATACCATTAATACTTTTATAGGACATTAAAAGAGAAAAAGAGCAGTCTCAGGCTTTCGCCCAGTACTATTTGAGTATACATTCATTGTGCGCGCATGAATATAATGACAAAACGTCTTAGTGTAAGTTGTATTCATATTTCAAAAAGAGATCTGTATAATCAAATGGTTGAAATGTAAATTAGGTCATTAGGATTAGTTTGATTTGATTATGACGAGAACCTTACAGAGAGGAACCAGGAGTAAACAAAACAAATATTCCCATTTTATTTACTATCCAAATCCACCCGTTGTCCTATATGTGACTTCTGAGGTTTTATATGTAATGATGGTGATGAAATAGTGGTAATTTTGGGAAGAAAAAGCTTTATTTGGGGGCAATTTTTCAAATAGTGTTTAAGGCCTAAACCCTCTTAAACTTCTTGTAAAACAAGGTTTAGGGCATCAGGCAGTGTATTCATAACCAATTATGAATACACTGGACATCTGATTGCTCGCACCACCTCTGTGAAGAATTCCAAGTTTCTCTAGAGTTAACATTTCACTTCAAATCACTCATAATGGCTATTTACATCCTAACAAACTAATTACACAAAAAAACCCCAAAAAACACTAGAACTCCCTTTTAGGGCTTTTAGAGCTATAAAATGGCTGTGAGGGCTGTGTGTATGTGTGCGTGTGTTTGATTGAGGGTAGGTCAGTAGTAAGGCCAGTCTCTACCGTAGGGGTGAGGTGGAGCAGAAGAAGGTTACCTGTCACCCCTGACAGCTCACCTGAGTGGAACAGAGTGTGTGCACACGCCCTGCGATCATAGCCCAGTCCCTAAAGCATTTCTCAAGTGCACCGGACCGTCACCACAGGTAGGACGACCAGGCAGAGACCCTGGAGCCCCTGGACTGATGGATGGGGGGCTTCTCCAGCTGCCCCGTGTTGTGACAGCCGACAGATGTTCTCCAATAATGTTTATCAGGCAAAGCCTTCACCCAGGGACGACACACACCTGTTTCAAGTCGAGCCAGGGCCTCAGAGATCATCCATACACACACACAGACACCTGACACAAGTCAAACAGGCCTCCGAGGGCCATCCATCCAGCAAGCGCTGGGTGGCCACAGTGTTACACACCATGACTTTAATCTGCCAACATGCCAAAGACACACATACACACGCACACACACACTCCCCCAGCACAACTGTCTGTCAAAAACATACCCAAAAATAAATGGCTAACTCTGGCTGCCGTGAAAGCACTAAAAGTTCGAAAGCTCTCCCTCTGCATTCTTGACATCTTGTAGAGCTTGACATGAAACAGCCTTCACGATGGATTTAGTTTTACTGTCCTGACCACGTGCCACCAGTCAGCAATCAGCACGGGCAATAAAATGTATATTTAAATGGCACATTCTGCACTGGTTTTAGATACTATATTCAAAAATGTCCCCTTGATTGGGTTTCCATCGTGGACCAGAAGCTAAGCCAAGCCTGATTTCTAGAATGTTTTACTACAACACAATGGACTTTGCTTCAGGTCTTGCAAACGGCTCCAAAGTGAGCAAGAAGAATCATAATTGATGCTTCAGAAGTTACATTAAAGATCAGGCTCTGCAGTAACCTTTGCATCACAATCTACAGCTGACATGATTGTGAGGTTCTTCTGTAGAGAAGAGATTCGCCACTGCATTATTTCAGATAGGAATCACAGTTTATCTCTGCAACCTTCACCATCTTCCTGAAGGAACAGTTCAAACATGTATAATCCATAGGCAAAAGATGCAGTGGAGCGATTCAGATGCAGTGAAACATTGCATCCAGTTGGCATTAGTCGCATGTTGCAGAGTTTCCTTGCCCCTCCAAATGCTCCGACATGGCCAGAAGGTAAAAGAGGTTAAAAACGCAGTGATACCTATATTAGAAAACGCCCAGCTTATTATGCAAGTGCTTTAAGTTTAATGGTCAGTCAAGTCCCTCCTACAGTAAGAAGTTAATTGTTCTATATTAGTGTATCATCTGTGGCATTCATCACAGCTTGTAGGCCCTCATCAAAATGATTATCTGTGTTTGTTGAGGTATATTTGTAACATTCTTGCGATCGTTTTTGGGCCATGTTGGGACTCTGTAGGGATCATGATTCCAGGTTAAGAACCCCTCACACAGAACAAGCAGGCATGGGGTAATGCAAGGTATCAAAAAAGGTACAAGAAGAAGAACAATGATGGAATTACAAGACCAATCCCGGGTGCTTAAGAAGTGCAGGATTATCCAAATGATCGGGCGAGGGACCAGAGCTGCTTGTGTGCCCTGACAGTAAGGCAGGGGATTTTTTTCTCTTGTGCAGAAGTCACATGGGATCCAGGCCACTTTTGCGCTGCAATGGCGCGTGAAGTGTCAGTGAAGCAGTTCTATCGTCGAGCCTCTCTTCACGCCAGAGAGAATTACCATATCTCCTCCTCTGGTTTCACGTGTTCCCCGAGGACCTGCCGTTTGAAGTAGTGCTGTCAAACATGGCAGCAGTGATAACATTGAGAGAAGGCGGGGGGGAGAAAATCGCCTCGGCGAGCGCCGCGCCATTTGGGCCGCTCATTGGCGAGTAAAAACAAACCCAAAACTCTAAGGCTGGGGCAGAGATGTATATCTGCGAACTCTCCCACATTAGGAATTCGTACGCACACATATGGGAGGGTGTAAAACACTGCGCATTTGTTTGTCTTCTATTCTTTGACTGCAATTTTAGTGCAGCCTCTCGGACACATGACGCAAGTTAGTGTGTGGACGTGTTGGAAGTCCCCGTGTGCTTGATAAAATCTGGTCACATCTCCAGCTTGAATATAGAGAACACTATCAACGTTTCAACACGAGCTGTGTAATTAGTGCCAATTATTCAGGGGTCATTTAAAAACTAGTCAAACATTTTAACCCAAAAAAACCCCAAACAACTTTATTCAGTTAAGGTTTTTTTGCATGCTCCTAAAGTTGGCCCTACTTCCCAAAGGTGGCATAGAACTGCATACAGTTTTAGGTACAAATTGGCCTTGTGCTAAAATTTAGCATAAAATTGTTACACACTTATTGAGGTGATAATCCTTTTACCTCTGAGAACAATCCACAACATTCTAATGTGTGGTTATAATACTCTTTTGTGACATTTCTGCTAGCGTATGATGACAGTCTTCTCCAACAGTGGTGCTATTACTTCCATCAAAAGGTAAGACTCGCAAACGACAGAAACAAATGTAATCTTATGACTTGCTAGGGACTATTTACTCTTGTTTGAGCCTGAGCCACATCAGGCCATTGGGAGGCGCTCATGGTGGCCTTGTAATGAACATGTTGCCCAAAGGCCAAAACCACACACAAGGAGAAGGAGAGGAGAAAGACCCTCTGGCCCTCTGACAAATGGTTCAGATTGTGAGTTTTGCAACATTGTGACTATTGTGACAATTTCTAAAGACAAACTGAACGTACTCAAACAAGCAAACAAATCAGTGCAGATAAGCACAAGGAGGACTAGTTAGTAAATTGTCTAATAAATCCACTAATTCTTTATTTGTACAGTGGCAATGTTGCCTGAAAATGCAGCACAAGGGTCAGCCAAAGTCTTGCATTTTTATGGAAAAACTACACAAGCTTGAACCAGTTAAACTATGAGCTGTTCAAAAATGGGTGAGAGCTGGCTGCTTCAAGAGGAAAATGATTAATTGCAGACTGAAAAATAGAACATTTAACATAATCAAAACACAACCAAATATATCTCATTTACTTACTATTAATGCCGTCCAACGAAATCACTGAAGGACTATTCAATGACTAGCCTCAGCTTTTTCAATCCTGCAACCATTTCCGTCTCTGGAGGGGTTACCGTTCCTCCTGGTGTGGGTGTGAGAAGGTTGCTACTAGCATTCAGCTTGATACAAAATTGTTTGGTTCCCACAACAGTCATTAAAGTGCTGCAGAGTGGACAGCGAAAATTCTGAAATGTGTGGTGATTTTGTTTGCAGTGAACATCAGGCAGCTTTGTGTTTGGCAATTCATATTTCACACCAGCATCAAACGCATCTGGATCATTGTAGAAAGCTACTAACCAATTATGTTTCACTGATGACCTGAGCACCAAAATGTCTTTTTACATGTATCATAAAGAGTAAAATGATTATTAAAATCAGGCTACTACATAAAGGGCATCAGCTTGGTCCAGTATGTTCACATTTATGTCTAGTATGTTGGAATAAAAAGAATGGCAGTTAATTCATGGAAATCTTGACTATCAGAAAAGATCTGGAAAGCAGAATGAAAACCTACATTTTGAGCAGAAATGCAGAAAACATGGAGAAGGTTTTGATTGTCTCAAAGAAACATGCAGATTTGGAGAAGGAGATAGAAATAGTAGAGCTTACCCTTAGCAAAAAGTAGTATACTTGAAGTTCATTTTATTAAGTATGCTTGAGTATAAGTATAGCAAGTATACAGA
>JBBPCY010000001.1:27531451-27541304 GCA_037974405.1 Brachyalestes nurse | reverse complement strand
ACACCGTTACTGCTTAAACACAAGACCCATTATCACCTCTACGCCATTGTAGTACACACACACACACACACACACACTCAAACGGCCTACTCCAGCCGACCTCATCAAAGTGGGCCGACCTACCGTGACCTCATCAGGGCTGAGTGACCCGTGATGACCTCATCAAAGCCGGATGCCCCGCCGAGCCTGTGGACTGACAGCTTACGTTGACCATCGGGGGAAAAAATCCGGCCCATCAATTACCAAAGAGGGTGATACCGCTTTTATTGCATGACCACGGGCCAACACACACACACACACACACACACACACACACACACACACACAGGCACATGCTCAAAACCTTCCTTACAATTCAATTGCACCCAGCCCAACTCAATTCTAGGCAGGAAAACACAGTTTGTGTTCCTTGTTTATCTGAATGAAGTGAAATGGATTCAGCCTGCAGTGTGTACAGTGGACTGGCCAAATCATATTTGGACAAAGTGAGTTTAAAAACTCCCCTGAGCCTTCCGTTTGCATTTAGGGCCTGTTTTTCAGAAACCGCACAGCAGACACTTGAATTCAGGGTGCTAAATCAGCGATTTGAAATATAAACCCTGCTGAGTTGTTAATAATAAAAGATATACATACATTACGTGGCTACATACAGTAGTCCTTTTGTCCATTTTAATGGACAGCAGATGTCATACATTGCCTGAAACCACATAAGTAAGTCTACATGAGATACTACAGATTTGACACAGTTTTAGGGGGAAAGATGATGAAGGCCTGAGGTGTGCATGATGTTGATTACTTGTCATAAACTGCCATTACAAAACTACATTAGCCTTGTAGTTGTGGTCAGAACTAGAAAAAAGCAAGAGTGTGGAAAGAAAGGGCAGTAAGAGGAGAATTAAAGTGAAGGTGTGTATAGAAGTCAGCAAGGCATTTATATTTTAAAGTGTGTGTGTGTGTGTGTGTGTGTGTGTGTGTGTGTGTGTTTATTTGTTTGTTTTCACATGATTTCAGGGCAAAAATTTTCTTATAACCTGCCTAGTCTTAGACATAAGAGAAAATCAGAAATCAGGTTCCAAACTTACAATCTTCTGACTGTGATATTGATAACAAAAATGTTGAAAAGGATTAAATCAAGTGACATTTTTCAGTAGTTGTGGTAATTTGTATTTATTGTAATGGGGTTTTACAGACAAAACACACTTACTGCCAAGATATATAGCTTTCATTTTCATGGCTGCTCAAAAAAGAACATTATTAGTTTTTCCATGAAAATAAATTATCCCTACCTCTGCATGGAAGGTGGAATTGTTTTTTTAATGTTGGAGTGCAATTAATGTTTTTTTTTTATTTACAGACTTTAGCATTCTGAAAAAAAAAATCAAATGTGGCATGTGTACACATTTTTAGTAAGACTCCCTTTGGCTGAAATCACAACCTCCATATGTTTCCTGTAGACCGCACAGTGCTACTATGCTCCTTCTCATGTTTATTTCTTTTTTCAGTTTCCTTTACAGAACTCTGAAATATGAATATCAGAAATATTAATATGTCATCTTGCATGCAAAGCACAGATTTTCAGCCATACTCAGGTTTGGGGATGGTGAAGTCTACTTTGAAACCTCACTCTTTTGTTTCTTAAAGATTTTTATTGCATGTTTTGAATCACTGTCTTGTTGCAATATACAGATTATTTTCCTCTACAGTTTCTTTACTGACTGTAAAAGAACTCGAGGACTGACTGAAAGGGTGACCAGACCTTTTTAACATATCGCATTTTATTGAATTACTTGTTTTTATTTGACCAAGGGTGCCCAAAACTTTTGCATAAACCTGTATGCGACATGATTCAACACCCTAAAGCTGTGTAAAAAAGAGTACATATGTTCATGTGTCTATTTATCTGTTTGTTTGTGTACGTGTGTGTGTGTGTGTGTGTGTGTGCATGTGAGAGAAAGAGAGAGAAAGAGAGAGAGAGACGTCAGATGTAGGATGTTCTCAATAAGAGTTTGAGTGATGAGCCAGGTCATCACATCTCTCCACCTCATCCATCATTCGTCTCACAAATCCCTCCTCCCTCCCTCTTTCTTCTGTTTCTCCACTCGTTCTCCCCGTCGTTCTCCCTCCTTTTCATCACATTCTCTCTTCTGTCTGCTTTCTTTCTTTCTGGCGGACAGACAGTAGGCCTGTGTGGGAACACTGACCTGAGTTCAGGCTCACACTGTGTATGCTTGCTACTGTGCATGTGTGTGTATGTGTGTGTGTGTGTGCTTGAGATAATGTGTGTGTGTGTGTGTGTATGTCTGAGTCTGGGTGTCTATACAGTACATACTCATGAAGTGGTTTATTTCACAGGGCAGTTTTAATCTTTACATGTATTTGTGGGTATTTGTATGGATGTTCTGTGTGTGTGTGCATTCATAATTGTATATCAGAATTATACTGTATATGTGATACAATGGTCAGGCACAACTTTAAATCCACTGATAGGTGAAGTGAATAAAAGAGCCGCTTGCTCTGTATTTGGCGGCATAAACTCACACCAGTCGGATTACCCATGTTAACCCCTGTCCACTGCAGAAAGCACCTAAAATGCCCTACAATGTGAGCACCAGAAATGGACCATGGAGAATCAGAAATGGACCATTAGTAGCAGCAATCTTGTTCTTTCGGTCTCTACACAGAGCTCATGACCATAGGCGAGGGTTGGCCGACAAGATATAGCTGACAGATACAGTAGCTGACTTGTACAATCAAATATTAAGTAGTATTATACTGGGCAGCTTATGACCTAGTGGTTAGGGTGTTGGCCCTGTGATTAGAAGTTTGTGGGTTTGAATCCTAGCACTAGTAGTGGCAACACTGAGGTACCCTTGAGCAAGGTACCGTCCCCACACATTGCTTCCCCGGGCGCCCCACTGGTGGCTGCCCACTGCTTCACTTGGTGAATGGGTTAAATTCAGAGAAAAACAGAACATGGGTTGTGGCTTAATGACAGGCCCACAAGATCACAAGTACAGGGCCCACAGTTTGAGAAATGCCCTTTTCCTTGTGAAACAACCACTTTTTGTGATCCTAACAGATCTTGATGAATGAGATAATGTGCCACATGCCAATACTTCCCACTCAAATATTCTCTTTCATTCTGATTCAAAATGCAATTCAGGTTGACAATGGGACAATCCATTACTTTATTAGCATAAATACCACTGGCTTGCCCTAAAATCACTATGACTATGACTCTGACCTTAAATCTGGTCAAGTGTCACTCCACCTTGCTCACATATAGCCTAGAAATGACAACCATAGTTGGAATAGAGTACGACAAAGCTTATTACAAGCAATAGTCCTGCTGAAAACAAACTGCTGAAAAACATCTTGTCCAAACAGCAAGAGACTCAAGTGGCCAACAAGGACAAAACTAAAACCCTCCCACTGTAATCGGTAAAGCTGTCGTAACAGGGCTCTGTCGCATCATATCGTGCTCAGCTTGAAGCCAGCTGTCTTCCTCAGAACACAGTTAAAAGACAAGCAGAAAATGTATTTAGTCTAAAGAAGAAGAGAGCTGAAAGTTTCAGTTGGTGTTTCAGCTTATTGTTTTTAATCTGCTGTGAGATTTCCATCATGAGCCTGTATCAATATCTCAAGGTAGTGTACTTGTGTGTTTTTGGGGAAATGGAGAACACCATTTGATATGTGATTATATTCGGTGTGGAAGAACTTGACTGGCCCTCACAGAGTCCTGACCTCAACTCCATCCAGCACCTTTGGGATGAACTGGAACGGAGATTGCAAGCCAGGACTTCTCATCCAACATCAGTGACTGACCTCATAAATGCTCTACAAAATTCACACAGAAACTCCAAAATCTTGTGGAAAGCTTTTCAAGAAGAGTGGAAGCTGTCATAGCTGCAAAGGGGGGACCAGTTTCATACTGAAGTCTATGTATTTGAATGCAATGTCATTAAAGTCCCTGCTGGTGTTCCCTTGTCCTTACCCTGTCAGGTAAAGTCAGGTTAAATTCTTGACTTACAAATGTCCAACAAGCACCCTCGCTCCCGTCTCATTCAGGGAAGTCACTCCCATGCTCTTGTTTTTTTGAGCCAGTTTTTGTTTTTGTCCCTTAATTTCTGTATTTGTTACATCTCTTCTTATTTCATTTTGCCAGTCCGTTCCCCATTGTGTGCTGTTGTCACTTCAGTTTGCTTTTTGTTTTCTTCACAAAGGACATTACATTTGGTCTTTTGGTTATTTTATCATTAAAGCCTTTTGTTGTGCACTTGTGCCTTCATCTAGTATCCAAAGCAAAAATATTACAGAGAAAAGTGGTGCTTTCACTGTGGAAACTAAAGTTAGCAGTGGGCCTAAATGTAATTTTTAAGAATATGTACCTAATCATCTTAATTAAAGGCTTATTGGATTGCTCTGACTCCCTAAATATGAACATACTAGTGAAAATGACTCTTTACATTAGTAACAGGGAGTGGTAACCAATGAGAAACAGAAATCGAGGCAGAAAGAGAGTACACAGGTCTACACTGGAGTCCTTTATTTCATAGTTGCTCCGCCCACATTACTGAATTTGAAATGCATTACAGTTACATCGTAGAAAGCAAAGTACCTCAACTCGCCAATTACTCTTAGAATGGGATTATAAACAACAAACAAAACAACCAAAAATGAACAAAAATAGTAAAGACCCAGTCATTCAACGTGTGACGGTAAACAAACGAAAGTCTGTAAGAATTGGCACGACGACTCAACAGGGACCCGAATATCACACAAGCTTTTGCAGACAACCGTAGAAAAGGTCAGGTACAATTTGAAGCCAAACCGATCATGCGTTTTTTTAGGAAGGAAATATTACCAGCTGTTTATTTTTTTTTTTTATATCATTCTTTCCTTTTTAACCCCTATTCCCCACATTTGTAGTATTTTACACTTGAATCAATAATGTCATACAAAAAAAAGAACAAAACTAATAACTATCATTTAACAGTTTCATTAGAAGTATAAGATGGGATGAATTTTTTAATACTATCTGGCACGCAGACATACTGTATTCTACAGACTCCAGCCAAGCGCGGAGTCGCTCTCCCTTTTTCATCCAAAAGGGGAAGCTCAGGAGCAGTGCTAGTCAGTAAACAAACTACAGTTTTGCCAAGAAATAAATACACCTTTTAACACACACAGCAATAACATCGACATCAACCGAGAATGAACGAAAGAGCAAATGGAAACTAGTGAACCCATGAAAAAAATACAGAAAAAACAAAAACAAAAAAAACCAAAATAAACCCATGATTGTCTAGAAACAAAAACCCACACGAGAACAGAATAGCTAACGACTAGCGTACAGGCTATTTAGTGGTATCGTTGGCCGGCTAAAGAAGAATGCCCTTCGACTCAAGTTCTACAAACATCAGTACTTCTGCTTTTCTCAGTTTTAGAAAAACAAACAAACAAACAAGAAAGTTTTTTTTTATATTACACAACCTTTCTCCAAAGATAATCACTTTTTTTATTTTTATGTTCATTTTTTACAGAAAACATTTCTGCCACTATTGGCAGCACAGAGAGATTAGGCGGAGACCAGGTTGAAGATGCAGTGCTTTCATTGGACGGAATCGGAGGACAGTCACACCCTCTCCTCTTTACATCTTTTTTCCCCATAAGATGAGTATTTGTATATAAGAGCAGTCTCCAGTCTCCTAATCTGTTGAGTCCCCATTTTTTATACATTAAAATGAACTGAAATGCAAATTATGCCATAAATTCCCCTTTAAGAACTGATGGTTGGTCAAAGATAATTACTGTACAATGTTTAAAGCAAACGGTTCCAATAATGTAGTACTGGGTTCCAGAATGTGCCGGCATGGTCATGTATTTCTCTATTTTAAGTCTGGAGTTGTGTTCAAATTCGACGTTTGACAAATCAGTAAAGTGCCCAATGAGCTTAGGCCTAAATGACTCCAGCCAGATTGATTGGATTAGTTTGAGCCAATGTGGTTCATTCACAGTCCTAAAAAGTATCTAATTGTATAGGCCTCGATTTAGAGATCCTGTCAGTGTTAGTCACAGTGAGGCTCCTGATGGTTGCGTTAATAAAAATGAATGTCTCCTGACCAATCAGAATCCTAGCTATGGTTATAATTTTAGACTACAATGCAAAATATAAAAGAATTTGGCATCTAGAGAAGATACACATACTCACATTCTAAGGACCTGACAGCTGACTGAGCACCGTCCATAGTTTTTGTGACCTGTCCGCACTTTCAGCTCTTCTGGATGCTATTTTTGCTGTATCTGTTTTATCACTACAGATACAGTTTAATGTTAGTGCCAGGCTAACTGGGGAATGCTTTCATTTAACTGCAATAGGTTTCTCTTAAATGCAGTCATTGGAAACATGACTAAACAATCAAATGACGTATTCTTGTCTATGCAGGTCAGTTGAGATCTTTGCTGGCCTTTCAGTATATTTTTATTACAAATCCAGATTACTGCTACCTTATGCAGTCATAGGTCAGCTTTGGTTAGTGCAAGTTCTTCTGCGTCAGCTTGGCATGTCCAGGCCCCAAAAGAATAGTGGAGGTGTGGAAGTGTGTGAGTGTGTGTGTGTGGGGGGGGGGGTCTATAGTCAGGGTTTGTTGTTTGCGACAGGATGAATATTTTAATTTGATACCACTTTATAAGACTACCCTGTTATAACACATAACAAATAGTGAGGCCATTTTCATCTATATTGTTAGAGCTCAAATGTTTATTATATTTGATTATTTGTATTGTATTCTATGCCTAATACCCATATAATGGTAGTCTTATTGTTCAGTGGTACCTTTAATGCCATACAATCAGATATTTTTTGTTGCTGTAACTTTGTCTCTCCAGAACTTTGCCTTATGAAATCTTCATAGAATATAAAAATCAGCTGGAGTTTTCTAACAGAGTACAAAAATAAAAAAAAATGGAAAACAACATCATTACGAGGATCTGGCATGACAGCGACAGTAGAAGACTCTCAAGGGGACCAGACAGGGGCTCCATTTACAACCATCAGAACGAACAAAACCGCGAAGTGAAACTGTAGCATGACGCCACAGTTTTATCAACCATGTCCCCTGTTCATCAGCTGCCGTTGCTGTGCAAAACATAGATACTGGACAGAATAAATACAACTATTATTACTACTATCAGCATCATAATCATCACCATCATCATCACCGTATTTGTCATTAATTACCATCATTAAAAGGTCATTAATTTGAATAAGATCAATCAGGTCATCTGTAATTGGTCAGGTTATGTAATACTAAGTAGTGTTTTTCTTTTACTGGGTGTGCACAGACCACAGACCCAAACAATAGTGTTTCAGGATAATTAAGTGCTGCAGCCAGCAGTGAATGAGCTGCGGTTTCTCTGCCCGGCGAAGGCCAAGTTCAGTCCTAGTGCCTGTGGTTGGGGCCAGAGGTCATGGTGCGGAGAGCATCATACATGACTGAGAGACTGGAGGGCGTTGGATTCGGCTGTTCGTCCGAGTGTGTGCCACACTGAGGCGGTGTGAGGAGAAGGGGGTAGAGGGTCTTTATCAGCAAGAGACAGCATCATAGCGTAGGCCTATTGGAAGTGAGAGAGAGAGAGAGAGAAATAGAGACAGAGAGAGAGAGAGATCGAGAGAGAGAGAGAGAGAGAGAGAGAGAGAGAGAGAGAGAGAAAGAAAAATAGAGAGAGAGAGAGAAATAGAGAGAGAAACAGAAAGAGAGAGAGAGTTTTAGAATTTAGAAATGGGCACACAGCCACTATATCCTAAATGATATAGGAAAGATTTGGGCAAACTAATATATTGACTGTATTCTGCTCACCCATATAACCAGTGAATTATTTTAGTGGTTTACACAGCAATCTTATAAGAATCAGCTAAACGTATTAGCTAGCTTGTTATCTCTGTCTATTATATGTTGTGATCATTAGCCATTTGCCTTACTTTTAGTGTAACTTGATATAAAAAGCCAGTTGATTTTTCATTGACATATTTAAAATTTCAGTCAGTGTCAATGTTTTATTGCACTGTTGACTAACTGAATCTGCTGGAAAATGCATTAAATATGTCCATCAGACAATTTGGCGGTAAAGAAAACGGAACTGGGCATAAACATTCAGGAGCAATGGTATAATTATAATTATTTCATTAAATACATTGTTACATAGAAATAGCTATGCAATGTTAACTGAATGTATAGCAAAATCACAATAACTCCAGGCTTCAAAGTGTTAAAAGGCTGCTGATGAACAGCACCTTGCTGATACCTGTG
The DNA here is from genome assembly GCA_037974405.1 of Brachyalestes nurse. Lineage (NCBI taxonomy): Eukaryota > Metazoa > Chordata > Actinopteri > Characiformes > Alestidae > Brachyalestes > Brachyalestes nurse. The sequence continues at coordinate 27,532,995 of JBBPCY010000001.1, read as the reverse complement.
ATTTGGACTTCCTGTACAGTGGCTGCTTCATGGTCTCAGGCAGGTGGGTGGAGTTAAAGTCACCGACGTCAACAGCGCTGAGCTCTGCCTCGTCCATGCTGAAGTGGCGGATTTGGTCCAGCGTGGAGAAGCCACAGTGCTCTTCGTCCTCCTCATCATCGTCAAACCTGAGGATGTGCATGTGATTATTTGCATGTGCATCCATGATGTTTGTGACATTTCCAAGACCAACACCACATGGCCCAACCAGAAGTTATCGATGACTGCCAAAGTTGCTGATGAGAACCCAAGACATTGCCTTCAGGTTGATAAGGCTGCCCTGAGAACACCAAGAGCCAACCTGTCCTGAGCTATCAGAACAGTGATGGGCACACATGCTCAGAAAATCCGTGGCCACTTCCAGGACACTGGGGAGGTATGTAGCATCCAGGCTAATACCAACTCCAGGATATCTCCACCTGCCTGTGACCATGAGGCCTCCCTTTGAGATCTGCTCAATCACTTCTATGCAGAGTTTGAGGCACAGAACGGCATGGAAGTGAGGAAGATCACCCTGCCCCCCAGCGACCAGGTTCTCTGCCTGACCACGGCTAATGTGAAGAGAACTCACACATCTCGAGTTCTCACTCTGTTCTACAGAGCTACTACAGAGACAGCTCTGCAGCTGCATTATGGCATGGTATGGGAACTGCGCCGCTTTGGATTACAAGAGCCTACAGAAGTAGAAAAGGATCATCAGGGTCTCTCCTCCCTTTGTCACAGAACTTTATACCACACACTGCACCTGCTAAGTCACCAGCATTGTGGATGACCCCACACACCCCTACCATTTCATCCTTTCCTTCCTTCCATCTGGCAAAAGGTTCTAAAGCATCCAGGCTGTCACTGCCAGGATGGGGAAGAGTTTCTTTCCCCCCAGTCCATCAGACTCAGAACTGAATCCACTGTACCAAACACACACACAAACACACAGGCTCAGGCAGTGACGTGGGTTGACAAGTTCTGGTTAACAATTGCCACGGCAAGTCCTTCCAAAGGTATTAGATGGACCTCAATGACTCCAGAGAACGCACCTCCAATGAACCAGAGCCAAGTGCTGGTGTACAGCTGCTCTGGAGCAGTGCTCTCTATTTCTATTGCATTTCTGTGAAGATTTGAGTATGCATGGACATATGACTGTGAGCAAAGGGTGCATCTTATTATTTAGAGCTTCTTTTAGATGTATATTGTATTCTGCATAGTAAAAACAGTAGGAACCTCATAAGCAAGTCTATTTCAGAACTTGCTTCAAGGCATGGTTTAAGCATGCAGTTTCTACAATGTAAATGGGTGGGTGATTACGTGACTTGCTACACTGTTCTTACTACTTTAAGGATCTAGTGTAAAATTAAAGAAGCAAACCAGACGGAAGCCAACAATGTTGCTTGTCCACTAAATTTGGCTCAAGGAGGAAAACGTGCTTTTGATGGGCAGGTTAGATTTGTACGTTCTTAAGCCCCCACCTCTGCGGTGAAGATTTGCAGTTCATGTCCAGATTGTTTGGC
>JBBPCY010000001.1:27508236-27521474 GCA_037974405.1 Brachyalestes nurse | reverse complement strand
GTGTGGGTGGGAGGGAGAGAGGGGGGGTGTGTGTGTGAGAGAGGGTGTGTGTGAGAGAGAGAGTGTGTGTGTAATGAAAGGCTGTCATATTTTCTCTCTCGTATGCATTATGCATTAGCAGCAGGTTGTTTATGGCGCTGGGCTTTAATGCTTTGTTAGTTTTCAAACTCAATAAAGGTCTTTAAATCTTCTCACCATTAGCTGCACTAAACATGCCCACACTAACCAGCTTCACTCTACACACACACACAAACACACACACACACACACCTCCAGTTCATTTATAACGATAAAAAAGCATGCGTCTCTTACCCTGGGTTTTTAAAAACATGAATCTGGTTTAATTTACTGTCCTCAAGCATCCCCAGTTTCATTCAAATTCTACTCACACAGTGTAGGGGTAGAGGAGAAATGTGGATCACTGTGAAAACCACTAATGTGAAAAGCAAATAAGTGATCAAACCAATAAATAAATAGTTTATTTTTGGATTAAATGTGAAGCTGCACTGCATACGTTTTCTCAGTTGGCAGGACAACTCTCTCTGTGTCTCTCTCCCTCTCTTTGCATCTTTAGCTGAGAGAGGTTTCATTAGTGAGATGCATTCTCAATAGTTGATCTTATCGGGATACCAGATGTCTGGAAGTTCCCTTATCCCCACCCACACACACACACACACACACACACACACACACACACACAGTAAGAGAGGTCCCAGAGAGACGGTTGCCCCCTTGCTGATGTGGACCCCTTCTGTTCCTCTCTCTGTAAATAACACCACTCTCAAACCTTCAGCATTATCAGCAGCAGCCATCAGAAATAACAACTCAACTGATGAGTACACACAATCGCGCGCACACACACACACACACACACACACACACACACACACACACACACAGAACTAGATCTAAATGTACATTTTAATTCTTAAATAAATGAATAAGCCACAAGAGGTTGTGTGTTATACAGGTAAAGTGGTGTATTTCTTTAGTAATTCGGAAGAGAGCTACATATGACAGTAAATAAGTTAATACACTATTTGTGATAGTGATTTCTAACTCATTAATTAAATAATAGTGCATTTGATCCTATGTTATCATAAAAAGGTCATTTGTTTCACCTACATTGAACCACTAACGTTGGCCTGTCATTTTGTATTGCAGCCAGTTCATAAACCTTTTAACTTTTTCGAATATAATAATGAACATCTTTATTGCATCTATATAGCTGCATTTAGCACAAAACCATACTTTTTGCTCAACAAAATACCACAATGACAATTCACTTTCCCAGCCTGGGGCTACGTCTCAAATCATTCCCCACGTAAGTGCACTACATAGGGCCTCCTGCACCCAAACAAAATATAATATGTCTAACTACGAGTTGGCCATGTGTGCACAATTCCATACAGCAGACGCTGTGAATTATCTGAGTGTAAAAGACAGAACTGACATAGCACATTTACATACAGGGAGCACAGAGCCATTTGAGACCCACCATGAGTTTACAGTTACTCAAGGCAGACTACGGGCCATTTGAAGCACACAAGGCATTCCAGGAACGTTTACTTTCTTATATTGCGGTTTTACAGTGAAAGTACTTCAGTCTTAGTTAAACCAACCTGGGATCTTACTTTATTTAGCAGATCACTCAGTGATCCCTGTGAGCAGCTAACAGTGAAAGTAGTTCCAGTCATACTTCGACGGTTTTGGCACATGAATACAGATCTAGCTGTCATGATGCGGTTACTGGTGCTCGTATATCAAGATTACAATCAGATATCAGGAGCGGAACTAATCTGTTCAATTTTGGAAATATTTTATTTTCGTTTATCTTTGCAATGAAGATGGTACTAATCACAATACAGCCTTGATATTTTTTGTATGTGAACTCGCAAAAACGTAAATCATGAAAAGATAAAAAGTAAATCAAAACCGCCAAATTTACATTTCGGTGAATCAATGATTTACACATGCCTGTTAAACATAATGGCTCCCACAGTCACTACGTCTAGAGTCAGTCAGTCAGTCAGTCATAAATAAATAAACGCAGTCATTAATCACCCCTTTATCACAGAGATGCTGCGGCAGCTCCTCATGTATCACTTCTAATCACAGACATTATTTCCACCACTGTCAGCCTTTTATCAGCCATTACACAGTGAACACAGTGCTATGAAAGGCATTATATTAGACATGTGTAAGCAACACCACAGTGTCTTCATGCCATGCATGTCTGAGAGATATGGGTTTGTGTGTGTGTGCACACATCCATGCCTCTGTAGCTGACTGTAGTGAGCAAATGTACTATTGTCAATGTGAAAAGTTAACAAGTACTGGAAAAAAATAAAGGAAAAAAATAAAACATCGTATAAAATGTGCACAGATCACTATTTGTGTTTTATTTTTTTCCAAAATACATTAAATTCAGTACATATAAACTCTTTCTACAGGAGAGTGTTTCTGTAGAGGATGTGTATTTAATTACACATAAATTCAGCAGGAGTGCCAACATTTTTGCACAGGCCTGTATGTGCATTTAAATGTATGTAAATGTATGTGTCAGTGTGTGCTATAATAGCAGGAAAACGTTGTGTGTTTTATCTCTATCTGTGGTGTGTGTGTGTGTGTGTGTGTGGTGTGTGTGTGTGTGTGTGTGTGTGTGTGTGTGTGTGTGTGTGTGGTGTGTGTGTGTGTGTGTGTGTGTAGAAGTGTTAGGCCTTAACGGAACTTACCCAGGTTCTCTGATCAGGCATGCGAAACTGGGGGGGCAGGACAAAAGGAAACAGTGAATCAAAATCAATTATCATAGAGACGCTCAGGTTCTCACTGGGTGGATTAACGTCAGTATCTGACCTATAAACTACAACTCCAATGATACACCTCTCACATATATTACAAATGGCTTAGTGACAACTGAAACAAACTGCTGGGGCCCATGACTGCTCGAATTAACATAGTGTTACTATATCAATTAGAATATTTTATTATTCTATCAGAATGAGATTTCTCATAATTCATCAGTGCTACTGGTAGCATTGTGGTGCTGGTGGGTGTGTGCCAGCAAAGTGTATGCTGATAGGTCACCTTGTTAGGCTGTGTGTGGCGGGCATGTGGATGCTATCGAGCATAGACACTGAGCAGACATGCAGTATAAATCTGCCTAGTCAAACAGCCTGTAAAATAGGGCCTGGGACGGCATATAAAACCCTCTAACAGAGGCCTGCTTGTGGCAGTCATGTTAGTTAATATAGAAGTCCAGAAATCTCAGAAGCAGTGATTGTGAAAGGCACACACACACACACACACACACACACACACACACACACACACAGTCCAGAGAAGTATCTGGTTGTTTTAATGGGGAATCATATTGTAATATCCTAGTAAAAGGCACACAGGCAGAGAGACATGTCACGGCACAGATGTCTCTGTCTAGCACATCTGGACTGCATCATTTGCTATAGTACAGACAGACATAATAGCTAAAATACTGCACTGCTGTGCAAAGCCATACTGTAGCATGAAGATGGATGAAGAAATGCAAACTCTGCTAGGGAATGGGACATGATAGCATTCATTCATTCATTCATTTTCTGTAACCATTAAGTCCTAACTAGGGTCACGGGTATCCGGAGCCTATCCCGGGGTCTAAGGGCGCGAGGCAGGGACTCAAAACCCCAATTCACCTGACATGCATGTCTTTGGACAGTGGGAGAAAACTGGAGACCCCGGAGGAAACCACGAGGGGAACATGCAAACTCCGCACACACAAGACCAGGAACGTGATGACATATTTTGAATAATGTGGAGATGAATGATGTGGAGATGAATTGGTAAATGGTGAATGTGAACTGAGTGTCTGTCTGATTGCCTGGTGAACATTATCAAAACGTTTATGAGGACATTTCAGCAACCTTACCTGTGGGTGGAAGAGGAAGCCTGGTGTGGGACGCATGTATTTTTCCTTCAGCGCCTCAAACGGATCACTCGCTTTCCTCTTCTCAACCCTGCTAAAGTTCAACTTCCATCAGTTCTTAGATACAGAGTAAACTTCAGGTATAATTCTGAAATGTTATCCATGCATAAGAGAGGTGTAGCACAAAATTCCATTTATGAATATTTTACAAACGTCTGTAACTTTACAATTTTGTAGGTATTTTAGTAGGTAGGTTTATTTAGTAAATAAAAACAGCTATAGAATACTAACATGATGGTCTTGTGATTGACAATACCTGTAGATGGGGTCCATGAAGAAGGGGGTGGGTCTTGCATGTTGGAGGGAGGGGTCTGCTTTAGGAGCCTCTGTCTCAAACCGTTCCTCCCCAAATACGTGATTCTTCCGCGACTCCTCCTCTCTGACACGTGTTCCACGGCTCCGCCCACCCAGACTTAAATCCAGTGGCTGGTCCTGATTGGTTGGGGGTACATGCGATGCCTCAGGTTTTGATGGGGCGTAGGTTGGAGCCAGATGTTCCTCTTTGCGCCTGGTTGTGAGGTCAAAAGGTGACTCAGTGCTCCTGCCCTGCGGTCTCTTGCTCTCGGCCGATGGGCTCTCTGGCTCACCCTTGTGGGCCAGAGGTCGGATCTGTTCCCTCTCATGAAAGGGGTACATGGGGGGGGAGAAAGCAGGAAAGAAGGACAGAGGAAACATGGAGGGGTAAGGCAGAGCGCCCCCTTTCTTATCATGCAGGCCCACCAGCCCTGTGGAGCCGAAGTATTTCTCTGCGATGGAGGCGATGGCCTTGATGGAGTCATTGACTGCTCCAGAAACTGCAGTGTTTTCATCCAGAGGTGGAGAAAAAAGCCCTGGTGGGGGCACATTGCTCCCGTTACCGTTTACTGCATTGCTGCTGCTGGAACTGCTGATAAGAGTGGGACTTTGGCCAGGGTTAGAGCCGCTAGACTTCCTCTTGGGCCCTTTTCCATTTTCCCTTGCCCTGTCCCGATCCCGGTCACTCTCAGCATCACTGTCCAGTTCGGACCCAGAAGTGCTCTCCAGCTCGCTTCCACTGGGGGTGCTGACATCATCCAGGTCGCTGCTTTCAGACTGGTCACTCATTTTTTGCTTGTGAGTGGAGCCTTCTCTCTGACGCTCCACTCCATCTTGTCCTTCTCCATTTAAGGAGTGTTTGCGGAAGCTTTTCAGAAGGTCACGGGGCTCCTGAGTTCCAAGAATGGGCAAGGGACTCTTCCGAAGATCTGCCCCCGGCAGGCCCTTCACAGGTGAAGTGGCTGGGACAATAGAGGGCCGGTGGTACAGTCCAGATGGGAAGAGTCCTGGGAAACCGAATGGGAATGCCGGTGGGGCAGCCGGGAATGTCAGGCCGCTGTGGTGCCGATTGGCTCCAAAATAGTCCGCCAGACCAGCTGAGCCGGGTCCCATCCTGGCCAAAGCAGACTTATCTAGGCCAGGGCCACCAGGGAGAGAAATTCCTGGGCCAAAGAGCCCTCCAGCACCAGCAAAATGATTTTTCCCTTCGCAGAAACGCCGATGCTTGTTGAGTGAGGAGGTGGTACTGAACATCTGGCCACAGTCTTTGCACTTGATCTGTGTGCGGCAATCAGCATGCATCCGTTTGTGCCTGCATAAGTTCGAGAACTGGGTGTAGGACTTGTGGCACACCTCACCTACAGACAATGAAACATACAGGCAAACACAGCATAAGAGTGGAGGGGAGGTATGACTTTCCAGTTCTTTACATATATACATAACTCATGGGAGGATGATGCATTCAAATAGCCCTTCTGAATTTGTGAAATAGGAAAATTGTATTCAAACTGTACCAATGACCAGTTATTTGAATTTGGGTCATTATTAGTAATTGGTTAATGGATCATATGAACAAAAGTCTATGTATATTCCTTGGTACAGACCATACTAGCTTGGTCTGCTCTTTTCCCGGTTCTCACCTGGTAATAAAGCACAACTTATCAACAAGAACAACGGTCTGAGTTCAGGATTTATGACTTTGTCAATTTCCTTGTGGAAAACTGAGGAATTCATGGATTTATGAAGAGCATGTGAATGCACCAGAAGATTGCAGGGATGGGAAACAAACATGTTAATCACAACATCATTGACAAAATAACACAGGCTAGTGACTATATGCCCACACGAGATGGGCACACATGATAATTCTCTCTCACACACCCACACGCCCAGAATGATATGGTGACACAATGACACACAGTGACAAAGGGACGCAGAATGAGACTCGGAGACAGAGACAGCACAATGGCTCTATTTTGGTCGTGAGAAGGAAACTGAATTGAATGAATCCTATCCTGCAGGTCCGTTCCCATGGACCACACTCACTGACCTGTCTCTGTCTCTCTCTCTTTCCCCCATACATACACACACACTCAATCTTCAGATTTCTTCAAAAGTTTCTTCATGACATGCTTTTTTTTGTTGTTCTGTTCAGATTTTTTAACATTCATGAGAAGGTACGACACATGCCTTGATGTGCCGACCCCAAATCAGCAAAAAAATTGGGATGGTTTGGAAAGGTTATTCATAAATGTACTTTTATTTACAGTTATTGACAGTTTAAACCCAAGATATGTCATGTTCTGTCTGGTCAACTTCATTTCATTTGATAACATACATCCATTCTGTTATTCCAAAAAAGTTGGGATGGCAAAACATTTACTATGTTGCCATTCTGTCTCGTAACACTTAAAGGACGTTTTGGCACTGTGGATACCAAGCAATGAAGCGTTTCAGGTGTTATTTTCTCCCATTCGTCCTTCAACATTACAGTGTGATTGTTAATGCATTTTTTGTTTCATAATCCTACGCACATTCTCTGTCAGGGACAGGTCAGGACTGCAGGCAGGCCAGTCCAGTTCCCTATTTTTCCACAGCCATGCAATGTGTGCAGAATTTGGTTTTGCATCTTTTTTGCACCGTAAAAGTTTGTTGAAAAACTGGAGATCTTCTTTCTGCCCATCTTTACTCCTTAAAGACTTTTGTGGATACTGCTTTTGTACCAAATCATAATTCTAATTACCTGGTGACATCACCTGATCGAAATCGCATCATTATTTACTTATTACTTCATTACAAGCCTGTCCCAACTTTTTTTAGAATGTGTTGCAGGCCTGAAATATAGGAATGGATGCATTCCTATAACTAACAAACGAAACTAAGTTGACCAGACAAAACGTGAAGTATCTTGAGTTTATACTGTCTGCAATGAAATAAAAGTCAATGTAAATTCAAAAATAATTGTTTGCATTTTCCATGCTGTCCCAACTTTTCTAATTCGGGGCTGGAAGAAAAAAAATTATATCTATATATATGAAAGCACCCTACAATGTCACTGATCGCAACTCAAATGCAGCCAACAGTTAACAGTTATAAAGGGTGGTGCATGATTTAGAGACCACTGGTGTGAATCCTTTTTTTCATTGAATTAAAAAGCAAGAAATCATTGAGGTCTTTAAAGGAGAGTTTTACCATGGACACTATCAAATGAGTTAGCTTGCTGTTTCATCTATTTGGCCCTCAGCTCGCCACAAAGATTACACGTTGCCACCCCCCCCCCACCACCAAGTAAACGAGCCCCAGAGGGGTTCTCAAAGTTCAAATCTTGCAAATATTCTTTCCCGAAAAGTTCAAATAGTGTTGCAAATGTTCTTTGAGCATTAGCTTTTAAGCTATGACTCCAAAAGGACATTTCCGAACCACATGCTTTTGAGTCACAACCACAAATTTAGGCCAGGTGTTACAAGACAAAAAACAAAATCATGATAAAACTCCATGCCAGAACTGGACAGAATATACAATCGGCTGCTTTAAAATGTTTTGCTTGAACCCTGACACAAAAAAGCTTAGTATGTCTGGCCACAGTTTCCGCTAAAGTAACTGACTGTCTATATTCTCAATACACTTATCTGTTCACATTGTGTACTGTATGTAGGCAGTGGTCCAGGACTCCAGCAATGACTCAAGTTTAATGCAATAAAATCCCCATCTGTAACCCCAACGCAACACCTCACATGAGAAACTAAGCCTTTAAAGCTTCATCATAACTCACCCTAATCACATCTCTCATTACCCAGGCCACATTTATGGAAGGTTTAAAGAAATTGTGTGGAGGGGAAGCTGAGGGGTGTGTGTGTGTGTGTGTGTGTGTGTGAGAGAGAGAGAGAGAGAGAGAGAGATAAAGAAAGTGTGAAGTTAGAGTGATCTTAAGTTCTACTCTTAGCTATGTTTATAGCTTAGCTCTCTCCTTCAGGCCTGGATCAAAAGATCAAGTGTAAATATTAGTGTAATGGCTGAAGACAACGCTGAGCGCGTGTGTGTGTGTGTGTGTGTATGGTGTGTGCTTGTGTGTTCGCTTGTGTGTGTGACTGGTCTGTGTGTTATCATCTGATCCTTCCTTTTCAGGCCAGCATGTATGTCTGTAACTCACACAGACAGGATGAGCAGGTGTGAAGTCTGTGGAGTGTGTGTGTGTGTGTGTGTGTGTGTGTGTGTGTGTGTGTGTGTGTGTCTGTGAGAGACAGAGACAGGAGGGATATGCACTTTCCGTGTGTTACAGAGTCTTTCATAAACTGTAACTAAATATTATAAACACATTCCGGGGTGCTGAACATCCAGTGGTGCTATTAATGTCAAGTGTAGAGTGCGTGTGTGTGTGTGTGTGTGTGTGTGTGTGTGTGTGTGTGTGTGTGGTGGGTTTAGGTATCTGGGCACTGAGCATATATGTACTTGTTAGAGTAAGAATTCAATGCTTTTTTGATGTCATAGTAAACAAGACATTTCCATGTTTCTCCTCATATCTTTAATAGTATGTTAACAAAACAAAACAATCAGTTAAATTGTTGTAATTTTGTACTTGGAATTACTTGAAATAGAAGCTTGTTACCATATTAACATACGTTAGAGTAGGTTAGACTCATTTTCTGCCTGTTTCCTTCCAGTTATCATTTTCGACATATGAAGCGGTGATGACATACAGTATTGGTCAGTTTTCAAATTTTACAATAAAAGTGAAGACATTACAGCTATCAATGCAGTAAAAAAATAGTTTAGCCACTTTTATTCAGGATTAAATTATTATTGTTTTGTTAGCTTACTAATTAATTTTGCCAAAGCATATAACCATTTGCTTCTTTTAATGTTAATTATAATATTTTTATTTAGTCATGTATGTCTTTGTCTTCAGTATAATTTTCCAAATTCAAATTTCAATTTGAGTTCTCACAGCTCTTCTTATAGATGTATAAATATGTATTACAGATTTATCATCTATCCAGATATATTTCCCCCTTTTTGAGTTATTCTTCAGTTTTTTCAAACATCATTAAATAGATTTGATGCCATTATTTAAACTTAAAATTCTAGCTAATCATTTTTCCATGCCATTTTAATTAAACATTTTTAAATATGATGAAATTTTGATATTTCTTCTCAGCATTTTTAAAACACTATCATTAGAAACATTTATTTGGTGCTTTGGATGACGATGAGTCAGTTTCACACACAAAATAGGATTAAATGGGGTCCAAATAGGGTCCAAATATTGTGTTCAGACAGAACTTCCTAAGCTTCATTTGGATTTTGACTGAAATTTCAAAGTAAAATAAAGTTTTATCATTTATTGCTCTAACAGAACCACTGTTTGGTCTTAATTTAAAAAAAAAATATTGCCTACATTTAAGCATTGAGCCTTTAGCTGTACTGTGTGTGTGTGTCTGTGTCTGTGTCTGTGTGTGTGCCAGGCAAACCTTCGCTAAACCTTTTTTGTGTTATCTACTGGGCTCAAATCCATTCTGATTTTAAGATTTGATTCAGTCTAAAAGCCAAACGTCATTTGGCTACCTCCAGTAAAACTGGATGCAGGTAACACACACACACACACACACACACACACTTTCTACTCATTTGCAACTGGACCGTGAGCACTGAAGTGGTTCATGTACAGTTCACGGGCAATTGGAGTGGATTCACGTCAAACAAACAAAGCCCCCCACAGATGCAGCTGCTGGCCAGGCTGTTGTGTGTATGCGTGTGTGTGTGTGCGAGTGTGTGTGTGTGTCCCCGTTAACATAGTCATTAGCTGTTGTTAGAGCCGCTTGTTTAAATGCTGATTGCTGTAAATGGCGGTGTATCAAGCCCATTGCAGGCATGTGGTAGCTATTTGTCTGGAATGGGCGTCATTGGCTAGTTACTGTCTGACCGAGGCAGTGTGGCCATGCTGAGGTCAGCACATGTGGGGTCAGTGCACTGGGGGTCAGACGTCATCCATAGGCTACAACTTATGTTTTTTTAATATCACTGATCACTGGGTAATAGAACGTTGAGGGAAATCTGGGTAAGTGGGAAAGGAAAGGGAAAGTGACCTTTGATGAGGTCAAGAAGTGACTGAGAGGTCAGTAAATGAGAACTGGATCTCAGTTTGGATTCAATTCTAAAATATCTAAAGGCAAAAAATAAAATTTACCAAGTCTTATCACGTACTTCAAATGTAGTCAATAGGCCAAGATGGGTTCGAAGTCCAAAATTTGCTTCTTTGTGGCTAATGTTGCACTAAAAGTCAATAATCACCCAATTGTTTTTTATTTCGTGAATACAGCCTCAGAGCTTTTCTTAACCTGCTCATGCTGCATTCAAGTGGTGCAGACTTGTGGATGTGGATTAGGACACAGCAAAACTTACTGTCAGTTCTAAGGCTTCATCATTAAGCTGAACAGGGCAGGCAGACATTTTAGATAACAGGGTCTGTTTTCACAGTTTACCTCAGGAGTAGGAGTGCTTATGTAGAATCGGTTGTTGAGACAATGAATACAGAGGAATTCGATCCAAGACCAGTACTCCTTATAATACCAAAGTTATATGAAATGGCTGCCTGTAGTGGTGAGGTTTTACAGCCCACAGTAAGTCATACTGTGTCTTAAACCACATCCACAAGACTGAGCCACGTTAATGAACAGCTGTTTGTGGTTTGAGCGGGTAAAGAAACGTGCCACACATATTTTTACAGAAATTATTTGGGTGACTATTGACTTTCAGTCTTCATCAGGTCTTCATCAAAATCTGGACCCAGACATGTCTTGGCTGATCGACAGCTTTTAAGCTAAATCTGTTCTGGCTTTGTAATATTTATACTTATTTACATGTAATTACATAACTAAATAACTATGTTATGAATTAGGGAGCATCATGTATTTGTTTTGGTGTCACAAAATGATCAAATCATAGCAAAACAATTGTAGAAAAGATCTTTCTGCATCTCAAATCTAAAATCTTTTATACAGCTGTTATAATGCTGTTTATTAAATGTTCTTTAATATGCATTCATGTAAATAATGTTTATTCTAAGTCATTTTGGACTGTACTGAACCACTTCTGTTAGCAGCTGGTGCTTTTAAATGGAAAAAAGAGAAATAGAGGCTTTGATGTGATAGTCCAAAAGTCTAAGACCACATTGTAAACCTTTGTTTCTTATACAAATGTGTAAATAAAGTTTTCTATAAAGAATTCTAAAAAAAAATATCTTTATATTTTATGTCTGTTATTTGTATGTCTAGGTCACAAATCTGCCAAGTTGACCAGGTTAAGGCCCTAGAAAAGGTCCAACAGTAATGCTGATATAATTGATATCGTTTCTTAATAAGAAGTGAGTGCAAAACAGAGGCACACACACACACACACATTATACACATATATATATATTTTCCACGTTAGAGACAGAAGATGTTCCTGAAAGAAACGTTAACAGTACTGTATACTTATGCATAATACAATTAAAGAAACTATATACATTTTTACTTTTGTGACATCACAAGCACTGGCAGGCCCGGGTCTGGAGGAAAGCACCACCAAGTGATAAATAATGATGACTAGCTATAAAAATAAGTAAAATGATAAATGGATGGAAGAATGGATGGATGGATGTATGATGGATGGATGGATGGATGGATGGATGGATGGATGATGGATGGATGGATGGATGGATGGATAGACAGAAAGAGACAGTCAGACAGACAGACAGACAGACAGATAGATAGATAGATAGATAGATAGATAGATGCACAACAGATTCTGAAAGAAAAAACACCACACTGAAGAACATAATATTGAATGTGTCACCATAAAACAGCATGGAAAAACCAAACATGCTGTTGCAGGAACTCAATCCAGTTCACCAATAGACATTGGACTGGATGACTTGGTGGAGCTTTCCTGGGCCTTTTTTCTTTCTTTTTTTTCAGAAGTTATCTGAACAGATATTTGGCTTCTAGAGCAGGCTTAGCCTAATTTGGCTGCTGCATCGCGTCGAAGGCCTTTCCAGAAGCTAAAGATCCACTCGGATAAGTCTGGTGTTTGTGTATCGGTGTGTGTGTGTGTATGTGTGGTGAGAAAGAAGCGTGCAGACTTACATATGAAGCGGGTGAGAGACTTACATATGAAGGGCTTGACGGAGGAGTGGATGTGTTTGTGCTGTTTGAGTCCGGACGAGGTGGCGAAGGTTTTGCCGCAGTCTGGGCAGGCGTGGGCCCGTGCACCGACGTGCTGAGAGCGGATGTGCCTCTGCAAGTTGCTGGGGTCCGTGAACACCTGCTGGGGAAAGCCAGAGGGAGGGCGAGAGAGTTTATACACAAGGTCCTATATCTGGCTTTTCCAGTGGTTTAATTATTATTATTAGTAGTAGTAGTGGTCGTAGTAGTAGCTGTAGTAGTAATAGTAGTAGTAACAGCAGTTGTTGTAGTTGCAACAGTAGTAGTAGTAGTAATAGCAGTAGTAGCAGTAGTAGTAGTTGTTATAGTAGTAGTAGTTGTTGTTATAGTAGTAGTAGTAGTAGTGGTAGTAGTAGTAGTAATAGTACTTGTAGTACTACAACTACTACTGCTTCTAATAATAATAATAATAATAATAATAATAATAATAATATATGTTATTCCCTAAAATTTGTAAAAAGATGTCATATTTCAGTTTCTTCTACAGAATGTGTTAACAGGTTTGCAATTAGAAGACCAACAAAACATGTCATTTCACCAAAGGTGTCCAAACACTGACTGTAAGACTGACTGCAAATTAACTTATCAGTTACAATTGTACTTCAAAATAAATTTGTGGAAAACTATTGTGGTGTATTTACATGTTCTGTAAATAATAATAATAATAATAATAATAACCAAAACAACAACAACAACAAACAATAATAATAATAATAATAATAATAATAATAATAATAATAATAATAATAATAATAATAATAATA
>JBBPCY010000001.1:27488711-27502016 GCA_037974405.1 Brachyalestes nurse | reverse complement strand
ATACATAAACACATAAACATACACATACACAGACATACAGACACACACACACACACACACACACACACACACACACACACACACACACACACACACACATTATAAGATACCTTTTATGATTAGAAATGTTATCATTAATTTCAGAGTTGGGTCAGATTAATGTTTTTAATAATTAACAGATAAGAAATAGCATGTTTGTAACTTTTATATCCAATTGGTTTCTGTTAGATCATTAAAGCAGCAGCAAGCCATGACTGGAGTCTTTCATTAAAATGATAATGAAATATTTTTATAAATATTATTATTTAGTAAACAGCATTTTAAAGTTTTGTATCTGATTAGTTGCTGTTAATTCATTTTCAGAAGTATTTATTTAAAGGCACAATAAATAGATAGATGAAATAACTGAGGAATGTATAGTTTTTATTTGGACATTTGATTATTTGTGACAATCAACACTGCCCTTCAGAAATGTGGAGAAATGTCTAAATGTTGAAGTTGTTAATGTTTAAGTTTTAGTTATATTTTACTAATACTGATAGTGTTTATGACATCTGGCATAAAACTTTAGTAATATATTTATGAAGGCATATTCCAACAAGCATCAGTCACAAAGGCTACTTTAGTATATTTTAGCCCAGAAAAGGTTTTGATAACTGACACTTGCTGGAATAAGCATTTATAAATGTTCATAGAAGTCAGTTGTCATAAAAGGCTTATGTGTCATTTTTTCTATGTAATTAATATTAACATTTATTTAGACATCCTGAATTTGTCATGAAGTTGTCATGAAGTCTACTTTAGTCATTTTTATCTCAGAAAATGTTATGACAACTGATACTAGTTAATAAACCTTTTGAAATGTTCATACATGCCAGTTGTCATAAAGGACTTATATGGGTGTTATATCACATTATGAATGCTGTATGTAAATTACTATTATTATTAATTTATTAAGAAGAAAAAATATTTGCAAAAGTTTGCGAACATATGAATATTTGGTAACATTTTGACATTTGTGTCAGTCAATTTTCTGTCACTAAACATTAAAATTAATTTATTTTAATGCTTAATATCTTTACTTTACTGAGCCAAAACTCTGGCACGTCTTCATGGTTAGCCTTTAAGAGGCAGTAGTACAACACCATTGTCTGTAAAGAATAAGGCCTAATCAGATCTGGGCCCCAAAGCATCACAGTGCTGAGATGATCTCCCCTGTTGGAAAGAGAGTCTTCAAAGCAGTGTTCACTCTACCATGACCTTTGATGACCTTAGCGCTACAGCGCTTTCCTGAAATTGGACCGTGGTCAGATCACCAGTGCGATATGACATTAAAAAGCCGGGGAGAGCGGAGGAAAGCATTTTTTGTTATCCTTCACGCATCCTCAATATTCTATTCTATCTGCGAGCAGACAGTTTCTGTGAGCTGCTACTGAATACCATTCAAAAAGAAGAAAAATGCAGGGTCATTCTCGCTGGATTCTTTCCTCCCCTGCCACATTCTTCCTCTCTTTTTCTCATTGTGAAGAGTTGCGGCGCGCTTCTTGAAAACATGAGGGTCTCCGGAAGCCATAAAGACTCGCCGTGGGCTGGTGTTATGACAAAGACTCATAATGAGTGTTTATAGCCCAAGCGTGATTTTTGTCTTTGTGGAGGCCGGAGAAGGTGCTGCCTTTGTCTGCCAGGTCTCTTGCATAGCGATAAACAGATAGAACATTTTACAAATTGAAAGTGTTAAACTACAGAATGTGATTCAGACTTACGGAACTCTAGGAATACTACATGGAATTTCGGTCACTTATGATGCTAATATAACAAAAAAATGAACATTTGGAGAAAAAAAAATGTAACTGTATTAAATGTAGACAAAATCATTCTGAGTGGTTTGATTTGAAATAGTGCAAGGTATAGAAAGTCAATTGTGACAGGAACCAGACATCTGATGCCTTTTAAAGCTCCCTCACCGTAAGCTATTACATTAAATGGTTATAAATGCACTACCTGATGCCTGAGACATTGTTTTACCACAGTTCTGAGAGAGTGTGTATGTGTGTGTGCGTGTGTGTGTTGTTGACACCTGTTTCCTTTCTCCTTTAAAAACTGATTCCTGTCACATTCAAAGATATTCCAAACTACAGTGCACAATTTCACATCAAAGCAATCTTAATGACTTTACAACTCAATAATACAGAAAGTTGGTAGAATTCACCTTTATGTTGTCAGCTTGTCAGCTTATCTGGCATTTAAAAGCACAATTTTGTACATCTGTAAGCCATAAAGCTATTTTTATTTCTGCAGTGCTCCTAATTAACAAGAATGTTTACATTTGTAGCTTTAAGGCATCATCTAGATTGTTTCTTAATTAATATTTCTGACTTGGGACTTTTGACATTGCCTTTTACTATACAACTCACAGATGAGTCTGTTTAGTTATAGAAAACAGAGGCCAAAATAGTTTCCCAGACACAGTTCTGGAAGTGAGTTCAGGAGTAGGTGAAAGTCCAACATAACAGAGCAGAGTGACACCATTTCTTTCAGTTATTTCTGCCTCCTACTCAGTCTGAACTCCTGAAGTGAACAATTACAATACCTGTGATGTGGGCGGGGATGAACTGCATTACAAATAAATAAATTAACTAATTTAAAAAATAAATATATATATATATTTTAATGCAGTTCAGTTAAGGTAAAATGAAAAAGAGGCAAATTAAATTTGGGATGCTACTGGAGCTCTTCATTTAAAGTTGATATAGAAGTTGATGAGCTGATAAGGTTCGTAGGTAATCAGGAGCTTAGCTGTTGTCCTACCACATTTTATTCAGTGGGCTCTCTCTCTCTCTCTCTCTCTATCTCTCACTCTCGATCTCTCTCTCTCCCTCTCTCTCACACTCTGTCTGAGAGAAAAAAGGATATTTTGATTGCTTACATTTTTCACATTTCTTCATTGCCAGGCTGTGTGTGTGTGTGTGTGTGTATATATATATGTGTGTGTGTGTGTGTGTGATATCCATGCCTGTGGTCCTTCAGGCTGCAGTGATACTATAACCGAGAAACACACTTGCACAAACTTACCATAGATGGGGAGAGAGAGAGACAGAGAGAGAGAGAGAGAGAGACTGAAAGGATATAGAGGGTGCATGTCATCACAACAACACCTTTTAAACAGTGCATTATACGGGCCATGCAGGTGCAGTGTGTGTGTGTGTGTGTGTGTGTGTTCCGCGTACCTGCTCATGTATCGAGTGGGCTGTGAGGTTGTACCGGTGCGAGGATGGTGATATCTGGACGTGTCTTAGCCAGCTTCTGCTATCACACACACGCCCATCAAAATTGGCCTTCTGCATTGAGAGAGAAAGAGAGAGAGAGAAAGAGAGAGAGAGAGAGAGTCACTCTTTGATCTTTATCTTTTACAGGTTACTCTTCAGTGTCTAAACCACATGCCACCCACCACGGCATTCGACTTCAAAACAAGTTTACACACACATACACACACACACACGCACACACACACACACACACACAATTCCACCTGCAACAACCCCCCCAAACACACACACACACACAGTTTCCTTTACAGCACCTATTACACACACTTTAATGGAAATCTAGCATCTGTAAAATGTATACACACACACACACACCTACACACACACACACACGTTACTGCTTAACCCACCATGAAGGAAAAAACATCCTGTTCTGATCACACAGATTCTCATCACACAAATGAATGAAAATCTCTTTAATTTCCCCTTTTCTGTTGATATAGTATTTAAGTGATGCACACATTGAAGTGCATGATTCATCTAAATATGGAGCAACATTTTCATATTTCATCACCCAGTATAAATTAGAAAAGTTCTAAAAGTTTTACACCTGAAAAGAAAGCATTAGAGCATATTATACTGTTAATGGTCTGCATTAAAAGTCTGAGAGATCACCTTTTCCTTGCCTTTTTCTCTGTGGAGACTTTAGCAGAAAGAGCTTAAAATTTGAACCCAGTCAAAGCAACAAATGCAAAGAAGTAAAATGTGATTGGATAAGCACAGTGTGTTCACTCCACAATCACTAATAAAGTCTGGATATAATCTCTCTCTCTCTCTCTCTCTCTCTCTCTCTCTCATACACACAAGACACACACTTTCTCTGACTCAGACTTTGCCTTTAATGCCTTTCATTCAGGCTTTTGTGTGGATGATATGAAGTGCACCGAACCCACACACACACACACAGCAATTAACGCATTATAAGTCTAAATAAATAAATACATAAATAAATGAATGAATGAATGAATTAATTAATTAATATAATTTAAAACCAAAATAAATTATATCACAGATATAATAATGATACTACTACTACTACTACTACTACTGCTAATAATAATAATAATAATAATAATAATAATAATAATAATAATAATATGCATAGTTGTTATTATTATTGTTGTTGTTTGTTATTGTTATTATTATTGTTATTGTTGATATTATTACTCGTTGCTGTTTTGATATAAATTCACATTTTTATTTCTGCCAATCCTTATGTCTGTCCCTCTATATTTCTTTCTATATTTCTTTTTTTCTGTTATAATAAAATTATCCATTAAAAATAGGAAGCCAAACTCGGTTCTAGTTGTAAAAATATTTATTTCATGCTGATGTTTAAACCATGAAACTTCCGAACCAGACGCGCACCTGCAGAACCGCTTCTGAAATGGCTCTCCTGAATAAACTTCTTTTAACTTTTAATCTTTTTTATATAAAAGAAACCAAAACATTTCAGCATCGGAAGGAGCTTTTTCAACACGATACGATTTACACCAGTAAGGATAAAACGAATAAATAAAAAGACTGATATAAATCTGAATAAAACCAGAAACCAGGTACTCAGTGTTTGTAAATAATATTTTTTTCTTTTTATTGTGAAATCGCCTGAGAGAAAACACGCAGTAATTTGCGTTACTTGCGTTATTTACATTAGAAACGTTATTTGCGTTGTCAGAGTTTTGTATGGCAGACAGAAAGAAGGCTCTTACCGTAAAAACGAGCTCATATAAGAAAAAATCAAAAATCCCCAAAAATTGTCCTCTGGAGATAAAACCGCGAAACTCCGGGAGACACGCTCCCCTGCTCTCTCCTCTCCTCCTCTCTCCCTGAACGGGACCCTCGCGTGTCCCGGGACCCTTCGAATACGGCTCAGCGCGCGAGCAATTCCCCGGATGATGTCAAACTTGGGGTTCCGCGAGCTTCCCCGGTCAGTCCCATCCAGTGTCGTCCCGTCCCGTTCCGTCTGGGTCACAGCCCCCTCCTCCTCCCCCTCCTCCCTCTCTCACGCTCTCCTCCTGTCTCGAGAATTCAAACTTTTTTCTCTCTCTCTCTCTTTATTCTCACTTCGGTGCTTCACGCTCCTCTGGATTCAGTGCGCGCGCGTGTGTGTGTGCGTGCGTGTGTGTGTGTGCGTGTGTGTGTGTGAGAGAGGGAGAGAGAGAGAGAGAGAGAGGCAGAGACAGAGAGTGTGTGTGTGTGTAAGAGAGGGTGTGTGAGAGAGTTTGTGTGTGTGTGCGTGTGTGTGTGAGAGAGAGAGAGAGTGTTTGTGTGTGTGAGAGAGAGGCAGTGTCTCGCAGACTGTCCCGCGCTAGGAGATGAGCAGAGGGAGGACGAGGTGGTGGGGAGGTGGCGGTGGCTGAGGGGGGCGGTGGTGTGCTGTGGGACGGACGGACCGTCAGGAGGGGTTTGGGGTTGGTGGTGGTGGTCGTGTTTGGGGTGGGGGGAGGTGGTCGTGTTTGGGGTGTGGGGGGGTTGTCTCGCGTGTCCACTGTTCGGAAGTTGCGCGAGGGCTCCCCGCGGTTCATTTGAAAGCGACGGGAGCGCGCGAGGTCAGAGCCAGGTCGCGCTCGCGCTGATGAAGCCGCCCGCGCGAGACTGAGGAGGAGGAGGAGGTGAGGGGGGGGGGGTGATGAAGGTTTAACGGGGGGTTGGGGTTGGGTGGATCCAAACTGTTCACACATACTTACACCTGCAACTGGAGAAGGCCCACGAGCCAAGACACTACACACACTCATACACACACACACACACACAAACACGCACACACACTAACTTAACTAAAGGTGTATATGCATGTTATTAATGTACACACCCATTAAAGCTTTCAAGTTTGAAATGCACTTACAATAATAGTACTAATAGATAAGCGTTTTGTAATAAAGCTTTAATGATCTTTTATAAACGTTCCTCTAGTTATAATTATAACGACTTGGTTACTTAGGTGCATATACCCATGCATGTAATAGCCTACTAATAAACACGCATGTTAACGTTTTTGGCTCAAAAATAACGTTTAAAAAAACGTTCCCATGATTATGATTATAATTACTTACTTATGATCTAAGGGTGCATATAGAGTTTATAAATGTACCCGCACACTTGTGAATGCACGCAGTTACAGTAACAATACTAATAAAAAATATTTGTAAGGCTGTTCAAAAATAAGGTTTTACAAAAGGTCTCCCTAATTCTAATTATAATAAACTATAATAAACGTCTATTCGTTTGTGACGTCTGATTATCAGCTCGACCACTAATAGACTCACAAAAAGACCAACGGGCCCTCCGGTCCGTGTCCCAAATCAGAAGTTAGACTGTGTTTAGCGGAGCTGGTGCCGTGACCCCTCGCTAATAGCGCGTGATGGAGATGAATCATTCTGCCCTCGCTATCTGTGGCATTGAACTCGGCCTCGAGATAATGTCCATTGTTTCTGGGGCCAGAGAAGCGGAGGAAGGAAGGGGGGGGGGAGAGAGCTGGGGGGGGGTGGAGGGGGGGTTAAATCGCCAGTAAATAAAAGGCGTCCTGGCGCAGAGATTCCCAGGCGCGCTCCTTGAGAACCGCGGAGAGACCCCGGTCCGCCGCGCATCGATTTCCTGCCCTGCCGCGCCTTCCCCATTGTTGGAAGTCTTTTTTAATTTAGCCATAAATTGGGGAAAGATCGAGCCACGAGCTATTCTATTTTCTCCCTGTCAGGCTGAGGGATTTGTTTTATGATGCATTGTGTATTAAATACAAGTAATCTGGGAAAGTGATTGCAGGCCTCTGAATGGAGGAGGAGAGGCTGCCTGGCTGATAGAAAAGGGTTTTTTTCTTTTTCTTTTTTCTATTTTTTGGATTTAAAAAAGAGGAAGAGCCACGACTGAATGGGAAAGCCCCGTGGTGTCTGTGTGGCACCAGTAGGGGGGCAAAAGAGTGGGGTAGGAAAGATCCGACTCGGGGCAGTGAACTGGCGCTGCAGTGCAGAGATCTGCCGCGAGAGGGCGTCGAATGTTGAATAAAAAAATTGACAATGAGGGAAAATAAGTCTCGAACGGGCGCGAGGAGTTTTGTGTCTGACGCGCGTGCACGCTCGGATCAGAAGTTGAGTTTATTAGAGGAGCAGGCCCTCCACCTCCCCTCACACCCGCACCATTCACACACATCATTCAGTTTGGCTTGTTTGTGAGGGGACAGGTTTGTTTATTTATTTATTTATTCATTACTGTGCGCTGTTTAAATAGAACTCATTGCCTGGAAGTATGCAGACTCTCTCATTATCTCTCTCTCGCCTGTTCAAGTTTGGATCTATCTGTCTGTCTGTCTGTCTGTCTGTCTATCTATCTATCTATCTATCTATCTATCTATCTATCTATCTATCTATCTATCTATCTATCTATCTATCTATCCATCCATCCACCCATCCATCCATCCATCACTGTGACTGGGAGCATGCTCTCTCTCGCTCTTTCTCTCTCTTTCTATCTCTCTATTTCCTTCTCTCGCTCTCTCTCGCTCTCTATTTCTTTCTTTCTTTCTTTCTTTCTTTCTTTCTCTCTGTCTCTCTCCCTCTTTCTCTTTCGTTTGCTCGGCCCTCCACCCCCCCCCCACACCCCGCGCCACCTTTAATGGAAACACTGTGTACGAGAGGCATTCCACCACATCCTAACGGGAAAGGAGGAGGAGGAGGAGGAGGAGGAGGGGGGTGTTAGAGGAGGCGGTGTGTGTGTGGGGGGGGGTGTCTCGTGCAACAGCTGGAGCTCTGAGGGCCGGTCTCCCGCAGTCCTGCAGCGCAAAAGCTGCATTAAGCGCGTCCGCAACTCAGCAGCAGTGCCACAGTCCCGTCTAAAAGTGCCCCAACTGCCCCTGGGGCTCACCCCTCCCCCCACCGCGAGCTCCTGTTCTCTCCTAACGGATCACCCCAGCTCACAGGATCCCGCAGGGCTCTCTTCTAACCCTCCATTTTTTATATATTCTTATATGTATCCACAACACATTCGTTTCAGTTAAGTGACATAATTTTAGTACATGGATAAACAATTTGACGTTTGACCAAAACGAGTGGTTTTGAATTTAAACTGTGAATTTGGAGCAAGAAAAAAACACCTAAACACCATTAATCAATACACCGATTTTTCAATTCACTGATGTATTTTTACAAAGGGACTGATTTTAAGTTCTGAACTTTTAAAAAAGGTACTCATGGTATATGTATGGTGTTGCATGTAGGGTGCTATAAAATTGTACCCAAAGAAAACTTCTTTTGTATCGGATTGATCACTATTTTACCATAACCTACATTACACATAAATCCAAAATAGTCCACAAATGTACTATGTACCTAATTAATAACCCTGATTATCTCTTTATTGTCTTTTTGGAATAAAAAAAAACTGGTAGAAGTGTGGTGATTAAAACCCACATCCCGTCCTTCCTCCTGCGCTTGAGGTACTTTTATATGGAGCTTTGGAGTCCAAAGAAAACCTCTTTTATCTTTTATACCATTATCGACATTATACATAAAAACGTATGTTGTATCACTGGTCATTTTGACTAGTAAATAAAATGCCCCATAGAACGTTACATTAATTACATTAAATTCTTATGCAGCCGGATGCTCTGTGATAGTGTGGACCCTTTTGGGCTGCATATCTTTAATCCCATTCAGTGGAGGAGCACATGCATGGTGTTGTAAGACAAATTTTCTTTTTGATTTACCACTATTTTACCATCATCACCATTGCATATAACTCAGAAGGTTCAATGGTCATTTGGATGGTAAATACACTGACTGTGTTTGTGCTATGGACATCATGACTCATGGTTCCATTCAGATTCACTGTAAAGACATTTGAGCCAGTCAGTTTCTCTACAATGAACCATTTCACATCAAAACTCTATGAATAACTTTGTTTATATCTCATTGATTGAATTATACAGATATTCTGTAAAAAAAATGGGTGGAATTCCCCTTTAACAGCTGGAACAGAGCCACCCTGGTCCTGCGAGTCACTTTTGAGTTAGAGTAATTTAACTTTTGGGTATGAAGCCCAGTGAAGCAGACAGCCTTTTTTTAAAGGTAAGAAATGACAGACAGGACGTGAGTGGGGCTGAAACAGGGAGCAGCAGTCTAAAGCACAAAGCACCATTCAGACTGAAAGCCTTAACGGAGGCCACAGGGGGTGGGGGGTGGATATATGGTTAAAAACACACACACACAGGTAGAAAGTGCTAGAAAGGATTCCCAAAAGTCAAAAACAAAAAATAAAATATAAACGTATAATAACAATGTAACTACTGCTAATGGTATTGACGGATTATATTAGTGCAGTTTATGTAAACATTTAGTGCAGTTTATGTAAACATAACTTTTACAATTACATATAATGATATTAGGATGCAACCAAAGTTAATACAAATGTGTTATTGATGTACTTCTGCTTTTTTCAATTGCACTGGTGGCTCATCTTACTCATTTGCTTAACTCAAAGGTATTTATTTTCTATCCAAAGAAAAAACAGCTTACACGTGCCTTCTGAGTTTTCATTTGTATTTATTTAAATTACTCCAAAGGTATGTGTCCAAACTATTATAACACTATGCTTGAAGCATCAGGTGACATTTCATAATGATTTCATGCAATAACTCTCTTTGATGGAACTTTTAGAGGCATTACACAGTTGCTTCCTTTAAATAGGAGCATATCCATGCACTCTGAACGACTTCGTATCTTAATCATTCAATTATGCAAATATTTTATTTTAAAGTTAATTTAATGCTACTAGCCAATGTCATCTCAGGAGGAGGAGCTTACTGCAAAACAGGTGAGGTAAAAAAAAGCAGAAATAAGATGCTTGGTCTCTGGATTCGAGGAATGTACCACCATGCTGTGGGGAGGGGGTGTTATTGCTGCCTGGAGGCCGTTCCAGGCCGCGCTAATCAGCGATAGCTTCCCCCGGCGGACTCCTCACACACACAGGCCACACTGTCTGCAGGCCGTGGGGTGCGATAAAGCCCACACCCGTGTCAGAGGGAACGTTTTTAAAACATAAATTAGAGGCGTGCTGGAAAGGAGGAGGGAGGGAGAGAGGCCAAAACACAGCAGGACACACTGGAAACTTCAACAAGTCATCTCACACCCCCACTCAAGTATATTGGTGTTACCCCTCTCCCTCTCACTCTGTCCTGCTCAAGTGTGTGTGTTGGGGGGGCTGGGACCAGTGGCAATTAGAGCCTGTTGTTGGACCATGTAGTGAGGGCAATTGCTTTTTACACAGAAGATATCGTCTTTAAAAGGCCTGTTGTTTTACGCTGGAAAATGGAATAGACCACTTCGGATCGGAGGTGGGGGTTTGACTCAAGTTTTTCTGAGTTTCCCATCATCCAGGACTGATAGTTTCTACAAAGAACTAAACACACACACACGTACACACACCTTTTCCCAGCAATACGAAATCAGACACCCTAAAGCAGCCTCAATACACCCGGAGTATGACTCCTCCTCCATAAGGAAATTCCTCCACAGCAGCTCGGGGCAGGGGCACAACTAGGATCTTATGGGTCACAGTGCATGAATTGGCCGTCCCCCCATATGAGAGTTACTTTCGAAAAAAAAAACAATTACAAAGTAATTTGCTTGTTTACATCTTAAATAAGTTGACGCCCTCAAGCCATACCACCCACTAGCATTGAACGTTCACCTATAGGATTACAACACCACTTTAGGAAAAAAAAAAGAATAATGAATACATCATGTTGCAGGTTATAGAGAGTCTGTTTGCAAATGGTTGTCATTATGAATGTCTATTAAGAGAAGTAGATGTCAATGTTTTGTGTGAAGTGTTGATGGATTGTAATTGGTGAGAAAATGGTCCTGAGTGTCAGCATCTATATAAGGGGCCCAATTAAGATAGAGGGTCTGGTTACTTTGGCCCCAGTGTAAATGCAAACCCACCAAACTACAAGTTAAAATATTGTTTAGTCAGACTTTAATTAGGGTTAGGTCCCATTGGGCGTGTTTTTTTAGAGCTAAGGTGCCCTTTTCTATTGTTTTTAATAGTAGTGGAGAATAGTACAATGATCAGTAACCTAATCATGGGTTTTCCTGTTCTGGCCATTGAGATTAAAAGTGAGGTTGTTTGGGGTCCTGAGTAGCACAACTGTCTAAGTGCTGGCTCTAATGGGAGGTCTTGAGTTCGATCCCCAGTGGTGCGACAGCCATCTGCACCAACCAGTTGAAGAGAACACAATGGTTGTAGCTCTCTTTGGTTGATAGGATGGCCATCATATCAGTGCAATGCTACTACCTGATGTAACAGAATAGGTGGTTAGTGTTCTCCTCCAAATGTGTTGAGCTGTGAATGATGTTGTGTTGAAAAGTCAGCTGGCTTTTACATGAACAATGTACTCGTCTTCACCTGCCCAATCTTTTTTGGCATCAAGTGATTGGAGGAACAAGTGGGATTTTTGTATTGGTTACAATTGTTTTGTTATTTATTAAGCTATTAAGCTATATTTAGCTAGTGGTTTTAGATAGATTTGCACTCAAATGCAGCATTCAAAAAATACAGTGTGAGACCCCCCCCCATCAATCTCTATTAATTGTCTTCAAATTCATGTAATTAAAACTTAACTAAATTGTTTAATCTTAGACTACATCAAAAGTTATAGACTGTTGTTTTGATTAATGAACTCTTATGAAGAGAACTCTTATGCAGAAACACAGCCTGCAGACACCGAGCCCTGTCACTCTGTTTTCATTTTTCTCTTTTCATTTTTTCAATATGGTCCAGCCACCATAAAATGTTCGCACCTTCTCAACAGCAGTGCAAAGTGAAACACAGTGACAAGTTGAGTCTGCTAAAAGCTGCAGACATAAAACACAGTGTGGAGAAACCATTAGACGTGCTGTTTCCACAAATGGAATTTCAATATATTTCAATCAAGCTTACAGACGATGTGGATGAAGGCCCATTAGTGTTCTACCTGTCCTCACTCTCTATCCAGTTTTCCTTCCACAATAGAACTATCTATCTATCTATCTATCTATCTATCTATCTATCTATCTATCTATCTATCTATCTATCTATGTCTGTCTATTTATTTATCTATCTGTCTACTTGTCTATCAATCCATCCATCCATCCATCCATCCATCCATCCATCTATTCATCTATTCATCTACTTTTATATGCCAATTATAAGGACCTCCAATCAAATTACATACTTTGATGTTTTGTAAATACACACTTCTACACTTCTTCTACACACTTCTGCATGCCTTAGTACACAATTACTATTTATTTGCTGGATATAACATATTAGAAATGAAATAATAAAAATAAAAAATGGCCTGTGCAAAGGTTTGGACACATTTTTTATGTTGTGTTTTTTACTGGACAAATAAATGTGCACTAAAATGTGCAGAAAGATGCCATATTTATGTATGTTGTCTGTAGAAAATGTGCAAAAAAGAATAATCTTAGGAAGTCATACACGTACATACACTCACACATACCTATACAGATGTATTTAGTCTTTATTTCTTTTTCAGATAATAGTAGTAGGCCATAAAACATAAAGGTATTCCCCAATTTCCTCAAGACTTGTGGTTTTCTTTGATTCCATTTTTTTTTCTTTGCATGAGTGCCTTTTAACAGAGGCTGCATTTTGGACTTTATCTACAGAACATTTAAAGGAAATGGACACCCTGAGCTTAATTGCTAACAGCACTAACCCAGCGCAGCATTTCAAAGGGGAAATGCAGACAAGTCCAAGTCATTAAGCTGCAGCACAGGGCCCTTGCTCACTCCTATTTAGAGCCTCACTGGTTTTTCACTGCCTTCAAAGGAGTTCTAAGTTAGCACAGGTTTATATTTAACCAGGCTGGGGCTGCTGGGTTATGCCACATACACAAGCGGAAAAGCTACACACACACACACACACACACACACACACACACACACACACACACACACACACACACACACACCCACACACACAC
>JBBPCY010000001.1:27460451-27474933 GCA_037974405.1 Brachyalestes nurse | reverse complement strand
CAGGTGATCACTAATCAGTCCCTCATAAAGCAGAATGAGGTGCTTTTGTAGGAATTTAACAGACACTGGCATGGAATTGTTGTCATACTCATAGAGATGCTGATTTAAAAATAAATTGCAGTGGTCTCTTATTTTTTTTCCAGAGCTGTAAATTTTTAGTATGAGATTTCCCTGAAGGCATTTTTTAGCCATCTTTACAGTAATTATAGTTCTGACAGTATATTACTGAAAACAGTGATTCTAAATTTCAGAGTTGAAGTGTAGAAGTGTGAGTTTGCATGTGTTTGTGTAAGTGAAAGTTAATCCCTTTGACCCTGTGTAATTGTGACCTCACTACCAGAGGACATCCTGAAACACACACACACACACACACACACTCACTCACTAGTCTCCTTAACCTATGTGCTGCCGGTGAGAGAGGTGAGAGGTTGTTGCTGTGTCTGGGTGTAGGTCACTAGCCCTGCAGCACCAAAACCATTAGACCTCTGCAAGTAGACTAAAGGCTAATATGATACAATGAGTGAGTGTGTGTATGTGTGTGTTCGTTTGTGTGTGTGTGAGAGAGAGAGAGAGAGAGAGAGAGAGGGAGAGTGAGACAGAGAGAGAGAGAGAGAGAGAGAGAGAGAGAGAGAGAGAGAGACATAGATAACATACAGATGAATCTGATATTGAATATAATGGAAAGTGAGTCAATAATTCACAAGAATGAATGACCGAGTATTAAGGTCAGTGTAAATCTGAATACATAACACGTTT
The DNA here is from genome assembly GCA_037974405.1 of Brachyalestes nurse. Lineage (NCBI taxonomy): Eukaryota > Metazoa > Chordata > Actinopteri > Characiformes > Alestidae > Brachyalestes > Brachyalestes nurse. The sequence goes on along the minus strand of JBBPCY010000001.1, from coordinate 27,474,177 downwards.
TGCTTCTGTACTGTAACAGAAACACTTAAGTTCACTCAGCAGTAGGTGGAAGAGGGAGGCAACACATTATATTATTGGTTAATATTGTTTGGCCTTGCCCACTGGTGCACTGTGATGTAATCTAAAATCTCCAGACAAAACATTGGATGTTTTTGTCCGAAATATGTCTGTCAAACTGTCTGGAGGGTCGAAATATATTTATAACAGCTAAAATGTGTTGGGGTCTCCTCAGCCAGGCGGTGGTCTCAGTGCTCCTTTTGGATTCCCCAGTCAGCAGACTAGCAGAAATTGGTATTACTGTAGTGGTGGTAATTTCTGGTCTAAACAGAAGAAAGGGGAAGAAAAATCATATTCTAAGGCCTTGATTTTTTTCTCAATCATCCGTGTAATTTGTCACAGCCTTACCCGACATTATGTGGGAGAAAGAAAACAACTTGGTTAAATTGCTGCGTTCTCGCTTCTGCTTCCCATTTTCGTTGTGAAGGGGTGGGAACGTGATTTGCATATGTGATATAATTAACAACCACAAAATTCTTTCGCCAAGCTATGCAACTCAATGGCAGGGGCAACATAATATTAAGCATAATAGAAACATATAAACAATATTAAATGAACAAGTGTTTTAAATGTAATAAAATGCTGCATTAATACAAAATTCTGTTCAGAATTCAATACAGAACACATTGTTTTGAATAAGTGAAAAAAAGAGAGAGGGGAGAATGCAGGGCTTTGGATGTGTGTGTGTGTGTGTGTGTGTGTGTGTGTCTGTGAAAGAGTGGAAAGAGAATGGGATGGTACTGGCGGCGTTTCTAAGTGAAAGACTGTGTATGGGATATTACTGCCAGCATATCTAAGAGGATGAGCGGGTGTATGTGACAGTGCTGTGTGTATGTGTGTGTGTGTGTGTGTGTGTGTATCACTGGCGGCATATCTAAGTGGATGAGTCGATGTCTGAGAAGGAGTTGTGTGGAGAATCGGATTTTTACGAGCTTTGGCAGTTGCCCTTTCGTATTGAGCACACAAAAAACGTAATCTGCCGTCTTCCCCTCTAACTCATTTTACACAGACACTAGATCTAAAACAAACACTCTCACTCTCTCTCTCTCTTTCTCTCTCTGCCTCTCTCTCTCTCTCTCTTGGCCAACATCACCCCAACCCAGACTAACCCAGAGGGGGTTCTGTCTTTGGGGCACAAAGGTTCAGCCCTGAGAAGTGCCACAGAAAAATAAGAGAGAGAGAGAGAGAGAGAGAGAGAAGATGAGAAAATGTGAGAAACAGACATAAAGAGAAAGAAAAGGAGAAAGAAGAGACAAGGGAAAAGGAAAGAGAGAAAGAGCGAGAGAGATTGACAGCAAGAGAAAGGAAGAGGAAGAGAGAGACAGACAGATAAATAGACAGACAGAGATGAAGACAGACAGAGGGAAAGACAAGAAATAAGGAAGAGACAGAAAAGAAGAGAGAATAAGAAAAATAGAGAGCAAGAAAGAGAGAGAGAGAGAGAGAGAGAGAGAGAGAGAGAAAAAGAGAGCGAGAGAGTAAGCGAGAGAGAGTGAAAGAGAGGGAGAGAGAGTAAGAGAGAGAGAGAGAGAAAGAGAGAGCGAGAGAGTATAAGAGAGATAGTGAAAGAGAGGGAGAGAGAGAGAGTGAAAGAATGTGTTCCAGTGATTAGTGACAAACACTTATGAAACACTGTTTCCATAATACATGAATATAAATAAAGCTGTAATAAAATTAATATCCACAATCTATTGTATATAAAAAAAGGCAGAAAAGAAATGACAATGAAAAACAGGAAATGAATTATTTTGTAATGCCATTTTTGAAATACTGAACAAATAATTTAAAAATAGCCTCAGCTGTCTAGCATATAAAACTGCAACCCATGGTGGCTGAATGCTTTCTGAAAAAAAATTACAATAATACAAACTACAACGCCACAAAACAGATGCAGATGGAGAGATAAACACAGACACACACACACACACACACACACACACACACACACACACACGCACACACGCACAGACACACACACATGCACAGTGGAGGAATGGTACGGAAGGAAGCAGAACAAATAGAGCCGGACAGGCGTGGGACAGACGGAGAGACACACAAAGCGTCAGCCACTAATCGCTTCAATAGCAGGAGCGTCATCAAAAGCTCAGTTCAACTTTTTATAAGGTTGGCTGGAAGCAGAAAATCTTTGGTTAAAGACCAAGGTGAGAACAGAGCAAGCAAACTTAATGAGAACCTAATGTCTGATGGGAAGGATGAGTAATACTTTGAACTCTGCACAGCATAATGTTCCATGATTGGAACTGTGATATCAGGCCTGGGTCAGTCAGTTGTTCTTTAGGTGTTTTAATAAATCAAGGAATTGACACAATCCAAACGCATATATTTTACAAAACAATGCAGGGCGATCATTAAAAGTTGACTGGTTCACTAATGTGTGTCATCAGATGTCACTTCATATTGTCCATTGTGTCCTCAGAACATCAAACATTACTGTCGTAGCAAAAGTGTAAAAGTAGCTAGCTGGGCATATCTTTATATTTTTGACTTGATATATTACAGTAACATCAATTAATTTTATTGAAAATAATAATTGTTAATAACAAATAAATAGTCATTTTAATTATAAGGTACCAAAGGTACAAGGCTCTTCATAAAAAGAGTTAAATATATTATAAAATCAAATGTTTGGGGGGGTTCTAAAGTCATATTTTCACAACAAAACCACAGCATTTTAGGATAGTATTTAAAGCTAATTCTCAGTTTTTTCCCTAATTCCATATTTGCTGACCCATACATTATCTGTTAATTGGCTCCCTCCAAAAAAAAAAAAAAAAATGGGGAAGAAAACATTGGTCACTGACTTCAATCCATATATGATGGGTGGGCAATGTAGCTAATTCCTTGGTTGCAGTGTTAATCTGCCTCGGAAGTTGGGAGGGAAGTGCTGAAATACTACATGCAGTAAAGCTAGTGTTTAAAGGAAATAATTTAAATGTACAGATGGTTAGTCTATGGCTTGTACAGCAAATATGGTAGATAGCTAGCATACTAGATAATCCATCTGAAGTTTTCACAAGTCTTAAAGTGAAGGGATCAGTAATGTACAAAAAACCTTTACTGCAGTATCTATTGGTAAACCTTCTTCAATGGAAATACAACATAAATGTGCACAATGTGATAAATACTTTCACTGTTATTCAAGCTAACTAGAAAACCATGATTCGGCCGTTGATAGGCTGTTGTCTTATTTTGTCCTGAAGTGGTAAATCCAGTGAATTAGCATCAAAACACTTTGGCAGTCAGTCAGTCTTGTTGGCTAATGTAGCCTAGTGCCACCTCAGTCAGATGTCTATGGATGTGCAGGCTCTGACCAGAGGATGGCTAACACAAGCTCATCATGGCAACAGATGAGATAACTGGACACAAGCAATGTAGTGTTTTCTAATAAAGCGGCTGATGGCTATCTATAATTTGCCTATTATCTATGTACTACAATAACAGATATTACCTTGGATTAGCTCTTTTGGATTAGAGATTCAGCAGTAAAAAGATATTGAGATCTTTGCCCTGCCTAATCTGTAACGGTAAGAAATCTGAACACTCGCACACACAGCCTGGATGCTTTCTGTTAGCACTGCAGTTATGGCACAAAACAGTCATATATAGAAAGAATGCAGAATTTGAATGGGTGCCCTGTCCGTTGGCATCAAGCACACACATACGCACTCACGCACATGCACACACACTGACCCTAATAGTGTGTGCGGTTGGACCAAAGAGAGAATCTGGGAATCACGTCCAGCAGTTTGTGTGTGTGTGTGTGTGTGTGTATGTGTGTATGTGCCAGAGGAACTCTGGGTAACCCTTAAGACTGACTCTTGGCCAAACAGAAACAGCCGAAACAGGGCTGTCATTATCGGCTCTTGGGTAGATGCCGACGACCTAACATCAGATCTAAGACACTAAAAGCTCAAGCATCGCTTCTGTAATGTGAGCTTTAAGACTGGCCTCTGATCAGTCGTGAAAAAAACGCAAAAAAACGCAAAAAAACGCAGTTGGACTAAATGCTTATTATATAGCCATCATACAGCTGAGGAATAGCTCTTTGCTGCTTTCCTGCAAAACACAGTGGCTGAAAATAGAATGGAACCCTGAGCTATGTTCTACATTCTTCTTTAGAACAATCCTCCAACTGACCGGAGCACTGCATTCCATCCTCTCTCTCCCCCCCCCTCTCTCTCTCTCGCACTGAAAATATATTTTAACTAGGAAGTTCGCTATTATAGTAACAGCTTTTTGTTTTCTGACATCTGCACATTTTGAAGTGAATTTTACATACAATAACATCCTAATCCTATGTATTTCTTGGATGGCGTTAGATGTTCAATTGCCTGTGCATGAAAGAGCAAGGGAGGAAAATAGATACTTACACTTACCCATACTTGCCATCCAGTTTATTAGTAGCACCTACCTTGGTCACTGAGCTCCACTTCCCTTATAGGTTAACTTTACAGGTCAACAATTACAAACTGCAGTCTATCTATTGTCATACACAATTTATTAGTTGCTCTCCACCCAGTGGTTTCTGACCACAGGAATGATTCTGACCATACATTGTTTAGGTTGTGGATAATTCCACCACCACTAGTATGAGAAAAAGCAAAGCTGTAGGTTTTTTAATGGAGGGGAGCCTGAGGGCTTTCTAGGCCTTCACAGAAGGCCTAATGATTTCTGGGACCTAAAAATATTGTAATGTGCTGTGGTACTATTCTTATTAGAACCGCAGCAGTGCAGTGTTAATGTTTGTCAACTTTTTTCTCTTTTTTGCCAATTTCTGGTTGACAATTTCATATACTTAGACTTACTGAACCCACATGAAACTTGCCATGACTGTAGCCCCACATGGCTGATATGTGATCAGAGTTTGGCGAGTTCCTTTGTGCTAGCACCCTGTGAAGTGGGGTAGACACTTTTTGCACAATAGCTTGACAATCATTTGGCCAAGAATGACTGTATGCTAAGCAGGCCTCTAAGAGGTGCATTACTCTTGCTCATTATGACTCATTTGTGGAGTAGAGCTATATAGAAAATAATATTGATGCAAAAATCTTGTGCTTCATTATCTAATATCTTGTGACAAAAAGTTTCAAGCTTAAAAACATTTGACACAATGCATCATTAGAACATTCTTTGGAAGCGCACCACATTTCATGACATTTGGTCAATAGACTGACACATTTTTATATCTCAAAAACTCCTTAAGTTAAATTTGTGAAATTTGGTCACACCACCTAAAGATTCATTTGGATCCCTCAAAAAAAACAATCAAATGAATGTAAAAGTATAGAAATTTTATTGCCTGTTTCACTACCACTTTTGCAAATCAGATTTCATGACATTTCATATATCGGGAGTGCTGCAGCTGATCCATAATAATATTGAAAAACATGCCTGTACCAATGTGATGTAAAGGTTCAAACTTCTTGAGAATGCAGACTCTGCATCACTATCATACTCTTTGGGTACACACTAAATTTCATGACATTTCATTCATAGGGGACACTGCAATCCATAAGGGACACTGCAATACAAGAAAGGCCAGAAATTTTGTGGCTCATTCTTAATGGCATAGAGAAGCTATCTACCCAGTTTCAAACAAATCAGCAACGAGATGTTGCTAAAACAAACTACAACATTTTCCTGTTTCTCTTATATGGTTTGGTTTATCTTCAAAATTCATTTTGTTACATTTACAAAATTCAAATAATAAAATGTGCAATAAACTTGTATTATTATTATTATTTATTATTACCATGAATATAATACTGGAAAAGGTAGGATGACCAGATTTGAGCCTGAGCGTGTCCTCTTTTTTTAGGAAGCTCAAAATCACGGACAATTCTAAAACCCCAGGCAGGTTTTAGAGGTCTCCAGGTCTCAAAAAGAGAACGTGTCCGGGGAAAAGAGGATGTCTGGTCACCCTAGGTAAAGGTACATAAGGATCAGAAAATAGGACCACTGAACATGACTTGAAATCGAGGACAGATGTCCAAATGACAATGATTTCACTGAAGACAAGGATAGAAAGGATCTATATGGCCTCAGCTTGCTAAGCGCACTAGATTCAGAATTGTTCACATTAGCCACCCCAGCAAAGAGACAAAAGGAGTGCAAGAAGAAGAAGAAACGGGGTAAACAGGGAGGCTTATGGGCTAGGCAAAAAGCTTAGCCAAACAGACTTGCCATCTCATCCATCCCACTGGCAAATGTTTGCTCCCTCTAAAACTCGACCACATCAGACTACAGAGATCTGTACAGCGAATACTGAGTTTTCTTTATTCATCTTTACAGAAATGTGGCTGAACAACAACATTCATTACATGGCCATTCAGCTAAAGGAGCTAACAACTATCTGCATGGACAAAGACTCCACCAGGTCCAGTAAGACTGAAAAAGGCAGTTTATGCTGATTTGATCTTAAAACACTGTTCGCTGCTAATGGAACTCATGGCAGTTAATGTAGATCCAATTATTTGCCGTGAGTATTTACAGTCATTATTATTGATGCTAATGCTATGAAAGCACTACATGAGGCTACATCAGTGAACTCCATTCTCTTCACCCTGACAGATTTTTAAAAGCAGATTTATCAAAGCAAAGAACAAATTTAAAACTGTATTATCCAAGCTCAGCCAGCATGTTGAACTCCCAACCTGAGGCCTTATACACTGGATGTGGTTTACACAAACATCAAGGCCTCATACAAAGGAACTCCCTCATCCATCTAGAACCTTCTGACTATGCCACTCTATTGATCACTCCAACATACAAACCACTGCTGAAAAGGGCAAAATCTGTAACAAATCAGGTTAGACTATAGCCTGAGGGAGCAACTGAAACCATACAGGACTTCTTTGAGAGTTCAGACTGAAACATCTTCAGAAAAGTGGTGGCCAGCTGACATTAGTGAGTACTTTGCCTCAGTGACTGGATACATCAGCAAATGCATTAATAAATAATAATAATACATTTTATTTATAAGCGCCTTTCATAACTCTCAAGGTCACTTTACAAAAGTTATCCAGCAAGAGAAGTTAAAAAATAAATACATTTAATTAATAATCCTTTTAAAGAGTAAATTATAATTACAAAGAAATGTTTTAAGTCCTTTTTTAAGCAGTGTTCTCAGATCTTCAGGGAGGGCGTTCCAAACTGGGGACTTTAAGCGTAGTTAGTTTAAGCGCACTCTCCTCGGATACGACGGGACAGCTGGATATCTTGCGGCATGATGGTGACTCTCTTGGCGTGGATGGCGCACAGTTTCATGACTCTCTTGGCGTGGATGGCACACAGTTTCATGACTCTCTTGGCGTGGATGGCGCACAGGTTCGTGTCCTCGAACAGATCCACCAGGTTGAGCCTTGCTGGTTTCCTGCAGGCTGTGACGGCGGCGGCATTAAGGATGTTACAGTCATAAAAACATCACCAGGCGTGCCAACCAAAAGCTACAGTTTACAGCATGAAAACCCAAGATGCTGGTTTTAGATTCGGAGTTGATGCAGGGCTTAAAGCCGCCTATTCAGTGGCCAACTGGCAGCCTGGTGCAGTAATAAAGATGAGAGAGTAAATGGTTGACTTCAGAAGGATCATTCCATACTCAGCACTGAATAAGTCACTGTGGAGTAAATGAAGAGCACAAAGGTTCTTGGTTATCACATTGTAGAGGATATCTCCTGGACCACCAACACCAGCTTTCTGGCCCACAAGAACCTGGCAGCATCTGCACTTTCTTAGATGGCTGAAGAAGGTACACTTTCCCACACCCATCCTCACAACCTTCTACAGGGGCACCATCAAGAGCATCCAGACAGCTGCATGGTATGCTGGCATACTTCTGATGCTAGAATCCTCCAAAAGCTTGTAAAAGCAGCAGGCCAGATCATCGGCAAATCTCTGTCTGCAGAATATTTATATTTTCAACTTCTGGTCCAGCCACAAGGAGTATTGTGGTTGACACTTCTCATGGACTGTATGCCACTCTCCTATTTGAACAAAAGACTCACAGTATTAGGAGCAGGCCTACCAGAGTGTGCAATAGTTTTTTCCCCCAATAAGTTTGACTCCTGAACACCATGCTACCCTAACCCTAACCCTTGACTCTGTTCTCCACACTCTTTTGACTCTCCTGTGTGCTATACGGTACATGGCTGAGAAGACTATAAAGTTCTACTTGACATGACTTGATTGACTGAAAGACAAAAACCACATTAGATTATTAAACTGTTATTCATTCTCTCAGCTACTTTGATGGTTGTCCTACACACCATAATGTGGTATGTCTAGTTTTGAGTTGAGGTTGGAAAGAATTAGGTAAAATTGTTGCAATGCCCAACAGAAAATGATCTAATCCAAAGTTTTTCCTCTGCAGTGTCTAGGTAGTTGTGATGCAAGGGTTGACCCATAACCTGCGGTTGAGTGGGTTCAGGTCAGCTTATTTCTTGGGTGCGGACAGGGCGATAAATGGCAAAGGAGCATTCTGACTAAGTCAGAAATTACTTACAGGAACAATGCACCTGGGTTTGGTTCATTGATTAAGAAATATTTTTGTGGCTCGAGTAGGGCAGGTTGGCCCTCATAAGTCAGGCAGGTGTGAGTCATAAAAGCCCTGACCACCACTAATAGGGACATCATTACTAGGTAGATATAGCTAAGTGAGCTAATGGAGTGCTAGATATGTCAGTTACTGTGAATACACAGCCAACCAAACCAGTGGGTTTCTATCAGTGGCAGCTCTATTTCAGGACACTTTACTATAGTCACTCTGCAGGAATGTTCATGTTTACACTAGAATGGCAAAAAAAGGAAAAAAAAACCTTTCTGCCCAATGTCAATAGCTTAGTGCTAACATACAACTGGAAGCACGGGGATTCTAGCAAAAATGAACATTATCATAAAAAATGTGCTTTTCTGACAATGTTCTAACAGTCACTGAGTGGTCCACCACCCCAAAAAAATATCCATGATATCCACGACAAGAAACTGAGCACTGATAAAAGGGATGCATAGACAAATGATGTAGACAACACCAGGGCCGGTATTCAGAAAAATATATAGAGACTGATCTTGGATTCATGATGGTCTTTGCCACAGTCCTGGTGGTTTGTGTAATCAGACCCTGTTGTCTAAAAATGCTGCCCTCAGCATTTAGCTCTATGTTTTTTTAGACTTACTGTCGTAAGTCATACTGTGTCATAAAGGACACTAGCATTCTGCACCACCTTAATGAAGAACTGCAAGTTGCTGAAGAGACGTTTTGCACATGAATTTATGGAAAGGATTTGGGTCACTACTGACTTCTAAAGTTTGTCAACAATGAAAGCCTTGTAGCTTCAATTCTAAACTAAAGAAACTCCAGACATGTGTTGGCTCACTGAGTTCACATGGGTTAAGTAGAAAAACAGTATTTTTGTGTAGTATTATGCTCATTTTATATTGTAGTAAAGGCTAAATCTTAGTATGCCATTTATGCATATAGTGCTAATACGATAAGTTTACATTACATGTGCACACACAAACCTCATCCTTGTGCCACCAAACAGATAAGATAAGATAAGATAAGATAAGATAAGATAAGATAAACCTTTAAATTTGGCGGAAAGTGAAGAGTACAAAGGTAAGAGCAGCAAAATAAAAAAAAAACTAAAAAACAACAGAACCGAATAAAATACTATACAATCTAGAAATATCAAATATGGACATCTGTATTGTAAAATATATATAAACATATATGTATAAGTAAACTATATATAAACTACATGTACACTTAGGCAAGCATGTATGTACACAATGAGTATATGTATATGTATATATATCTAACCCATCGAGGCACCAAAACGAAATAAGCTCCTATAAGTTCTATGAGTTGTGAGGTGGGGCTTCGGGATGGTGAAATACTCCAGTACTCAGAGGCAGGAGGTTTGAAAGTAGCCAATCTGAGAGCATTATTCATTTATTCTTGCTGATGATTGGCTGCTGCCCTGTGACGCATTTCTGGCAGCTGCAGTCCAGCATTCCCGCATCCCACTAGAGGTGGCATAGTGGGTAGGATACCATGAGGTCATGGGTTTCAAAACCTACCTTCAGCACAGCACACTGGGTCCCTGAGCAAAACCCTTAACCCCAAGTTGCTCCAGGGAGACTGTCCCCTGTAGTTAGAGAATGGAAGTCACATTGGAAGTGTCTGCTAAATGCCATAAATGTAAATATAAATAAGTTTCCCACGTGCAGTTTACCTATAGATTTTTTTAAGGGTAACGTATTATACTGAGTTTTAAATGAAATTAAAGTGTTTTGGGAGCATATTTGGGGGCATATTTAGGGTTTAGACTATAAAAATAGGCATTTATGGGCATTTAGAGGCATCTTTACTTGGACTGTAACCCTCGTAAATTTTGGGGGTCGACTATAGTTGGTCTACAACAACGTTTAAGGCAGTGTGTGAAAAAATAACATCTACATCAATGCCAGGATCCCAGGTTTCCCAGCAAAACAATGCCCAGAATGTCACACTGCCTCAAAACTTCAGTAATGGTTTGAGGAATATGACAAAGAGTTCAAAGAGTTGATCCAATCAAGCATCTGTGGGATGTGCAGTATAAACTAGCTTGATCCATGGAGGCCTCATCTTGTAGCTGACAGGACTTAAAGGAGCTACTGCTAATGTCTTGGTGCAGAGACAACCAAAATGACAGAGCTTTCATGTATATATATATATATATGTTTTTTTTTTCAGCACATGCATGATGCCATGTTTGGCATTGTGTGAGTATAAGTGTGTCTGTGTGCACAAACCATTCACAATATGTTCACACACACACACTCACAAGCTAAGGGACAGTGCAACTGTAGAAACAAAACAGTGTTCAGGTGGGTTTTAAAGAGTCTGGCCTTGATCTGAGCTCAATCTGCTGGAAAGTTATCTACTGTTAACACTACCATTTATCATCGCTAAGAACACACACACACACACACACACACAAAAATACACACACACACTGCAGACGCTCATTCCTGATTTATTTCTAGCCAGCTGGTGGGGCATTTAAAATGACCATCAAAATGTAAATCTTATTGAACTCAACAAATTTCCTGCACTCTCTCTCAATCAGAATAAGTGGGTATAGAATGGTCTCACATATGTGCTTCTAACACACACACAAACACACACACACACACACACACATGCGCGCACACTCATCTGCACATGCATACATGTATATTTTGCCTTTTGGCTCTCTTCCACTGAAACCTTAAATCCCTCAAGTGAGAAAGAATGTAACACCAAGCACAGCTCAGTGTTTAAAACACACACACACACACACACACACACACACACACACATGCGCGCACACGCACACAGTGTTTCAGGCAATTAACCTCAGGATATCAGTGATCCAGAAACACACACGTTTTCATTAAGGAGAAAGCAACTCATTCAGAAACCCGAGTAGACACAAGGGTCTCTCTAAATGTCACCCTTATACACACACACACACACACACACACACCCAAACAAACCAGAAAAAAGAAAAAAGTTGTAGTTATTTAGTTCTCTTTCATAATCTCTTATAACTTACTTCTCTCACTCTCTTGTCTCTGTCTCTTGACACATATATCTACCTCATTTCCTTCCCTCTCTCTTTCTCCTCTCTCTCTCTCCCTCTCACACCCTTTATTCTGTAGATTTTCCCCCCATGCCTGCAGGCTGTAATTAGGTTCATAGTCGCTCCCTATAAAGCCTATTCCCAGCCTTTTACAGCCGTCAGTCGCGCGCTTGCCTCAAGCGCCTCAATTACGCATTTATAAGAGAAAACGCAATGACAATTAAATGACAGTCTCTGCAAAAAGACACACCGCATCATTTCCAGTCCAACCCCAACATCTGGACAGAGAGAGAAAGAGTATGAGAGAGAGCAGAGACAAAGAGAGAGAGAGAAAGAGAGAGAGTCAGAAATGATAGAGTCTGGCCATTTTGCTAAACTGTTTGAATGTCATTATTTGACAAAATGAAGTTTGCCTGGAAGAGCAAGGATGTTAATTTAACATAAGATTTTATTTCCAGTCATTTCTATTGGTCCATTCGTCATGAAATGTCCATACAGTGTAAAGGGCAGCTGTCGCTTTCAAATGGTGTAAAAAATGGGCAACAAAAAAGAATGAGGTTATGATATGATATTTTTATACTGTAGCTGCAGATAATACTAATGAATCATGAATAATGATACTAATTTCATAATAAAATACATTTACCGTTTATGAATATATATTTTTTTGGAAATAGATAAAAATGTGGCAGAAATGTAAACCTAAAGACTTCTTATGAACAGGTAGAAGATGGGAAAGATGGTGAAGCAAAAAAAAAAGAGACTCGGATATTCTCTTTGGTACCGAGGTTAGTCAGACCAGGAAAAGGGGAATGGTGAAGTGACCTTTGGTCTCTCTCTCTCTCTCTCTCTCTCTCTCTCTCACAGACACACACACACACACACACACACACACACACACACACACACACACACACACACACACACACACACACACACACACATGCATAGACCTGTGTGTAGTCAACTCAGATTTTCTTTACTGCAGAAGCCAATAAAAAGAATATAAATAAAACGCCACCATCACCCTGGAACCTGAACGTTACCAACTTTATCAGCTATGATTCTTGTAAGTAATCTTCGTGCTTCATCGAGTAACTGTGACAACTTTCAAAGCGATACTGTGTGAAAGAAAACCATTTTCTTTTAACTGACTCACAGGAGGCAGGCAGGAAGGAAGAGGCTCAGCCAGACTGGACAGTGGACCCCCTCGTGCTTTGGCTGCATCCGTGCAGGCAGCTGAGACTTTTGCAGCCGCGATAGTTCCTCCGAGAGACCCGGGACATCACTGGGGGCTCTTTAAGTGGCGGCGAACGCTCGTAGCGGAACAAAGGGCCGGCCAGTTTTTAAACCTGGCCGCTTGAGGGGCCGGAAAACAGATAAGAAAAAAAGTGAGAGTGCTGGAAAAGGTCAAGAATGTGTGTGTGTCAGCGCGGGGAACCTTGGTTTCCTTGGTTTTATGTGCACCAGGGGCAGTCTGATGCTCGCTCAATTAAATGGTCCGTGCAAAACAAGTGCCTGACTTGCTGAAGTTGCTCTTATTCAGACAGACATTGAGAAGTGTAACGTACACAAACACACTGAGCACAGGGAGTGAAGGCCATCATCTCCTATAACGGTACATTTATTTATTTATTTATTCATTTATTCTGAACCGCTCTTGACCTTTCGATGATCTTTTGCACACAATAAAGCACACAATTACATTCCAGTCTTGCTGCTTTCCACCTGACTGCTGAGGCGATGTTTGCAGAACTTTTTGGATGTTATAAATACACCTCACTGCACATCCTTGTGCACATTTTTACATCTAGTTTTAATTGTATTCGTTTAGTTTATTTATATATGTGCATTCCATGCATCCTCATGTCTTTTCTCACTGTATACATGTAACCAGCTGAGATGACAAGGTTCACTTTGACTTTGACTATAAACCTGGGGTGGGGACAACAAGTTAGATGCATTTTATCTGCTAGTTTTACGAGCTTAGCGAGAGCTACGGCTACAGGCAGAGGCAGCTCACTCATGAAGAACAGCACAAATCC
>JBBPCY010000001.1:27447381-27460412 GCA_037974405.1 Brachyalestes nurse | reverse complement strand
CACATACACACACACACACACACACACACACACACACACACACACACACACACACACACACACACACACATACATACATTTCACCAAGTTCTCTGCTTTAACCTCTCTGTTCAGACCCTAATTATATGTTGTGAAATTCAAGCAGCTTCGCATTCAACCAGTTCCTCTTAGCTTTCCACACTCACACACACACATACACACACACACACACACAAACTCTTATTACTGCCTGCTAAAAAGTTTGAGCCTTCTTTTAAATGTTAAATTTCTCAATTAAGTCAATTAATATTGTGTGAACATCTCATTAAGGTTCAAGTCTTTATCATTTTCAGACAAGTGAAAAAATGATGCTACTGTGATGCCTGTGTGACATTATGAACTGGTGGACAGTGTGACGCTTCATGAGATAGAACAGTGTGTGCTAGCCTTCGAAGCTCGATACCGCCGTGCTCAGAAAATGAGCGCTACTCTTATATTTGGTCATCAAACTTGGCAAGCTCTTGCAGCAAATCTTTCAAATTAAAGACTCATTAAAACATTTTCAAAACATTAAAGCCACTTCAAAATCCTGACTGCACTATTTTGCACCCCATATCCTAAATACCTCACTGCACTATTTGCACCCCACATCCTATTAATGCTTGTAAATACTAAACTATCTTTTCAATTTTTATGTTTATGTAAAGTTGGAGGGGATCGTGAGGCTAAGAATTTCATTACAGGTGATGATGCTGCATTGTTATCTGTATATGACAATAAAACTCGAAACTTGAAACACTGCCTCAAAGGACTTTCTACCTGTGGCCGTAAGACTGTATAATTTCTTCCCCATTCTATAGCGGACCTTTTTAGGTTATTAAATCATTACTTATCTCATTAAGCACTTTCTAATTTTCCTATTGGCAGATAATTGAAAATGCTCCCACATATGTGATTTCTCAGGATCTTTTTTTGCCTTTTTAGCTTCAACAGCGGTGTAGTTTTTGCACACAGAGACAAGGAAGTCTGCCTGGCTGATATTTGCATGGATCACAAAAGTGGGCTTTTGTATTATTACTAGAACCTTTGTCGGCTGTACCTTTAGCTTCTCTTGTGTAGATAGAACCCTCAGAAACATAAAAAAGATTTATTTAGTAAAATAAAAAATAACTCAAATAAAAAAATCATAGTATGTCTTGCAATCCATAATCTCAGACAGATACTGCTATGCTATACTGCATAAATCATCACATTATGATATTTTAAAAAATAATTTCAGCAACCATATCTTGCAATTTAAGAACATTTTCTTATCAATGCTACCACATTTGTGATTTTTAAGGCGTTTATGCTATTTAGCTTTTAATATTTTAGTATTTAGTAATTTAGTGTACTAAAAATATTAAGCATCTACTTTACAAATTATTATTTTAATGCTTATTATCAACTAAATATAGCTTAAGCAGTATAAAGTATTTTTTTTTTAGAGATTATTAAATATAAAAGTATGGTTATAGTAATTTGAATAGCTCAATGGAAGAGAAATTGTTTAATTTAAAACAGAGATAAGTTGAAACAGCAGTGTGTGTGTGTGTGTGTGTGTGTGTGTGTGTGATTAAGAAGTAGTGCTAAAGTAGAGCTCCCACATGTACACACTCCTCCTGCCTCCCCCATTTTTAACTCCTAACTTTAATGAGACGCTCACACAATCTGCGCTATGACCTCACACACACACACACACACACACACACGCACACACACACACACACTTTGTGCTGTAATTTTTTTTATCTAGACATGTGCATATATTTTAAATCTGCGTTGCGACTGGCGACACTTCAAAGCACTGCGGTAACTGGTTCTGCTGCTCGGCAACAATGTAAAGTCCATTGCCGGATTCCAAGTGCTCACATTGGCTCTCAGCAGGAGGTCGGGGGTTCCCCCACAATGCACTGCTGCCGGGCCAGCGTCCTCGCCACATTTGTCCAGGTGAAAGCATTTTCCATTAGGGGAGAGAACAAGGGATAGAGGAAATGAAAAGAAAGACAAGAAGGCTTCAATTAGGGTGGTTAGAAGTGACATATTTTGATTTATATTGTATGCTGTAGAATAACTGGTAGTCGGGTTTTAATCTGTAGAATAAATGTCACTAATAAAACGAGAGAGAGAGAGAGAAAGAGAGAAACAGAGGGAAAGAGGTGATCTGTGATCAATCTTGAGTGAAGTGGCTGGAATAAGAGGAAGTGGACAGCCCTACCACCCCAGGGCATGTGTGTGTGTGTGTGTGTGTGTGTGCTGCAGACAATTTTCAGCTTGGCTGATTTTACTCAGTACAGCAGACCCCACCAAAACAAACTGACAAAACAAAGGACACAGACTTAATGACCCATACCCCATGATGACTGACTTTTACACACACACACACAGAGAGAGAGAGAGAGAGAGAGAGAGAGAGAGAGAGAGAGAGAGAGAGAGAGAGAGAGAGAAGACAATAAAGCAAGCCTAAAAAACATAAATTTCACTTTCATTTTACATAATTTTGGACAGGAATTAAACACAAGCACTATGCTCCGATACTTTACTGAACTAAAGTACAAAACAGATTAAAGACTCTGATTTAACAGTAAAGTCTTTGTGTTCCAGCATGAAGAACAATGTGTGTGAGATGTAAAGGTTCATGGGCACGTACATGTAATGTAATCTAATAGAGTATCTTAATAGCTTAATTCCATTGCAGGACAAACATACGCAAACACAATAACACCTATTTTGTCTTTGAAATGTGGGAGGAAACCAGAGAACCCGACAGAAACTTTCAGGAAGAATGTGTTATATATATAATTTTTTTCCAAAGAACTCAATAAAGATTCTTTTTTAATTAAAACAACCCAAATTTGAGTTTGTAATTCAACGTAATATAGCAAATAGACGAAGTCGTGCTACAATTTCTTGTAACATTGAATGGAATTTTTGCCAAAGTGTGTCTGACCTGATCAATGAACCATTGGGAGGCCAGTGTTCAGTACTGCCAGAGACTGTTAAACAACAAAAAAGTATTCAGTAAAATGTACATACTGTACAGTATGTTTATACCACCAGTAGTAAAGTAGGTTTAGCATAAACACTGTTCAGTAATTCCTCACTGAGGCTCTAACCCTAGGCCCAGTACTTTGTCAAGCACTAGTTATTCGCTTGGAATTTAAGCAGAAAAATACATACAGAAAAGGAATACAATTCAGTTTACCACCTCCCTTCTCAGGCAAACAAGAGTTATTTACTGTCTATAATTTTGGTCCATTTTTCAGTGTGTGCTTTATCGTTAATGAGAGGGTGAAAAGTAAGTAAGCCTTTATAAATAAGTAAGTAAGTAAACGTTTATTTATATAGGACTTTTAAAGCGAAACTACTAAGTGCTTTACAGACAATGCAAGATGCACAATGCACACAGACACATTCTCTTACACCTGGTTAAAAGGCAGAGTATAAAAGTTCATCTTCAATCAATTTTTAAAAAAGCAATGAAGCTTGCCATATCAGCAGCAGATTGTTCCAAAGTCTTGGGGCGTGTGCAACCGAAGCGTCAGTTAATTTTCCACCCCAACCTTGTCCTAGGGGTCTTTAAAAGTTTCTGCTGTGTGTGGGGATGGTACCTTGCTCAAGGGAATCTCAGTGATGACACTAGTAGTCCTAGGATTCGAACCCACAACCTTCTGATCACAGGGGGATCACAGTCCTCACCTCTAGGCCACCCAGCTACCCATATGAACAGTCAGTCGGTCGGGGTGGTGGTGGCCTAGTGGGTAGGATACTTACCTCTGGACCAAGAGGTCATGGGTTCCTGAGCAAGACCCTTAACCCCAAGTTGCTCCAGGGAGACTGTCCCCTGTAGCACTGATAGGAGACTTTGTTGCTAAAGGGTCACCCAGGACAAGAAAAATCAAAGCCCAGTGGCAATAAGAATAATCATCATATCCTATAGGGATACCATAAGCAATAATGCTAATGTGACTAATCATGAATTCTAACAAGTAGCTTCTGTTAGCATAGGATTATTCATGGTCCTATTAACATATGGCACTGAACTGAAGTGGTTTAGAGGCATGATGACCATTTGGTGATGTCTCAATGGTGTAATACAATACGCAAATAGCAGGGTTTACACAGAAAAACATTTCATAGAAACTATTTAATGTTATTAAGAGTCAGGCACGTTTTTTTCTTTTTAGGTGAACATTTTAACATTTCCACTTTAGTAGTAGGAGCAGTATATAATTGAGTAGGAGTTACTGAAATAAAATACAAATGTATGTAAAAAAAATAATATGTAAATATTGTAATAATATGATCACTCTGGCATGTATAGTTTAGTGGCTGAGAACTATAACTTAATTAGGCTTTGTTTATTTAGTTACTATTGTTAATAATTGAAGCTACTTAAGTTCGTTGGCTACTTTTTATATTATTCTACTACTTATTACACCTTGCAAGACATTAAAGGTACAGAAAGCTTTGCTTTTCATGTGACAGATCTCAGTGAATCTTATTGGTATTGGAAAAGCTTATCAGATACAATCCCAAGTCTTCCAGTTTTCTTTTATTTCAATTATGAATGCAGACAACTTCCACCTCCTGCTTTCCCCAGAATGGACAAATGAACTTCCATATTGAAAAGAGTGGGCTAAAGTCTCTGGAGCTAAAATGTGACTCTAATAGTGTGGATAAGAAGTATAAATGCTTCTCTCTCTCCAACTTTTCCAAATGCGTTTGATTTTTGGAGAGAGATTATTGTCTATGCATACATGTGTTTATTATTGGAGGCATGCAGCTGATTATAAAGGACGATTCTTGGCTGATTCTGCACAAGCCTCTAAGTGCATGGCTAATGATGAACACATCCGTCTTGCCATGATGTAACCAGTCCAGGGGCCTGAATTACGACCAATCAGCATCTATCGATCTGTCTACTCCCAGTTTAGAACATTACCTACATGCATATCGATGAAGCCCTAGTAATTAACATATCTACAACACAGACATGAACAAATAATACTCTCTGGCTGAAGAATTATTGCATGACATGACCCACCGTTAAAAGTTGAGCAGAGTATACCGGCATCTACTTTGGAGATAATGAAGCAGAGGGCCAGATAGAGAAGGAAAGAAAACCATCAAATATCATTAGAAGGCTAAGAAACCCAACAGCTTGACATGAACGGGTTAAAAAAAGCTGGCAACCCACTGAAAACCACTCCCGAACTATTTACATTATAGACTGGAGGAAGACCCGTTACTACATAAAGATACATTATATGGATAAAGGTATTAAGACACATCTTTTAACTATTGAATTCAGGTGGCCCCTTACTTCCAGTGAAGGGCAATCCTAATACTTCAGTGTACCAAGACATTTTAGACATGGAAACACTTCCAACTTTGTGGACAGTTTGGGGAAGAAGCTTTTCTATTCCAGCATGACTGTACCAGTGTACAAAGCAAGCTCAATAAAGACATGGCTGGAAGAGTTCGGTGTGGAAGAACTTGACTGATTCCACACAGAGCCCTGACCTCAACCCCATCCAACACCTCTGGGATGAACTGGAGCAGAGATTGCGAGCCAGACCTTCTTACCTGACCTCATAAATGCGCTACAGAATGAATGGGCACAAATTCACACAGAAACTCCAAACTCTTGTGGAAAGCCTTCCAAGAAGAGCGGAAGCTGTTATAGCTGCAATGGGGGACCAACTCCATTTTAAAGTCTATAGATTTGAATGCAATGTCATTAAAGTCCCTGTTTTTGTAGTGGTCAGGCGTCTCAATACTAGTATCCATATAGTGTATAAGGAGAACAAGGATGGCCAGAATGAAGGGAGGGATGAGGAAGAAACAGACGAGTAGAGAGTGAGGAAGTAAACAGAAAGGGGTAAGAGCTGGAACGGGATGGAATGATTTAGACAGAGAGAGAAAAAGAAACAAAAATTATAGGAACGAGAGAATGAGGAAAGGAGAAAGAAACAGTGAGTGAAGGAAACAATGTGAGATAGGGAGAGAGAGAGAGAGAGAGAGAAGGAGGGAGCGAGGGAGCAAGATCAAAAAGAGTGAGTGAGGGAGTGAATGAGTGATGGAAAGAATGAAAGAGAGGACCCCTGAGACTGGCTCCATCTAAATGGGCCGTCTATGCAAATTAGATCATTAACGGCCGCCGTTAATTAAAAGCCATTTGATACAAAACACTTATGCGAGTGCTCGACAACGACAAAAACTTTCTGCTGGAGAGTTATGGTCACACTGACACACTCTCCCTTTCTCCCTCTCTCTCTCTTGTCCCATCTGTCCATGGCCCTAATGGATCCTTTTTATCTAGGCTGACCTAACCATGTCAGGGAAGCTGGATTTGTGAGGGCTCTAAGTGTGATGGGACTCAATGGCAGTATGTGTGTATGTGTTTATGTGTGTGGGGTTGGCTGAGATCCATCGGTCCAATCTGGAGCTCCTCTCTTGGTGGCCTTGGTGATCAGTGTAAATGAGAAGATGCTCTTTAGACAGAGTGAAAGAGGAATGAGCCCCCTGATGCTATCCTTTATAGCCAAGAATGAGGAATGGACAAGAGACACAGAGAGAGTGAGAGGAAAAGAGAGAGAAAAGAAAATTGACAACTCATCACTGCCCTGTTTTAACAGACACACCAACTTTTACCTAAAAGGATGAATAAGCTACTCGTTCGCAAGATACAAGTGAATAAGCATGCACATGGGTGTGTGTGTGTGTGTGTGTCCACAGTAACTTGGCTCATTGTTGGCTCAGTAAGTCAAGTGGTGGTGACGGAATGTACTTGACCTTTCACCTTATCTCTCCTTTCATCTTTTCTATTCAGTTCTTTGTTATTCTCAGCTCCTCTACTTTCTTCTCTCTCCCTCTCTCTCTCTTTCACTCCCTCCCTGGCAGCTTCAAATATTTGTTAATATATGACAAATGCAATAATTTTCAAATAACCAACACCACTTTTATGATGCCACATACGTTTTGGGGAGTGTTGGAGACCGTCTTCCGAACATCTAGACTTTAGTACAAATTTTCCCATACCTCCAGTTTGGTAGTTAGTTAATGTTCTTTCAGTTGTGTTTATTCCCAGGAAACAACGTGAATGTGGTGGTTACTGCTGCCTGGAGCTGATATTACTGAATTTAGAAACGATGGCCTGCTCTCCCTGCATCTTTAATAATATAACTTTAAACAAGAAGGGAAATTAAATTGACTGCCAATGTAAATGTAAAGACAGCTGGAATTTAAAATCTAAGATCTGTGTTTGCACCATGAAAACTTACCACTGGTGTTCCCCAAGGCTCAGTGCTTGCCCCCTTTCTCTTTTTGTTATATACTCGCTCTCTTAGTAATATTATATCTTCACATGGGTTCTCCTGCCATGGTTATGCTAACGACACTCAACCCATCCTCTTCTTTCCTCCCAGTGACTCTCAGATCTCAGCCCAGATCTCTCCATCTTCTGAATGACAGCGAATCTGAAGCTAAATCCAAGTAAAACAGACCTTCTGTCCATCCCAGGATCTGACCTTGTCATAACTTTTGGAGGTGCCATCATCACTCCCACATAAAAAGCTCTCATTTTCATCTCACATTAACAATCTCTCCTGGACTTTCAGATACCTATTTTATAATATCAGAAGAATTCATCCATTCCTCACTGTTGAGGCCACTCAGACACTAATCCAGTCCCTGGTCATCTTAAGACTGCTATAACTCACCCCTGGAGTTCCTGTGAAGACCACAAGACCTCAACAGATGATTCAGAATGCAGCAGCATGTCTTCAACACACCAAAATTCTCACACACCACTCCACTACTGTGAACCCTTCACTGGCTCCTGTAGCAGCTCACATTAGATTTAAAACTCTAACACTTGCCTGCAAAGCCAAAAGCAGTCTAGCTCCATCTTACCTATCAGCACTGATCAGACCATGGATCTCAGCCTGCCCTGTTAATGCATCAAGCCTTTTCCCAGTTTTGGCACTGAAGTGGTGGAACAAACTTCCCCTGACTCTCAGAACTGCTGAGACCCTCTGTGTCTTCAAATGGTGACTAAAGACCCACCTCTTCACAGAGCACTTCTGATAATAACATAACATCAAAACTTCACAAATGACTGTCTTCTGTTCTGATAAGGTTCTAATGGAGTACTAACCCCATCTCTGTTAAATTCTTAGTCTACTAGCATCTCTTAACTCTAGTCTTACTAGTGTAAGGGACGTGTTTTCTTGTGCACTACAAAGCACTCGTGTACATTGCTCTGGACATCTCCCACACTAGTGCTGAAAACAAGAATAAACACACACACAATCTGATCAAGCCCCCATATCAAATTCCCATTCCACCTTTATTCTTCATTCCACTTCTGCCCCCATTTGTACCTTTTTGTGAATGTTTCCTGTAGGAGAACCGGCTTTCATTTCACACTGAGCACTGCTACTACAGGCACATTCCAAGCTCCAGTAACAATCCATAGTAGCAGATTTGTGGGAATTCTTACTTCTTGACTCACTAATTGACCAGTGTTTAATGTCATATAAAAGACATGGTTTAGAGAGAAAAAGAAAGAGAAAAAGAGAGGGAGAGAGAAAGAGAAAGAAAGAGAGAGAGAGAGAGGTTTTTATATGATAGTGAAATGTAACCCCTTTCTACAGGGACACTAGTCTGGTCAGATATTTTTTTAATATAATCATTTTATTTCAAATAATTGTTAAACTGAATTAAAATACTGAGAAAAATAATCTTCAATTACAATAGTGGTTACTGTGAAAAATGTAAATTGTTTAAAAGTTCTGAATAATGTAATAAAACAGTCTTTCCGAGTGGTAAAATGTTTAATTGTAGCAAAACTGACCATTGGGGATGAATGGAACCAGGGGTCACAATGTCGAGTTTTATGAAATGTTTATGATGGTAAAATAGTGGTAAGCCTAAGAAAAATATGTTTTCTTTGGGGATTAGCAATGGATTTTACATGGAAATACATTTTAGGCAAAAACCTTCTCTACTGTCAAACAATGTTTCAAGCATCGGGCAGCAATTTCTTTTCTTTTTCTGTGAGGGATCTTTTACAGGCATATGCCTGGTTCCACTCAACACCACTGTGAACAATATAGATTTGCAGACATTTTAAAGTCAAAATCAAAGCAACCTTTATTATCATGTATACAGTGAGACAAGATGGTGTGGCTCCAGACTTGACGGAGTACAAAAAGGCACATAGAATATATCAGTAAAATATAGATCTAAACTCTAAACTAGAAGTATAAAATGTGTAATTTAGTCCAAAGGGTAATTTTTCACATCCAATGCAAATGGTGGAAAACAAACAAAAATGAAACATAATTGTGTTTTATATGTGCAAAACTGCAAACAGAACCATTACCATGTCTTTATCTCACACATACACACACACACACACACTCACTCAGACCACTGACTTCCTTTTTGTTTCCAGCTTTAAAAAATTGAACTCAATCAGTAGCTACTTTTCTTTCCTTCTTTTTTCTCCTTTTTCATATCCAAATGATTTCCTTCTTTTCTTTATTCCTCTTTTCCTTGGAGAGTCTCTTTTCTCCAGTGCAAGGCAACACACACACACACACACACACACACACACACACACAGACTGCACACAGACAGGTCTGCTAACCCATCAATCACCTTAACATGCTAATTAGTGGGATTTATTTTATTCAGCAAAAATAACACTCAGAATCCCATTACACTGCCCGCCCTGAGGGCAAGAGTCTATGTGTATGAATGTGTGTGTGTATGAGTGTGTGTGTGTGTGTGTGTGTGTCTCGTGGGGAGAAAGAGCACATATGTGAGCGATAATGTGCTCTATAAGAAAGGGAAGCATGTGTGACTGCAAATACAGATGTAACAGTATATACATATATTTCTGTGGGTGAAACGGTGGGAGAAAAACGAGAGGGAGAGAGGGTTAGAGAGTGAAAGAGAGAGAGAGAGGGAGAGAGAGGGTTAGAGTGAGAGAGAGGGAGAGAAAGAGAGATAAAGGGAAAGAGAAAGAGAGATATTTTTTCCAGAAAATTGAATATATCCTACAATTTAGTTACTCTAATTCGACAGGCAGTTATAACAATCTAATATATTATCTAGATTTAAGATATTTTCATTTGCCAGGATATTCTGAAGTGTAATTCTGCATTCAGAACTCAGAAAGAAGTCATTTTTGTGCATCTCTGTGCATTCAAAGTAGGAGATATCATGGTAGGTAGCTAACATTAGTGAAGAGTGTTAACTGTAACATTATTTACTGTGAACAGTGGTCTCTGTTGCAGATTTAATTGCTGTGATCTAAAGCCAATTCTGATAGAAGCCTATTTAAAAAGTAAAGAAGCACTACTCTCACTGTTGACAGTGCTGTGAACACATTCTTGCAGGAATCTCCCAGACTTTGGACCACTTTCTTTGTTTTTTTGGGCTATCATTGTTTGAGTGTGGCCTGAACGGAACATCACTCAACTGTATGTAATGGATTTGGGCCGTCTACTACTGATTACCCAAGACCAAAGCTGACAGGTCATATCTGCTCTAATCTTTTTCTTCCTCCACCTTCATCTACGGAAAACAGACAGATCACACAAGTGTGTGCGACTGTGAGTATGTGTGCGAGCTCTCTATTTTCAGCAATAATTAATCAACAGTGACACGACACTACATCCTTCTCCCTCCCTTGTTAGCTAAATTAGCCACTTACATGGATGCGGATCTGCGCGTTTCATTAACACATTAGCGTATTAACATGCGCACGGACAAGGACACACGGCAGCGAGCCGGCGCGCGCTTTGTAGTCTCCGACTTTCGGCCTCTCGACGCCGCTTAATCTTCTCCTTCCTCCTTCATCGACGGAATCAACGCTCCACTGGAGGACTTCTGGGAAAGTCACGAATAATTAGCGGTAATTGATTAATGCATGCAAATGAGCAATCAGGTGCCTTCGCTAATGAGAAAAAGGCTGCAAAGTCGCAAGGACAAGTCCAATCAAACTAGATGAGACGAGTGTACGTTAGTAGGCAGGGTGGGCAAAAAAGGCTGGACATGCTGATGACGCTGAGGTGGAGTGCATGTCCAGGGTCCAACCAAACGTCCATGTTCAAAAACATCTTTTTTGTTTGTTAGTTTTTGTTTGTCTTTGTTTTATTCTTTTTTTTCACAGAAATATTACAAAGTTGGGCAATAAGAATGGTGGCTATTCTCAGAATAGCCTACAGAATTGTCCCCAAACAAGTCTTGGGACTAAACATGACTAAACGACACAAAAGTATGAAATATTAGCATTTTTTCACTCTCTAATTTAGGGGCTGAAACTAATTTGGTCCAGACATCTTTAACTCACTCTGGGCTGCTTTAGGAGATGCTAGCATCATATTGACTAAACAAAAGACAAACTAGTCCCAGTGGCTGAAACAGCCAGGCCCTTGGTGCAATGGTGACTATTAATATAAAAAAATGCTTTTGGTGTGCAAGATATCAGTTATACAAATGGTATTAATATATAATGCAATTCATTTTATTTATTGATGTTCAGATATATCACACAAATAAGTAATGCAAAGAACACCAGGATTGTAAGTTGTAAGCAGGTGAAAGAAGGATGCAAGTGGAGGTACCAACATTGTGACACAACTGCCAACATATAGCAAATTAAACATTAAACTAGTCCTCTTAGGCAGTGGTCTGTGAAACCACTAACAGTATCTGCTAAATAGGTGGAGCATGAATACACTACTCAAAACTGAAAGGGACACTGGTCAGAGTTAAACTAACCTTAAAGGACAGACCAGATCCTAGAGATCTTCCTACAGAGGTGAGCTCAATTCCAGCTGCTGCAGGAGTTAGGCAGGAAGGTAGATCTCCAGGAGGAGGTTTAGAGACCACAGCTGTATGGTTTAACTCAATGCTGGCAATTTTGGAGGAGGGTATCGATGAGTGAGATGTGTGTGTGTGTATATATGTATGTGTGTGTGTGTGTGTGTGCACGCAAGTGCGTGTTTAAGACGGGTGTGGTGTTGCTGTTGCGGTGATGAAGTGTGTGTGATGTAGTCCGTGCTTAATTGGTGTGTGTGGCGTTGTTTCCATGGGCCATGTGGACTTCATATGTGGAGGGTGATTAAAGGCATACACACTCGAACACACACATACACACACACACACACACACACACACACACACACACACAGACATACAGATTGACTGACATTCTCCAGATTGCCAGACTGTTCTCAGAAGCACAGATCCATGACATCACAGCCATTTCGGGTTCTAAATATACACCCAGCATGAGTGAAGTATATGTGTGCTTGTACATGTTTACATGACGGCAGTATTGGGAGTGTTCATCCATCTTCACTTTATTTTTGGCCTTTCTGAAAGAACGAAAAGAAGAAAATGAAAGACAAACAGAAAACTGATTGGCCAGAAAGGGCTGGAGTGTAGTCCGAGGATGATGGGGTTAAAGGCTGAGCTAAAGGGTGTAATGCACTTTAAATAGTTGGGACTTTTATTAGGTAGGAGGGGTTTAAGCAATATGGGAGGAGTTACTGTGTAATCAGTATATTTCTCCATCTAGACCACCAGCATGTCATGTTATTTTATGCACATACGCACACTGTGGGAGTGGTACAGTCTGGCTAACAGGTTGTAATTTACAGTTGCTCAGAGCTGTCACACTGAGAACTCAATTAAGCCCCCAGAACACTATACTACACTACTGCTGCTGCTACAAACACACACACACACACACACACACACACGCACACACATACACACACACACGCACAGAGTTTGGCTCTGCCTTTCTGGCACACACACTCAGATATCTCCCGCTGTAAATATTTGAGGTTGAAAACAAAGACGAGTCAGGGATTCATTTAGTCAGTTTGAAAACATGACACTGTGATTAAGAGAGAGAGAGAGAGAGAGAGAGAGAGAGAGAGAGAGAGAGAGAGGGAGAGAGAGGGAGGGAGGGAAAGAATGAGACA
>JBBPCY010000001.1:27407938-27417938 GCA_037974405.1 Brachyalestes nurse | reverse complement strand
TTTCTGTTTTAAAATCCTCCATAAATGCTTAAATCAGAAGGCTGGCTAGGCCATGCAGACACTCTCACCCTATGATAACTCATTCTATAGTTATTCTGAGTGCATGTTTGGGATCGTTGTTGAAATGTCCATTTTTACCTGTACTCCTCTAATATCTCCAGGGACATTACTCCGATCAAGTTTCCTTCAATTATTTTTTCCTCTATTGTTTGTAGAGAAGTAGCCCCATATCATGATGCTCCCACCTTCTTACTTCCCTATAGAAATGGTGTTTTTGGGACATTGTTCAAGTTCTCATGGGTCAAAATGCTTGTGTGCAATTTTTAGACATACATGTTTTTTATCAAAGGAGTTTGCGATGTACGCACATAAACGCACACTTTTCATCAAACTCTCCAGATGGGCCGGCACTTTATTGTTCCCTGGGCCGCTGACATCACCCCCTCGATGTGGACAGAATTGATGATGAAAGCAAACAGATCTATCCAAAGTTACATTTACCAAATCAATTTCATTTTAACAGCCTCTCGCATATTGGCATATTGACGGCTTCTCACGCGCTGGGGGAAGAGAGTGAATGAGAGGCCGAAGGAAGGAGGCAGACGGGGTGGGGGGGTGGTGGTGGTAATAGCATTTACCATATTTAATGCAGCGATGTCATCATTGAATATCCTCTCTGAATAATGTGGCACTTCATCATAAATTCTTTACAACTTATTTACTTAATGGAGAGAGTTATGGGCCGCTGACAGCACGCTAATTAAACATAGTGATACACTGCAGCCTCGCTGCAATGACATCCTTAACCAATCCCTCACACACACACACACACACACACGAACTGTCTCTCTCTCACACTCACACACCGACGTTCACACAGACACTCTCTCTCCCTCTCTCTCTCAAACACACACACACAGATACAGAGAGGGGGTCACACATTCTCACACACACAAACACACATACACACACTGGCTCTCCAGTTGTTTAAATACATATTATTCAAGTATGCAATAAATTATCAGTGGATTAAAATTCATGAAATCTTTTTCCCCCCTTTCTCTCCTTTCATGGAAATCAGGGCAAGGGTGTAGGAGAGAGAGAGAGAGAGAGAGAGAGAGAGAGAGAGAGAGAGAGAGAGAGAGAGAGAGCGCAATGGGGAAATGAGCAATAAATTTACCAATGGTAGACAGAGACTTTTTCAATCATATTAAATCCCAATGTTTTCCTGTGCAGGATTTCTGCTTGGCTCTGGAAAACTCTCAGAGATTTATTGCTTGAAAGTTAAAGTTAGGAAAAACAACAACAAAAACAAAAAACGACAGATGTTGAACTGCTGTCACAGGCTAAATGGTTTTAATAAATAAGAAAGTTCTAAAGAAATGGTAAGCAGCATAAATATAACAGTGGCTAACCCGCATTTCATAAAAACAAATGTCGACCTCTCAACGGCACTTAACAAAGTTTGACCAGAGGAGCCACAATTACAGGCAACCCACCATAGCGTTTGATCCAAACTGAGTCCAAACTGTAACAACCACTAGAAAAAAATACAACTTTTGCACTTTCATGACATTACATGAGTCAGAGTTGTTGTTCAAAAAATATCACAGACCACCTCATTATTCAAAAGATACCTAGATATAAAGGTTTTGTTCAAAATTTGAGAAAACAACCATAAATAATCAAATGCTTTTTAACATCAAATGCTTTTTATCATGTTTGGGTTTTTCACCAATTTTCTTTTCAACTTTGTCATATCCAGTTCTACTCATTAGCTAGAACTCCCCCATTGAAATGATCCCACCAATGCCAGGGGGCAAAACTAGTATGTGCTTAGTGTCTGAGCCACATGAAGCCTCAACACAGTTTCTAACTGCTAGTAATGTATTGTCATGGGACAGCTCAACACGCATGGAGAAAAACACTTGAACACTTACTGCTAATGCTGTTATTTTACCTAAGAGAAGCCTGGACTGGTTAGCATTGCGCTCACTGAAGGGGAAGAAGGACCATTACATACACCCAGAGAGCAAAGTCAAAGGTTCTCTCTGGATTTCCCAGCAATAGCTGTAGCATCACCAACTATCTCCGAATAATAAGGTCTACACTTCAACAGCTGTGGAACCAGACTTTCACCAGTTTTCAAAGATTACACATTGTGCAAAATGATTCTACCATAACTTCATGATACACAGCCTTTTTATTCATTTAAAAACTCTCCACAGCTTTATTTGAAGACAACCTACATAAGGCTTCATAACACATGCATAAGCATTGAATAATAAAAACAGTTCAAGAGCTCATGTCAGCATGACGAGATGTTCTGTGACATTGTTGCCCATAAATTGTCCATGAATTCTGAAGTATTGCTGTAATGCTAATGCATGTGCCATAAACATCCACTACCATGCTTCCTATATATGATTTGGAATCTATTAACATGTGGAGTAAAAAGAAGGTTTTTTTTATATGTATATTTATATTTTATATTTATAGGCAAATTATTGGAAAATGTGATTCCAAATTTTGAAACAGTTGTGTATATGTGACTCAGATGTTCCATCAGTTCACTATGAAGTGTTGTGCGCTCTGGATGAGGGTATCTCCTTGAGTTTAATCCAGAGACTACTTAAACCTTCAATTAGCCTGATACTCCTCTGGCAAGCCCTCCGGCCAAGCAAAATTAGCCCTGGCTGACCCTGGCCAAGCCCGCACTCGACCTATGACCTTGTCATGTGACCCTGGCTTCGATTGAGTGCAGTGACTGACTGATGTCTAGTAGACAGTGGGGCCAGCAGTGAATGGGATGGGACAGGGGGCAGGCGGTGGGGTATGTGGGTGGGGGGCCGAAGTCCAGGCAGGGGTCCTTAACCTGGTTAAAGGCTGGATTTACGACCCCGAGCTTTAATTGAGCTAAGAGGGGGATTCTCATTCGTCTCAGCATCATGACATCATTGGGAAGGGTCAGGGATAGATTGGGCTGAGGACTCTTTATTCCTCCTCTGAAACCATGACGACACTCTAGTGAAAAGATAGACACGGGGCAAAATAAAACAGAGCAGGCCGAGACGACGGTGAATGCAAGGGAAGCCAGGGGAATAGTTTACGAGACTGGTAAAATAAGAGAATGATTATGAGTTCATCTGTTTCTTTGTTCCAGTGTCCACCACAACAAAAAGGCCAGCGCCTTGGATATAGATGAAACTTTTAGCCTCAGGCTAAGACAAAGGAAACACAAATAACAGCACGGTCTTGCACTATGGTAGTCTAGTACAGAGGTGCCTAACTCCAGTCCTGGCGGTCCAGTGTCAGGCACAGTTCGGATGCTTTACTGGAGATGTTTCTAAAATGTAGAATTGTTTTCATAGTTCATTTCTTTTTTGTAATTATGAATATATGGCATTTAATTGATTGACACTATTATATGTTGGACCTATAGTAAACTATATTAAACTACTCTATACATTATTTCATTATTAAGTACAGTTTAAAAGGGAAAACCTTTTTGTAATAAGTTATTTAGTATAAAATAGGTTTGTTCTCTTACTGAGTGCGGGGCTAAATTGGCTCATAAACAACATCATTCTTGACAGGTGTGATGTATGGGTTAAAACCTTAACACTGTTGACATAGTGCATTAAACCTTTTTTCTAAAAACATGAGGAAAAAAGGAAAATTGCTTTTCATAATATGAACCCTTTAACACTTTAACTGGGTGAAGAGGTGGGATTAGTATAAGTTTATATATAGTATATATATCATTAGTATAAGTTTCTAGTGGGCCAACTCTGTACTGTATAAGAACATAGTGGGTCTATCTTCTAAACAACAGTGAAGAGATTTCATGAAATATTTGTGAATTAATTCTTACTCTAATTGGTCTAAGAATGGTCCAGTAAACTGTGCTGTAAATGTGACTGATGGGATTACGTCTATTAGAACTGAACAGAATTAATTGCTGGGCCATTACATAAGGAATGGCTAAGATGTCACCAGAGATAACAATAATCGGGATCTGATGACTCTTGTATTAAAGGAGTAGTTTGACATGTATAACCTCTAATTACACGGGTGGCCTTCAATTAGAAATGTCATCTGCATAATGGTAACTGGTGGCTATTCACATTCATTTGGCAATACTAGTAATATTAATTAATTTAGCATTTATTAGCATTATTAACCCTTTGCCAGGTCTTTTATTGTCAGCTATATGAAGGTCGCTGAGATTGTGCACATAAAAAAATGCTTTAATAAAGCAGCAAAGTAAAATGTTTTCTTTAAAAATGACATCCTACCTCCCAGCCATGGGAACTGTTCGTGTCACCATGGCTTGGCATTCCCTCGTAGGGTCCCAACTGCTCACCCATCTCCAGCCTCCGTTTGCTCCAGACACCCAGGTTGCCGGGGAAAACACCTGATTCACGTAGTTCAAAGTCTGGGGGCAACGGTGTATCCACCTCCTCCCTGCCCAGGTACACAGGTGTGTGGAAAGAAGTGCTGAAATTGGAGGGTTTTTCAGAGGAGTCACTGTCATGGAAGAGATTCGGGTAAGGGATGTTGTTTGCAGTGTCCAGAGGGACGGGATTTCCATCAGACATGCCCCCAGCTTCTTCCAGGACATCAGAGGGGAAAAGCGGGAAGTCACCTTCATCACCTGAAGAGGAATATTTGTAAATAGTTACCAGTACTATTCAGACGTTTACTTGCTGAGTCAAAGGCATGACTGGATTAACTAAAGATTATATGGCCTACACCCTTATGAGTCTAATGCAAACACTTAAAAGTAAAAAAAAATAAAAACATCTTTGGATCCTAAATAGCCCATATCATACAATTTTCTTATATTTTATTTCCCCCTTATGTCCACTTGTGATTTTATGTACCAAAAACATTTTTTTCAAGACTATTTATAACCTCTCTTTTTTTTCCAAGCTCTACTTTAAGTCCTTTGGTCAGATTGGCAGTCCTGTACTGGGTTTCATTTAAAAAACAGACACTCCTAATAACTTGATTGTGAATGTAAACACATTTTTTTGTGACTAAACCAAGTAATTTTACAACGTGTTTCCAAATATGTGTGCCGGTAGAAAATCAACAAACTGACAAAAGCTTCTTCGCTCAAGACAAAAGGCTTTATTTTACTTCTGCAGAAGGAGAGAGACCCTTAACACTGGGGCAGTCCCAGTCAGAAGTCGCTCTGCACATTCAACCTTTGCAGGAAATATGTATACCTCAAAAACAGCTTACTCCTTTATCTAACTAGGTTGGGTTCATGGGGCCCCCCTTGCGTCAAGATCCGCAATAAACTCTCTTATCACCGTGAAGATGCGCCTAAGAAGCGCCACGTTAATAGACCCATGGAGACAACATTGAAAGCAAGTCCTTTGAACAGGACAACAAGATAATCTTAAGAACAGTAAGCTCTTTAGCTCGAAAACATAGTGTTTCAACAAAATAACAAACTCATAAAATCATATCCTTTGCCCTAATGGCCTCAGGAACAGTTACAAAATCCTTTTAATGATCTGGTCAGCAAAATCACCTTTAACATCTGGAAATCATCTAGAACATAAATCATCAACTGAATATACTGATTTCTCTTAGAATATATATGATTTTAGAATATATGTGATCTTTCCCTGACAACTGTATGAAATGGGGAGTCAAGTTAACAGTGTTTACATAGTACATTATGATTTTTATTAAAAAGGTGCACTTTCAGATGCTAAATTTAACCATGACGTCTGATTAGATGGACAGGTAGGTATGGAATGGAAGCTGCAGTGTTCTATCAAATTCGTTTAGTGTGATGCTATATTTTTTTATTTTGCAGAGTTTTCTAATATTTTTTTTCTCCCCATTCCCATCTGTTGACATTAAAGTAGTGACAAAATACAGACTAGATATGATGTGAGGGTTCTTGTCTCCTCTTAGCTTGGTACCAAAACTGCACCTACTGCTCTTCTGTCCCTGCACTGGAGCCTTGGATCATTTACAAATCTCACTCCAATCATCTTAAAGAAATTCTGTTAGGCTGCTTTAATTTTTATACAGCATGTTATTGCATTTTTCTATTTTCTATTTTCTTTATGTCAATTGAAAACGACCAGCTTCCACTTACACTGTGTCTGGATTCCATAATGATTTAACTATTAGAAATGTGCCAAAATGACACAAATATCCTTCAGTTAACTTGCATTATAAGTTATGAATGTTTGTTCTAATAGCCACAACCTATAAAATATTGAATTCTTTGCACCTACAGGCCATAAAATCGCTTACTCCTACACTGGTTAAAGGTACCTGTTGGCAGGAAAGTTGAAAATATTGAGTCATATGCTCACACTGACATTCTCCCCCCTTATAGTCCCCTAAGTAAGTGCTAACTTGAACATATGGGAAAGTATAACTTGCTCCAAACAAGGATATCTGACAGCCAGACCAGTTAAATAAACATGGGCAGGAGAAAAGCGGTTTGTGTCTGTAATAACATTGCATGTCTGGAGAGAATGTCTCCTGGGGGGGGGTGATAATCACTGATTGCACCCACTCGTTAACACTTGTTACACTCTCTCAGACACCTCCTGAAGGGCAGGATCTCACTGTTCGCATTCTGTGTGGGGATTCCCAACAGGGGATAGAGAATTGAATGTCGACTGTGATATGTGGCCCCAGTGCTTTTATGCTTCCTTTTTTGTCTGAAAGTTTTCCATCCCAACCCAGATGACAGTGATTCAGTACAAAAAACAGAGGAAGTCGCAGCCGCCGAGGTTAATTGTGAACGGAGAAGGCAGAGGACGTCGTCTGGTGACCTTCGATCCCTGCCACTGGTTGGAGAGGAAGAGAAGCACGTGGCTGACAAGAAAAGTTGACATGTAGGGACTGTTAGCATGGTGTTAGAAGACTAGAATGTCGTTTCCATTAGATAACAATATCATTTCTTCTCCCAAATGTGACAGATATTAAGCGAGGTGAGGCAGAGAGGTACAGCGAGGTCTGCTAGACCAGAATGAGAACATATTAGTCTATCCAGTCAAAAAACTTGTGAGGAAGGATTGCTCTAGTTATACATTTGTTGTGGTGGAATTCAAAAATTGGATAGTTGATAATAAGGCTTTTTACTCTGCTAATTTATGATCTAGTAATGTTGCTAGCTAACATGGCCAAGCTAAACTTAGCAGGCCTCATTGGAAATGTTGACTTTTATTAAGTCTCTGACAATCATATGTACATCATCTAGTCTGTCTAATGCAGCATCATTAATAGGATGGAGAAGTTGGGCCACGCTCTAACTAAAGTGCCGTCGCTAATGCACATGGGCCTAACCTGCTGTGAGTAAGTCAGTGTGGAGCTAGCATGCTGGGGCTAGCATGGTGTGGCTAACATGTTGTGACAGGTAGTGGTGAGTGCTAATGAGGAGTGGGGCAGGCTCTCCAGCACATCCTCCTGTCTCTGAACATTCCTCTTGCACAGCAGGGTGGTGAGGCTAAATGGTCCTGTCAGAGCCTGAGCCATCCCATTCATAAACACACACACTTGCTCTTTGATGAGAAAAGCTACGCTAACTTCTAGACTTCTAGCATTTGTTTTTACACACACACAAAAATAACATACAAAATGTGATAAATGGTCCAAAATGATATTCTAACAAAATAGAAAAAGAATATAATATATATAATAATAAATATAATAAACATAAAAGGAATTTTAGAATGTACTTGTTTATTTATTTCTAATTTGATACCTTCTGACAGTAATGCACCAGAATTTTCAGTAATTACTATGAAATTAATGTGTGAGGTCAAGACATAGTTGTGGTAGTGCTAGCCTCTGGACCAAGAGGTCATGGGTTCGAATCCTACCTTCAGCGTACCACCACTGAGTTCCTGAACAAGACTCG
This sequence comes from Brachyalestes nurse, assembly GCA_037974405.1. Lineage (NCBI taxonomy): Eukaryota > Metazoa > Chordata > Actinopteri > Characiformes > Alestidae > Brachyalestes > Brachyalestes nurse. The sequence continues at coordinate 27,410,035 of JBBPCY010000001.1, read as the reverse complement.
TAACCCCAAGTTGCTCCAGGTAAACTGTCCCCTGTAGTTAGGAAATGGAAGTTGCTTTGGATAAAAGCGTCTGCTAAATGCTGTAAGGCTTTGAGTTTAAGGGCATAAAATGAACTCTCACGTAGGACTGCAACACAAATTTAAGGTGAGCAATATGGTTTACCACAGACATTTTTGGATATTAGCTAAACAAGGGCGTGTGTTACAATGATTTTAACATGGTTAAGGAATGTTAGGCATGATGTAAAGTGGGGCTATATTAAAATAGTCCAATTTTGGGGGTGGGGGGTCTGGGGCTGGTCAGTACTGTGACTTGCACAGGGTCTAGGATTTTCAGGTTTGGAATTCTAGGTACAATATACAACATTTTCTCTTCACCATAAGAATATCTATTCCACTGAAGTAGAGCATAAAGTAAAACATGTACACACACACACACACACACACATACATACATATACACTCATATGACAGCTGAGAGCAGGTTAGGGCCCCTGCATTAAACTGTGGCTTTGTTAAGCATATGAAGTCATAACAGTAATCTCTGTTATGCTATTTAAACATCACCCAGTCTCAAAGCTGCCACACTCTCCAAACGCAGAGCTTTTAAGGGTAACCCAATCCCTACACCGCTAACTTCTCCACTTCTCCATCAGTACTTCATCCTGCCTCTTAGATTGAAGGGAAAGAACCTGCAATCCTCCCTGGGCCATAATTCTCATGTGCAGTAGTGGGAATTCACTTTAGTCAATAAACATATTACATTCGGAAAAGGTAAACGTCTCTAAAGGAAAATAGACCACAGCAAGGTGCAGAATGGGTTCCATCTCAAAGAAATCACAGTGATTGCGGTAGTATATTGCTGATACAGATCAGGGTTTAGGCCAGAGGAAGCCATCAGGGGTTTGTAAGAGTTGAGTCATAGGCAGATTGCCTGTATAATACATTCTTTCAGAGAAGGGGCTAATTTTCAAGAGGGAAGAATTCAAGGCAGCACTAACAGAGTAGTAGTGCGAGTTTTCACAGGCTCCTGTCTGATGAAAAAGTGTAAAGTGTGTAAAGTAACCAATCTGTCATACGTGAACACACCACAGCACACAGTGTGAACAGCACCAAATATTTCTCTGCATTTAACCCATTCACCAGGTGAAGCAGCTAGCGGCCAGGAACACAGCGCCCGGGGAGCAGTGTGGAGATGGTGCCTTGCTCAAGGGAACCTCAGAGGTGCCACTAGCAGTCCTGGGATTCAAATCCATAACCTTCTGGTCACAGGGCCCTAACCACTAGGCCACCAGCTGCCACACTGATTCTTGATTACTCATTGATACTTTAAAGTGAAAGTAACCTGAACTACTTTTCCACAGTTTTGATCCAGTGTTGGATAAACAGTTGGACAGACTGTAAGAAAAGCAGCATTGGTAATATATCTTTTTACCTCTGCCTCATTATAAGACACCTACTGCTAGTGTGCAACCACTGTAGTTTGGGTTTAAATCTTTCCTACACAATTAGACATGATTCCTGATTTAAGAGCTCCGGTGCTTAGAATGGAGATCTGGAATACAATAAGATCTGGAAATAGAAACAAGCATCAGCATCAGAGCAGCATTTTATATTTAAACGAAATCAAAAGAGATCCTCACTCCCATGCAAAAGCAGCAACTGAGGTATTTTCCACATTAGGACCTGCCCTCCGCCCCTGATAGCATCAGTCTAAGGCAAGAACAACCATGGCACTTCACATGACCTCATTCAGTGTGGAGAGTGCCAGGGCCACCCATAGAACATCCTCAATTAGAACAGAACATTCTAGAATAAAACTGTGACCATCAGTCCCCTGATGATGTCACTTGCACAAACACAACAATCACTGTCCGAGGATCCTGAAGAATAGGAGCATTTCCTGTCATTTAATATGGAGCATGACGTATCGCATCCTGTGCCACCCGTAATGCAAAGATAAAGTGCAACGATGACTGTGTGCATGCCTGTGTGTGTATGTGTGTATTTGTGTGTTTCTGAGACAGAGAGAGAGAGAAAGAGAGAGAGAGAGAGAGAGAGAGAGAGAGAGAGAGAGAGAGAGAGAGAGAGAGAGAG
>JBBPCY010000001.1:27392979-27405030 GCA_037974405.1 Brachyalestes nurse | reverse complement strand
ACACCCACACCCACCCACACCCCCACCCCCGCACACACACCCTCCAGCACTGTCGTCGGTAAATATAGATATAGATCCTCTAAAGGACTGTAATAGGGTCAGTTTTGCTTTCTAAGCATGTGATGATTGAGGAGGAGATTAAGACACTGGGCATCTGACCAATACTTCTTGCTCTCTTGCTTTCTCTCTCTCTTTCTGTCTCTCTCTCTCACACAACTGAGTTCAAAGTTGCTTGGCATAAATGTATTTGAACTGCTATTCATCTATTTAAGCAATAGGACTCAAGAGGGCGTGCCTTATCGTGAATAATATTTCAACTATAATTTGATGGCAGTAGATCATTGCAGCTGTTACATTATTTGTAATAAGGCGTGACCTTGAATATTCTATTGCAAAATACAAAAATCAGCAAAAAAGACCCGAATGTTAAATGTGCTTCAGTATTGGTGACTGCTTTCACTAAAAAATACATCATTTGAATGAAGGATAAAGCCACAAAACAATTGTTCAGCTTTTTCAATTTTTGCAAGATTTACCTAATTATAAATCTGTCCCAGATAGCCTGTAAAGCATTTTGCTGAATGTTGTGCTGTTCGAGGCTGTTCCTTCATCCCAGTGTCTGACCGGAAAGCTTATTTAGGGTCAATTTAGAGGAAATAAACAAAATATAATAATATTTGTATATGCTGAAGTATCAGAATTTCAGAATTTGTTACTTAGTAAACAGTGCTCAGTGACACAGCTAGCATGAAAAGACTTAGATGTCAAATCTAGGTAAATGTAAATGTAAATGTAAGCCAAGTAGGTTTATTGTCATTTCAGCCATATACACAGTACACCAGGAAATGAAACAAATCTCCTCTAGAACAACACAAGAACAAAAACAGAAACACCACAAGACTGTTTAACTGCAGAAACAACACGAGAGCAACAAAACAACAGGACAAGGCAACACCTAGTGCAGTTGCCAGGTTTTAATGAATACAATTTTATGACAGAAATTGTATTCTAGCAGCCGTATAGTGCACAGTGTATAATAAATAAAGGGATATTCACAGTGGCAGTTGGGGTATAAGTTGTTTGTTTCAGGCAGAAAACAGTTCAGTATGTTAATGCGTAATGTTAGAGGAACAAGTTCAGTTCATGGGTGTGTTTTTGTGTGTGTGTGTCTGCAGTGGGGTTGCAGTTATGGTTCAGTTCTGATTGAGGAGTCTGATGCCTGAAGGATGAAACTGTTTCCCATTTTGGCAGTGGAGACCTGTGTGCTTCAGAACCTTTTGCTATACAGGAAGAGGGAGAAGAGGGTGTGTAAGGGGTGTGTGAGGTCGTCCATATGGCTGGTGGCTTTGTGGATGCAGCATTGAGTGTGAATGTCCATCACAGAGGAGAGAGAGATCCCTATGACCTTCTTAGCCATCTTCACTATCCTCTGTAGAGTCTTGTGATCCAAAATGGATCAATTTCCATACCATGCCAGGATGCAACTACAGAGACTGACACTGCATTCAGATACATAGACTTTCATATGGAGTTGCTCCCCATTTACAGCTGCTATAATGGTTCTGCCCTCCATGCTTTGAACTGTGAATGCCCTGTAGTGGCAAGTAGCTTTGTTTTTATATTTGATTTGATAACATTACTGTTTAAGTTGAGATTTAGAAAGGGATTTAAAAGAAATACTCCAATTAACAAACACCTTATTTGTTTAAATCAATTGCAAACCACATGTTCTTGCACTTTTGTTCATATCACAGTACTTTAAAAATAAAAATGCGCAATACACTACTTTTGAATGAATGACTTCATTTGATCATATGCGCCTATGTTGCACACTTAATTACATTCTAGTATTCTATTCATTTTTCACTTCACTGCTGAGGCAACATTTGGACAATTTCTTAATGTAAAAAAATACCATTTCTTTTACACTGTCAATTTTTTTACCTTCTAGTTTAGAGTTTATATGTATAGTTTATTTATGTATATTCAATGTGTCTTTAAGTACACAGTAAAATCTGAAGCCACACCATATCGTCTCACTGAATATGTGTATATAACTAAGATGACAAAGTTCACCTTGACTTTCACTGTACTTTGACTTTGACTTAATAGGAACTAACTAACAAATGCCCATAAAATGGGGTAGCAAATTAAACACGAGGGAAGAAACTCATGTGAAGTGTTGAACCAAAGGAGCAGCGATGCAAAACAACTACCAGCCTAGTGTGGAATTATACACCTGAATAGTTGCAGAAAGGACTGACCTGTGAAAGTGTACCATTATCAGCAGTTTGCTACTAAAAGTGGTTCGATGTGTGATCATTCCACAAGGAGGCAGGGGGTATGGCAGCCAACAATCAAACAGGCATGACAGAACAGCGCAGTGGTCTCCAATCCTATGAACTTTATCCCAGCTCACAGCACAGGCATGCAAACTCATGAGGAATGCCAGTACAGAAAGAGAGCAAGAGAATTACCCCACCATGGAGTCTGGGGGTACTGTCCCCAAAGAGAATGCTTTAATGATAACTAAGCAATGTTGTGCTAAGACTCAAATACATTCATGTCAGAAATTGTTGTACTTTGCAGGTATTTTTACCAAAGAAGGTCAGTACAAGACTTTGCAGATATCTGCTTTAAAGGCACATATTTATGTAGTTGATAAGCACTGTTAAGGTTTCAAAATGTACCATTTGGTTCCCAGTCCATGCAGTCCAAGCTGCAAAAAAGTGTTTGTGAATTTTTATGATTTCGTTAAAAAAAAAAACAATGCATTTACATATATCCGCCTGTTCAGCCTAAATCTGAACTAATACTTGCATGAGGCATGAAAGAGGGCAGCCAATCAGATAAGAGCTTATTTACATGTAAATGTTCTAAAAATCTGTTTACTTCTTGGTAGGGCTGCACGATTTGGGAAAAAAAGAAGACATTATTAAGATCAATATATGCGATTGCGATATGATAAAGGGCGCTTGCTTTATCAATGAAAAGTCGCATACAAATTACTAATAGTGAAATATTTAATTTCAAAGTAAAACATACAAACTACTTATAACAACTTGAAATGCCCAGTGATTTCAAAACACAATATTCTACTAAATTAAATAATCACAAAAAAACTGCAAATGTTTACATTACTGCAAATGTTATTTTCCTAATACTGCAGTTTAAAAAAAAAAATGCTGGATTTTGACATCAATATTTCAAAAGGTTGTGGCTTAAAAGGGGTTAAAGATAGAGACTTACTGAAAATTAGAAAAATGTTGGGCATGACCCAAAGTTTATGTGGAGTATAAATATACTCATCTGATTTGCATATTATGATGTCATCATGTATTTATACACCAACAGACTCATCAAGGCGTTTGATCCAGTCCTGTTACACTTTCTCGTTTCTCAAATAAACTCAGCCACCATGATCATCACTATTTCCAGCCCTATTCAGACCCAGATCACCCTGCTGCCTCTCTTATGCCTCCCAGCTCTCTCACACACGCCACGGCCGCGTGTAGCACCCGACTCCCACCCCTTTGGAGCATTGGATGGAGAGAGCTAGTGCTACGGCTACTTCCAGCCCTATTTCTCCCACTCCTGCTGCCTCTATCGACCAACACCTCTCCTACAGACACTACGACCATGGTCACCACTGCCACCCACATTCCCGTTGGGTAAAGGGTCGGAATAAACACTTGTTTGGTCTTAGTGGTCCACTAATACTGTATCTGAAGTCTCTTTCTGAAATTCAGCCTTGGTGCAGAATTACAGACACTTCGAGAATGGACACGCCATTTCTGCTTCTGTAGCTCTAAATGATAAAAAGGAGGAGAGAGGCGGGACAAGGAGGAGGGTGGGGGCGGGGCAAGGAGGAGGGGGTGCGGCCAGCTTGCGGTACCATGAGCTAATGTTTACAGTGTATAGCAATGGCTCCTACACTTACAGGAGCACAGTTGTTCAAATAACAAAGAAGTACAACACTCAAGTTAATGTGTGTATTCACACACCATTCACACACATACCCGATGTTATCTACCTTTACATTTGCGACAGTAGCCTGCTAACTGGGCTGTTAGCTGTAAGCTGCAGAGCTAATATTACAGCCACATTCTAATGGTAAAAAGCTTGGTAACCATATACAACAAAGCAACAAAATTATATATTGTTAAGTTGACTTACTTGTCCGAGGTTTGTAGCTGAGCCAAGGAGAGATGGTACTGATCCAGACCAGCTCTGTATTGTGTCCGCACATTTCCAGAGAAAATAAAATTAACCCACTGGTTCTTCAGAGGCTCGCGTGAAGGAACAAAAAAACCCCATTTTGTGCTCATTTGTACATCTAAGCACCGAGTAACTGCAATGTTTCACTTGTTTGCAAGCCATGATGTCTCTACAGGCAAAAGTGGTCTCTCACATGACCGCATTGACAGTGAGTAGTGCTATTTTTTGTGGGGAGGGGACAAAATGAGAAAGGGGAGGAAACCTTTCCCCTTATGACGACATATGGGGCCAAATTCCAAATTGGGCCAATTTAGCTGTCGCTTTCTGAATGGCAGAGCAGGATGATCAAAGCACTCTTTACACCTATGGCCATTTCTAGCCACTGCAGGACCATAATCAGGTAAGGGGAACTCGTATTAAGGTTAAAAAATCTAAATTTTCATGTCATGGGACTTTTAAATTAATTATGACTGTATGAATAAAAACACAAAACTGATAGACCTTGTGGAAAAATAAAACGCAAGGAAAATGCTGGCATTTTAGATAGTTTAGTTAAAAGGAAACAAAAATTCCAACAGTATCTTGCCATATAACACTAAGCAAGCAATAATCAAGATTTTATTTCTTGTCTTTATATTCAAAACCTGAACTGAATGATTCATTAGAGAGCATGGGGAGGTGGCTGATGCTGGTTTGGTGGTGTTTGGTCAGAGTACAGAAACTCCTGCCTTTAAATCAAGTAGAAACCTGTCCAGTCTGTAAAAGGAACGGCCTTTCTAAATTAAATCACCTCCATTCAGTTGTTCTCACTATTTAGAGGCACTCACTAAAACACCCAAGACTGTGTGTGTGTGTGTGTGTGTGTGTCAGCAAATGAAGGTTTTTCTCTTTCTGGTCACTAGAGACCAGTAGGACTAAATAACCACATGCGTTTTCTCAATCCCCTGTTTGATTGGATGTTGAAGAGACGAAAGAGAGAGAGATGAGTGTGTGTGTATGTGTGTGTGTGTGTGTGTGTGTATGCATGGGTGTTTCAAAGCCACATGTAAGCACAGGCTCAATTGGAAGATAACAGACAGCAGCACAACATAATTAACCTGGACAAAACTCCACCTGTCTGTGGATTCCCACCAACCATCACGCACACACTGGAAAACAAAGCCCTTTCAGCAGATACCAGTCAAGTGGTCAACACTGTACCTTGTATCAGGCGAAATCTGCTACTGGATTTATTTATTTATTGTATTTTTTTCCATTTTTTTATACACATATCTTCAGCCACCCCTCATTTCTTGTATTTTATTATGTGGTCTTGAAGGATTCTGTAGTATTGAAGGATTCTGAAGAAACCTGAAACATTTTAGGTTCAGTCCCTATACTTGAACAGTTGCCTGTTTTTTTAACCATCTAACAGAAACAATAAAGATAGAGGTGCAGATGATCAGGCCGGTGATCAGTATACTGGTGATATTGAATGCCTGGTTGGAACTCCTTGATCTAGGCTCTTTAAACACTTTGTAGCCTGTTGCAGTAAAACATCTGTTCCTATTTTTTAAATTTAATTTAATATAAGACAGACAGAAAATAGTATTTTTGCATCAAAAAGGTGATTCCAAGCATATAAAAAAATAATCTACCTCCAGAATTCATCCACAAACTCATGCACACACACTTACGCGAGCAGCCCTTTGTGACCCATTAATGTACGCATTGTTTGAGTGTTTTTTTCTCCTCATTATTCAGCTATTCCCCTACTCACTGCAGATGGACCAACACTCAATTAGCGAACAATGCAATGCTGCTCAATTAACACTGAGCACCAAGCCAAAGTCAAACACATACACACACACACACACACACACACACACACACAAAACTCTCTCTCTCTCTCTCTTAATTAATTAGCATTAGTGGTGATTAACAATGAGCCTCTCCAGGCAAGCGTGTTTTCACACTTCTCGCATCTGCGTGTGTGCGTGCGCGTGTGTGTATGTGTGTGTGTCAGCCGCTGGAGCAGACAGCTGTGTTTTTTTTTCTCCTCCTAGCTGCGCAGAGGGATTTTAACATGTTTCGCACAAGGCTGACAAATGACCTATTAATTATCTAATGTTGTCTGACAACAGGCGCTTGATAAAGATGTATGTTTGTGCGTGAGGTAGAGAGATAGAGCGGGAGCTGGAGGAGGGAAGGGGTGAACGGAACAGAACACACACACACACACACACACACACACACACACACACACACACACACGCACGGTAATATGTATTCATTCTGTCTCTCTCATACATGCACAGAAACGCTAATATGTAACTGCTCCCACAAATGTGTGTGTTTTTCTGAGGAGTGTGAGGTGTGTGAACTGAAGTGGTGAGTTGTTGGGCTACAAATAACAATCAGCTCACACCTTTTAAATATGCATAGCAATTTTCTCCAGTAATCAGCTATTCATGTTTGACTTTAATATGATATTTATACTGTATGTATATATATATATATATATGTACACATGAATATTTTATGCCATTGCCAATAAAAATGCTAAATAAAGAATTACAGCTAATTAAATAATGCATAATAGACTAAACAGTTTCTAATGATTTTACCATTCTGAATTGAGTTGATCTTGTTTTATTGCACATTCTTTGCAGCCCTGACTAAACTGTGCATTTTTCAGTCAGTGTTCACACATACACAGGCCTACAGAAAGCATTGTGGTCTAATCTTAAGCCATAATCAGTGTCACTGGGGAGGAGGCCTTAGGGTCAATTACAGCGCATCATATCATTACAGCCTTCAAACTCCTTATAGGAGGGCTTCATACATGCACATACAAACACACATAACACATATACATATGATGTACAAATGAGTAAATGCTCAACTAATGAGTAAAACATATCATTCAGATTTGGGTTCCTTTAGTTGTAAAGCAGTGGAACAATTTGAAATCTGCTATAAACTGCTATGAGACAAATATATCAAAGAACCGAATAAATAATCAGACATAAGGTTGTGTGTGGAGGTGGCTGTACCTTTGATTATCTGTGTGTGTAAAGTGTGTGTGTGTGTGTGTGTGTGTGTCCTGTCAAAGACTCTAAGCATTTGATTTGTTTTGTCTGTCTGCAGGTCTTGTCTTTCTGTTCTGCTGTCACTTCTCTACTTAGTTCAGTGTCAGTCAACAGCGTCTTTCTCACAGCACTGGAAACACAATGTTTGCGATGATGTTTGTGTGTTATCCTGTCCTTAGTTACCAATATGTATTCCATATTCTACCATATTCTACATTTTCTTCCGTGTTATTTACAGTCAATTTACTGTTTTATAAGGTCCACTTATGACAGAATGTGATTTAATGTACCCAAAACAGCCCAAATTCAGTTTAAATGATCATTTTCCAACTTCTCTTTACCCCTTTAACACGTAACATTACCGTCATTTGGACAGACTGGACACATATATGCAAATGTGTTGGTTTTTGTGACATCACAAAAACAAGGAAAATAAAATTAATTCAATTAATTCGCATACATGCATTGTATGAAATTAGCAGTGAAAGGTACACTTTGAAACATGAACAATATGCTATCGGAATGAAGAAAAATATTTTTTTATGGTATGAAACTTTAAAGGGGAATTTTTAAGGGCATTAACTGTTAAATGGAAGTGAATGTGACTATAATTCATGTTAAATTGTTCTAAATTATTTTTACAATCTGCATCAGTGAATTATTCCAGGGCTTATCATTATTTTAAAGGGCTTATTTTTTGGAAAACTGCCTTTATTCTAAGGTACAAAATGATTCTGGAAGGATGCCGTGTAAAAATTGTCATGTGAAAAGGATAAAGGATATCATCTTGAGGGGTTGCTTATGGGTTCACTATAAATTTTGCATGTAAATACTTAGTACTTCTTTTCTTAGTGTAAATATTAGTTAATGTGGTGCATAAGCAATGCATAAACTTGACTTTATAACTGACCCAAGTGTGAACTTATGGATAGCCTGTGCAATCAGCTCAGGGAGTAAAGGCTCCATAAAATGAATGGCTAAATAAACAGCTAATCTTATGGTCACATACCTATTTTATTGTGAAGAACCATTTGATATAACACTCATATTACTGCACCTATAGTACACCTATAATATTACACCTATAGTAAGCACCTATATAAAAACCTAGCAATATGTTTTTTTCTGCACATGATTACTGCTAGTACACACACACACACACACACACACACGCACACAGCAAAAGGCGGTTGCTGCCATATTGTGATTACAGTGCACAGTTGTCCACATTTGAGAAATTGATCGGGTGATGGAGTGCACGTTGTCACGGCGACGGGTATCGCTGGGGAGGCGTATTTCCAGTGTTGGCGCTGCCAGCCCCGGGGGCCCTGAGAGAGACCCCTGGACCGGGCGTCCGCCGGCTGCCCAGCCATAAAGCCAAATGATAGCATATGTGCTTTGTTTAATTTTGATGTCCCAGTAATGTATTACACAATTAGATTGATTTGACAATTTCCATTACACTTGATAAAATATTTATGGAGGTGGGGAGGCGGATGATAAGTCTTATCAAAGAGCCTTCGCTCGTGAGTCGCTGACATGCGCCATCCATCAGCATCATCAGTCAGCACCACTAGCGTTAGCCTATTAGCTTTTATTCACCCCAGAGGAACGGCCTGTGACACATGCTACAGCAAAGAGTGTGTGTGGGGAGGGCTAACACCTTACCTACCTCTCTCCCTTTCTGGAATCCCTTGCTTTTTCTTATTTTTTACTATCTCTCTTTCCTCTGCCCGCCTTCTTCTTCTCACACTCCGCTTGTCCTTTTGTCCTTGTTTTCTTCTCTTGCCATGGTCTGTATTAGCTTTTGCGTCCACACTTTTCTCCATGTCTGCCATTTTTCCCCCCAGGTCTCATTCTTCTCTCTCTCTCTCGCTTGTTCTCCCCCCACCATCCATCTCCATGCAGAAATATGCACCTCTTGATTGATCTCATCAGTCTCAATATTGGATGCACATGGGTCTGATCCAACTAAGGATGGAGAAAGTGTGCACCCTCTCCTATTGGCTCCTCTACCTCCAGGTTCCCTAAAACCCCTAAATACCTTCACCTGCACTCTTAAGAAAGGTGCCAGAAGGGCTATTTTAAAGTCATGCCATAGAAGAACCACTTTTACCTCCATAAAAATACCTTTCAAGGGATGGTCCTTTAAAGAACCATTTTGGAAGTGATATGGGGGTCAATTAGGGGTTTGTTCCAGAACCATCCATCCAAGCCATGAGTTGTTTAGGAATCAATCAATCAATTTGTCTATCTCTCTGTTTATCTGTCTAAATATCTATCTAGAGTACAGAGAGACATGCAGACAGACAGAGAGAGAGAGAGCTCTGTAAATGCTTGTCTATGTGAAAAATTTGTGCACATTTCCAAAAACTGGAGATACAACAAAAATGCTGCAGTGCATTCATCTAATATAATCTATGCAGTCTGATCCATTATTTAATACAGATAGATATAGCTTTAGTTTGGAACATTGCAGGGATGATGTTTAATGTCTCAAATTGTCTGTATATGATGCAAATTTCCTGCATAAGAATGGTTTAGTCTAACTAGAAGGTAATTCCATTATCAATCCAGAAATATAAGCTTTCTTATGACAGCGACTGTAGGGATACCACTGCATTAATTTCAGTAGAAAATCGGCAAACCCTTAGCTATTATGTGAACATTTCATGGTAAATGGATCAACAGAAAAGGTTCAGAATAAACTAAAATAGTTCGTTTAGGAACATTTTTTCCTTCTCCAATTAGGTTACCCTTTTGAAGATGTCGAGTGTGAAGGGAATCAACCAAAATGACATGGATTAAATCTCAGAAGCTTGCTGGCTACATTAACCTTTTTTCTTCTATAAACATTTAAGTGAAGGTACTAAGGTAGAGAGTTCCAAAAATGTGAAGCTTTATTATGATGAGGATATTTAATATTTTCATATTAATTTTAATCAGTTAGAAGCAATAAATACATTATAAAAAAATCATTGTGTCTTAGTTTTAGATTTTTATATACTTTCTCTTTTCTCTCTTTATCGTTCTCTATCTCACACATACACATACACATACACACGCAGCACACGTGCGCAGACAGAGTGTGGTTAATAAAGCCCTAAATGAACAGAATGCATTAAACATGAGTCGGACGATAATGAAGCGCTGCTCTATAATTACGTCCCAGCGCTGTAGAATGAAGACAAAATATTTGAAGAGGGATTCTGTCACCTCCATGCACTCCACTCACTAATCAAACACACACACACGCATACACACACTCCTCCCCTTCCTCGGGAGGGCACGGAGGCTAAATACAAGAGGAGGCGTTTCCAGTGCCTTGCCTACTAATAAGAAGTAATTGAAAAATGACTAGCTATTGACAGACAATGAGGTTGAACCATATGCTGTGACCACATAATACGCCTGACAATTTAAAGACATGAAAATTGATAGACACAAGAGTAGAAAGGTGTGGGGGGGGGGTGGTGCTAGTTGAACTGTGATGAACTGTGGTGTGCTTAGACTACTAAAAGACCCTTAAACATGGATTAAAAAACATACAAATAAATACCTGAAGAAATTAGACTAGTCTACATACTGTTACGAAACATACAGCAATGAAAACATCATTCAACCACATACACACATACACATTGTTGGTTAAACGTACAGAGATATCTACCATTTTGCCTTATTTCTTTTAGTTGGTTTGTTATAATTTACCAGGTAAAAGGTACAATTTGTCAAACAATCTAATTTACACAATTTTCCTCTTAGTTGACCAGACATATTTGGGTTCACATTTTGCTTCTTTAGTTTAGAACTGAAGCTATAAGACTGATGTTGTTGAGAAACAATAAAAGTCAATAGTCACCCAAATCTTTGCCATGAATCCGCAAAGCTTCTCTCAGACTGCTCAAACCACATCCAGCTCTTTACTGAAGTGGCTTGTGGATGTGGTTTAGGACACAAAGAAGAATTAGGACACATGAAGAATTAACATAAATACAGAACAATCTGATTAATCAAGTCAAGAAGGTTTTACTGTCGTTTCTACCAAATACACACAGTACACAGTGAAACGAAAGGATGTGCCTTCAGGACCATGGTGCAACACAAGATGAAAAAGAGTACACGAAAAAATACAAGAGCAACAATATAACAGACAAAAGACGACATTTAGTGCAATCGGCAATCGCTAATTTATTAACCCTTATAGTCACGTGTGAACACACCACAGAACATTGTGTGAACTTCTTTTTTAACGCATTCACCAAGTGAAGCAGGACACTGCCACCAATGAGGGGCGCCTGAAGAGCAGTGTGTGGAGACGGTACCTCACTCAAGGGTACCTCAGTGGTGACACTAGCAGTTGGGATTCAAACCCACAACCTTCTGATTGCAACCACTAGGTCATCCAGCTGCCCCCAGCTACTATACATGATCATGATCAGTCCTCTCCAGCCCCAATGTTTAAAAAAAGTATACTCATCCACATTAAGTCTGAGCCACCTTAATGCAGAGCATATTGTAACATTGTGACATACTAATGACAAGGCCATGCCTTCATTATACATGTAAAGATAATTAACAAAACGTCAAACTTTTGCATCTTTTGTATGTAGGCATTTTTGTATTTAATCTATCAATTCAGACATTAATACAAGGCCAGATGGCCCAAAAGTTTTGACAGATATTTGCAATGTTTTCTTATGATATAATCCCGTACACACGTGCGCACACACACACACACACACACACACACACACACACA
>JBBPCY010000001.1:27366488-27380147 GCA_037974405.1 Brachyalestes nurse | reverse complement strand
AGAGAGAGAGACAGAGAGAGAGAGAGACAGAGAGAGAGAGAGAGAGAGAGAGAGAGAGAGAGAGAGAGAGAGAGAGACTGATAGATTGAGAGAGACTGATTTTTTCTCCAAATCGAGAGATTAAAAAAACTGCATGGCCCTCTGGCGGCCTCTTGCTGACATTACTGGGCATTGAAAAAGACGAAAAACCGAGGCTCCGAACAAAAAACAGAAAATTGACATTTTAATACAAATTTTGGAAAACAAAACCGTATATACATATTCCTGAAAATGTTTTGCAGTGTTGGCCGCCCACATCATGTAAATGAAAATGAATCAGAATCAGAACGCGAAAACGTTTGCTTCTGTGATGACTGCCACAACACACAAAGACACAGAGAGACACAAGACACAGAGACATAAAAACAATCTAAAATAAAATAAGTCTAAATTAAATCTAAATAAAGCCTGTAGGAAGAAAACAACCACAATGTGAATAGACTATGCTACATACGGAAATGCTTGGTATAATACCTATCTATAAGTAACGCAGCGAAAGGAGTGAAAAACTATTGACACAAATGGTAGTTTGGAATAAGTCATTGCCCTTTTAGAATATCAGTAGTAATTAAGAACTATTAATTAATATTAAGTAATGAAAGTAATATTAACAAAGTAGTGATATTGCACATGAAGACATACAATATTGGAAGTAATTAACTGATTTAGCACCCTATTAGAGAACAACATATGATATTGCACATAATCATGTTTTAGCACCTGTTAAGAACATTGTCACGCATGGACAGACCACAGCACAGCACACGGTGGGAACAGTGTGAAAAACGTTCTCTGTATTTTACCCCTTCATCAAGTGAACCACATTGTGTAAAAATAATATGGAAAAGTAACTTATAATTAAGTGAATTGTTACTGACACAGATGGTTACTGCCCATAGTAGAGATCAGTAGTGATATTAACATGGTGAATCTATTGTACATAATAAGATTTTGAATACAATGATCATGTTTTATCACCAGATAAGCATATAGAATATTGCAAACGGTAGACTGTTGCACATAAAAGTAAGATAATAATGCAGATAGTGATAATGGGAGTTATTTAATCCTGGTTAGTAATTGCACAACAAAGTAGCGACAGGCTATTGCTCAGATTATTGTGTGAATGTGGGACAGAGAGAGGAAACTAATGGATGACACTATTCACACAGGTTCACAGGTTCACACTTTACTTATGCATGTCTGATTGACTATTTATTCATTTCTTTTGTCCAGTAAGGATACAAATTACAAAAACTCATAGAAATACAATGTCTTTAAAATCTTATTGTTTTGACTATTGAATTCATAGTGATGATTTTTGGTGCCTCACACCACCTGGGTTGGGGGTTTATTTCTGGATCCTGGTCTTGTGTGTGTGAAGTTTGTATGTTCTCCTGGTGGTGGCGTGGGGTTCCTCCAGGGTCTTCAGTTTCTCCCACAGTTCAAAGACATGCGTGTCAGGTGAACTGGGATTCTACATTGACTGTAGGTGTGAGTGTGTGAGTGAATGCTGTGTGTGTGTGTGTCCTGTGGTGGGCTGCCGCCCCACCCAGGTGAGTCTCTGCCTCGTGCTTGTAGACCCCGGGATAGGCTCTGGGTACCCGAGACCCTAGTAAGGAATACGCAGTTACAGAAACTGAATGAATGAATGAAAATATGGTGAACTTTAGGCCTCAAGCGGCACCAATAAAATGTATTTTGTTCTTGAATACTAGCAACATTCTTTTCTAAAAGCTCTGATAAAACCTAAATAATTTATCAAGAAGTTCAGATTCACTTCTTATTGTGTTTACAGCTTGCAACTTTCACACAAGCCACTCCAAGCCTTCGCAAACATGCATTTTTATTATAAAATATTAAACAGTTTTTGTTGAGTGCCATGGGTGTGCCCCGGTTTCAGGGGAAAAGGGGTTTTGATGGAGTGAAGAAAGTGGCCATTTTAATAATGAATAGAAATGGACTTGAAAGCTTGTGTTGTGTTTCTTTTTGAAGAATGTAAGGGGAAAAAATTCAGGCTTCGTAATGACTGCTTCATGAGGACTTTAGTTGGTGGACTTTACTCCATGTTTATATCAAGCAATGCCTTCCCAGTGGGTCTTCCAGCTTGTCTAATAAAGCCCTAACAGCTGGTTCAGAACGCAGCAGCTCGGCTGGTCTTCAACCATCCAAATAGGTGGCATGTCACCCCACTGCTGATTGACTGCATACCCATAGCTGATCGAAGTTCAAGTCGCTAACTCTTGCCTACAGAGTGACATCTGGGTCATCACCCAGCTTCCTTAATCCAATTATTCAGCTTTATGTTCCTACTCACTCCCTGCACTCCTCCAAGAAACATTGTCTGGCTCTGCCATCCCTACACACAAGGTAAACCCAGTCCAGACTCTTCTCTTCTCCGGCCTAAGCAGACCAGAGCAGCAAAATCTCTCTCTATCTTCAAAAACCTCCTGAAGACTCATGGGGTTGGTGGATGTGGAGAGTAGAGGGTCTGGGCTGTTGGAACATTTTTAAAATTCCATGCATACCAGTAACTGCTTTGCAATTTCTTATGCCGAGGGAAAACTCTTTTGGAAAAACTGTGTATACCAAGCTTTTATTGAAAAAGGCCACCTTGGGGGGAGTGTAAAATCTGTATGGTTGTTCATTTAAAAACCCAAAATAAATCCATTAGAGATATGATAACACCTCCAAACATGTGTTATAATTAAAAGTAAAACAAAAACAAATTAATATTCCATACATGGTAAGAAAAATTTAACATATCTAAAGTGGGGTTAAAGCATAAAAAGTAAAATAATTATGCCAGTAGGAAGAAAAGGTATAATTCCTTAATTCATCTCTTTTGTCATTTCTTGTTGGATTAAACAAATCCTTTGTTGGGAGAAGACACTACGAAACATAGTGTACTTAAAATTTGCTTAACCCTACCTTAATTTACGCCTGAAAATACACCAAACCCCTTCATTTGAATTAAGTGGCTGTTAATTTGTGAAACAACTTCTTAATTATACCTTAAAATTAAATTTAAGGCATGAGTGTGAAACCCCTTCATCTTAAATTTAAGATGTTAATTCAGGAGGTTCTATTATTTAAAGGGGCAAATTTGAAAAAGTAAGGGAACTTTCAGCAGTTTTACCTCTTAATCAGCCATAATCTGTGCACTAAAAGTATACTTATTTTATACTAAAACTGAGGCAGTATACTTGATGTTTACTTTTTATATCCTATATTTTATATACTTAAGAATAGTATAGTGAAGTATACTTGACTTATACTGAGAAGTATAAAGAAAGAATATAAAGTAAACTTTTGTAAACTTAAAATGACCTTATAAATTATACTTAAAGTATACTTTTGTAAACTTAAAAATGTTGCAATTTAGTCCGAAGAAGTATTAAATTAATATACTTTCTAGTACACTACAAGTGCATGGTCCGTATACTTGCTATACTTATACTCAAGCATACTTAATAAAATGAACTTCAAGTATACTACCCTTTGCTATGGGTAATTTTCCTTAATTTCCTGTGTGGGAAATTAAGGTCAAAATTAAGGTAATTTTAAGGGGTAACATTAAGGCGTTTGGTTTCGTAGTGAGTGGGTCCTCATCCTCCAGAGCATGTACAGTGTCACACTCGATTAGCGGGATGCGTGATTTTGTGTGTGCGCGCGTGTGTGCAGGTTTAATTGATGTGCTGGTGCAGGCCTGTCTGGTGCCAGTCTCAGTTTGAACAGCAGTCCAAGCTCTGGCGGAGATTGGGGTTCAAGTGATGATACACTACATGAATAAAACTTTAAAGGCGAGACCAACTTCATATTAAAGTCCATGTATTTTAATGTCATTAAAGTTGGAGTAATGGTCAGGATGTCCCAATACTGTTGTCCATATAGTATGCCTGAAATCTCTACAAGGCAATTACATTAACTGGATATCAGTCCACATGGAATGGTGCAGGCAGAACACATGTGGAATGATAGGTACGAATTATATCCATCTTCTGTGATTTTTAAAAGGGTGTGCCAACATCAGAATGAGAGACTATAAGTGATGCGTGGGTCGACCCGTTTTGGACAGACATTTTTAAAATATCGTGGGTGCCGGCGGGCGGGTCAAAAAGTTACAAAACGCATTTCATTAGCGATCAAAACATGTTGTAAACGGGGTTTTTCCTCGGGTCGGTTAGGGTTTCGGGTCATTATTCACGCGTATTTTTGTGGGTTGGGCGGGGCGGTTTGAATCTCCTGATGGGTCGGGTTGGGGCGGGTGTTAAAAAAAGCCGACCCGCGCAAACACTAGAGACTATCCAGTGAGTCATGAGCAGTGACAAGAGGCCATTGCTCTCATGAAGAATTTATCAGATGAAGCCAGAGAAAATCAAGAGTACATTTCCTTACATTGCCGACAGAAGATGATCCACGAACCTTAAGAGACAGCTGATGTCTTAACATGATTTCTTGATGTACCAGGTCTGTTGAGTATTGACTGTAATTTCTTAAGCAGTTGGGCAGTAAAAAATTAATTATCCAGTTAATTTTCCATTTTTTTTTGTAAGATAGAGCAAGACTTCACCCTTATACTTGAAGATAGCAAAAAGCCTTTGGAGAAATGGCCCGCTGTCTTTAAGCAAAAGGTGACAGAGCAAAGCCATGATCTTATGGCTACACCTGAGGTTGACAAGCTCATACAGAACAATGAATGAAAATCATGACATGAGCTCCTCGAAAATTGATTGCAGCCACACACAGACACACACCAGATCATCTGTTCCCAATTAAGGATTTGTTTAATCCAGGATTTGCATTTTTTGAAAAATGATTTAACCCCACTTTGTACAGATAATTTTTAACTCCTATTGAATATTAAAGGTGACATATTATACCTCTTTTTAAAAAGTTATAATAGGTCTATGGACTATACAAAACATGTTCATGAAGTTCTTTGCACGAAATCACCCCCACATAAAGAGATCTGACCAGCTCTATTCTTG
The DNA here is from genome assembly GCA_037974405.1 of Brachyalestes nurse. Classification (NCBI taxonomy): domain Eukaryota; kingdom Metazoa; phylum Chordata; class Actinopteri; order Characiformes; family Alestidae; genus Brachyalestes; species Brachyalestes nurse. The sequence continues at coordinate 27,375,117 of JBBPCY010000001.1, read as the reverse complement.
ACAGTTTCAGTCCCTTTCAAAATGAGCTGTTTAAGGGCTCTGTCACTTTTATGCAAAAAAGCTGTTGCTGCCCACGCCCCACCCAGCCCATGCTTAGGCTCCGCATTTACCACACGTGAAAACGGCAGAAAACAGAGGCGCTATCCAGCCCTAGATGTTCGACCCGGAGTCGGACCCAGAGCAGGATGAACACTTCATGAGTGACTTGCCATTTCCTGTAGCCGCAGCGCTCTGCATCTGATGCTCGTAAAACCAGCCGACAAAAATGGCATATCTTCAACTAATGTAGTGGGTGAGGGGTGGTTCGATGCAAATTCCCTGATGTCAGAATAAGGGAGCCGTCCAAATGGCTCATAGAAGCATATGATTCCTGACGCCAAAATCTTTAAATTGACTCACAGAAAACGGATGGATGTTTTTTCACGCTTGAGAGTGTTTCTAGGAGCAGTAGAGACTCAAATGGAAATACAAAAGGGTGCAAAAAGTGAGTTTTGCATATGTCCCCTAACTGAACTGAATCCAAGATGGCGGCACACAAGTGCAACACTTCAGTGTGTTTTCAGTCGACTTCACATCGCTAACATGCGTATCAGAACATCTAGTAAACATGTGTACGACAGCCTGACCCTGCTTCAGCTAGGATTCAAACAAGAAAGTTTCCTTGAGGACTCCAGTGTACTACCCAGTGTGAGTTCAGAGACTGCTGTGTTTTTAGCAACATGTTAAAGTACTGCAATGATTTTAATGTGGAACAGAGTGACAAAATGAGAGGTGGCCGGGTGTGTGTGTACATGAATACTGACCAGTGTGTAAACGCTGTGCAAGTCTCTAGTTACTGCTAGAACATGTTGGACTGTGTTTACACAAACATCACTGGCATGTGCTGTGCTAAGCCCCGCCCCCACCTTGGCTACTTTGTTCATGTGTCCATCATGCAGACAAAAATCTGGACCCCAAGTGCCATCTCTGCTCTTCAAGACTGCTTTGAGCACACTGACTGGGACATGTTTTGAGAGGCTGCAACTTGTGGTGGCTCTACTAACCTGGAGGAGTACACAGTGTCAGAGACTGTGCATACACTACTCCAACTAGGGGAACAGCGAAGCACACATATGCTCAGAAAATCCACAGCCACTTCCAGGACGCTGGGAATGACCGGTGCATGTGGCAGGGCATCCAAGCCATCACCAAATACAGGACATCTCCACCTGCCTGTGATGGTGAGGCCTCCCTTCCAGATGCTCTGAATCGACTCTATTCATGGTTTGAAACACGAAATAACTGGCAGTGTGGAGGACCACCCTGCCTCCCAATGACCAAGGGCTTTGACCATGGCTGATGTGAGGAAAACTCTGCTCAGAGTCAACCCATGGAAGGCTGCAGGACCACATTCTTGGTTGTGTGCTCAGAGGATGTGAGGATGTTCTTACAAACATCTTCAATGTTTCTCTGAGCACCATTTTTGTTCCAATGTGTTTCAAAGTCACCACCATCATCCCTGCACAATAGAAGTCATCAGTGTCCTGCCTCAGTGACTATCATCCCTGTGCACTCACACCCATCATCATGAAGTGCTTCAAGAGGCTTGTCTTGAGGCAGATAAAATCACAGCTGCCCTCCTCACTGGACCCCCTGCTCTTGTATCATTCCAACCACAGAACACCAACCTCCACCTGGCCCTTGTGCACTTGGGCAAAAAGGACTCTTACGTGAGAATGCTGTTCGAAGTCTTCAGTTCAGCATTCAACACCATCATTCCTCAGAATCTGATAGGGAAGCTGAGATTTCTGGCTCTGAACACTTCCCTCTGCAAATGGATCCTGGACTCCCTGAGTGGGAGACCTCAGTCAGTCAGGATCAGGAGTAACACCTCCTGCACCACCAAGCTGAGCACAGGGGCCCTTCAGGGCGGTGTGCTCAGCCCTCTGCTTTTCTCTAACTGTATAATCAAGTTTGCCGATGACAAGAATTTAGTGGGTCTGATTCGTGGGAACCGCAAAGTGCCAGAGAGGAGGTGCTATGGCTAATGGATTGGTGCAGAGCCCACAACGTACCTCTGAATGTGAATAAAGAAAAAGAGATGGTGGCTGACCTCAGGGCACAATGTGATCACTCTCCACTGAACATCAACTGCCCCTCAGTGGAGATCATCCAGAGCTCCAAGATTCTCCAAGATTCTCAACCAGCTCCATTGTCAAGAATGCCCAGCAGCGTACCTACTTCCTGCAGAGACTGAGGAGAGTGCACCTCCCCCATGTCCTCGCCACGTTCTATAGAAGGGCTATAGAGAGGATTCTATGTTGCCCTCATCATGTCTTGGTATCCCATATGAAAAAGAAATGCATAAAACTTCTAAAAGTCGTATTCTGCCAGAAACAAATCTTATGTGGCACATACTTATTCATATGGGATGGGAATCGTACAGAAGATACAGCTAAGAAGATAAATGGGGTCTCTGTCCCCTCTGTCATTCACATTTACATCACACGCTGCATCCACAAAGCCATCAGCATTATGGATGACCTCACACACCTCTCATACAACCTTTTCTCCCTCCTGTCTGGCAAAAGGTTCTGTAGCATACAGGCCTCCACTGCCAAACTGCCAAAGTTTCTTCCCACAGGCCATCAGACTCCTCAATCAGAACTGAAACATAAACTGCACCCCCACCACACACAAACAAACCCCTCACCTGAACTTCCCTCTTCTCCTCCTAACACAATGCATATATACACACTGATCTGTTCTGCTTTATACAAACAACTCACACTCCAATTAGCTCTGTAAATACCCCCTATTTATTGTTACTATACTGCTCTTGCTATTTTTGCACAGTTATATTTTTGCTGTCTGCCTCTATTCTGCATTTCTGCATTGTTGCATTTTAAACTCTCTGCTACTAGAATACATACTAGAATGTTATAATACTGAATTTAAAATAGTACTGTAGCTGTTTGTACCACACAAATTGTCTTGTCCTGTTGTTTTTGTGCTTTTCTTGCACTCTCTTTCTATTTGCACTCTGAGTAGTTTGTTCTGTCTGTGTTTATAGTCTTGGGGTGTTTCTGTTCTCGTTCTTGTGTTGGTCCTAGAGGCACGTTGTTTCACTTCACTGTATATTGTATATATGGTTGAAATGACAATAAACTTGACTTGAATTGAACTGAACTTAAATGAAATTAATTTAAAAGAAAAAAAGTCAAAAGTCAAAAACAGAAATCTACATATACACACACACTCACACACACATATACACGCAGACACCAACACAGATGAGGCAAATATGTCATGTTTCTGTGCTTAAGATATATGTATATGGTGTTACACACAGATACACACAGAAATATCTTTCAAAAACAGTGTTTCTGTGAGAAACTAAATTTGTGTTCTAAGCCTTGACATGACAGATATAGATACCATCAGTTCTGTTGTATCAAGCGTGCACACACACACAAACACACATACACACACACACACACTGAAACCCACACACACAATGATACTATCATTGGGAATCATCCTCTGCCCACACACACTGGAGACAGGAAGTGGTTTTCGGCCCCTGACCCTGTGGCCTTGGATGGCAGGTCAAGCTGCATTGGTAGTAATCACACTCTATCATATTTCTGTTCTGGGCTAAAATAAATAAAGACAGCAGTCTAAACAGAGCTCGGAGGACATGTGTCATCCATCCATCGGCTGGATAAGATCACGGATCTGCACAACACAAACACACGAGGATCGCAAATCAGGGTTTACGGCTCGTACAACCATAAATTAACCCTGGGTTCTTTATTTAGTCAGGAGCAACATGAAGCCTCTCTTTAAAAAAGCATCAAAATCTTCCAGTGAGAAAATCCAGAAATATGCATTCCAGTCCACAGAAACACACACACACTTAAAGTCAGAATACACTACATGCATTCAACAGCCCAAGGTATGATCCATTAAGTAATAAGCCCAAATGCTAAGCTGTTTTACATTACCAATAGTTCTTTACACTCATTGACCACAGTATTCTACTGTGTGTATTTTGTGACAGGTATTTCTACAGAAAATTTGCATTTGTTTAACCTTTGAAAATAAAAATGAGAAAAGTTACACTCACACATGTACCACTATCATGTGAGTGTCACTCAGGCCCAGCAGCAGCATCAATTACCCAATTTTAGTCACTAGCTAGGACTCCCTGATTTATACACCATCCACCAACACGGGGAGGGTGAAATATTAACCCCAGAAACGCCCCAGAAATTTCCCTGCAGGATAAAAAGAAAAACTGAAGCTGCACAATATTCCAACTGAGAGGAAAGTGCTGTGGCGCAGGTCCTGAAGTCATGATTGTGTTGGTCCACCACCCAAATATTCTGTGGTCCAGATTTACAATCAGTCTAGTGAAGTTGTTAAATGAAAATAAACTTGCTTTAAGTTTAAGTCACTGAAACTTAAAACATGCTTCATTCATTTTTTGTATTTAACTTTTGCAGTTAATGATGAACACTGTGTGTGTGTGTGTGTGTGTGTGTGTGTGTGTGTGTGTGTGTTGGGGGTGAGGGTGTCAGTCATTATACACCAATTTAGTGGACCTTAAGGGGAAATGAAGCTCATAAAGTGGCCAGCGAGTGTAAAAGCAAGGAGTTTCTAATAAAGTGAACAGTGAGAGACAAAGAGAGAAAAACAGTGAGTGATTTTGGCCCTCTAGTGGAAAACCTCCATGTTCCCTCTTTCAAGTCTAACTGACTGACTCATATAAAAGGTGAGTGTTTAAAACCTTACTGCGCTCACTCTCTCGCTCTCTCCCCCCTCTCTCTCTCTCTCCCTCTTTCTCTCTCTCTCTCTCAAACACACACATTCCAAAAGGTGATTCATTCATTTCGCTCACTTGCTCAAGAAAAATTACAGTTCTCCCTCACTCGCTCCCTCTCTCTCTTTCTCATGCCACGGTGTTTGGTCAATCTGTTCATCATAATGCCGCACAAACAAATCTGTCACTCTTTCCCCCAGCAGTCCCGCTGGATGCCTGGACGCATGAGCTACGGCTCAATAAACGCACAATGGGACCCAAATACGACAAACGACTGGCGCTCTCACTCCTTCCCTCCCGCGCGTCCAGTGCACACCTTCACCTCGCAAATTACTCCTCTCCTCTCCTGGCTCTCACACACTCTTCTTTTTCCTCCGTCTTCACCACTTTTCTCACGCTCACACTCTCTTTGGCTCATGGTTTTCTCATTCCTCAGTTTTTCCCCAGTTTTGGGCCTGGATTTCCTCCACACTGTTTTCTATGCTCTGACACAGGCACACTTTAGTTTTAGTTTTAGTTGCTAAGTTTTGAGTTTTAGTTGCTAATATAATGTGTACCCACAAATGCCAGAGTATGTAAGTTGCAATTAAAGGGGTTCAGTAAAGATGTTAGAGGACCAATTGGCATTTGTCACTTGCTTGTAATTCTAATAGTTGTGGCAGTGATGATATTATTTTAACCAAATGACTTTAAACCGCTCATCATGAACAAAACACTGAAGCTGAAGGGCCAAGGATGTCCAAGGATGTTTCCTGATCCATGACAACAAACAAATGCAAACCTCACAAAGTCTGACGAATTTGTTCTGATTGGTTAGCTGTTGCTATCATGCTCTATGACTCTATCTGCACTCATCAGATCACTGATATGTTAAATAAGATGATCTGATGTTGGATCAGAGTAGGCAAAACAACAAAAAATATGCAATTTTTCGTCTCTTTTCCTCATCTGTTTCACTCTCTTTTTTGTTTTGTCTTTGCTCCTTCGTTTCTTTCTTCCCATTTTTCTCACTTTGTGTCTGGTTGTTAGATTCATATTTTTTCACCCAGGCTCTGGTCTTCATATCTCATCCCCATTGTGCGTACATGTGCATGAATTAGGCAGTAAATAAGGAGAAGGAGGCATGGCCAAATCATCTGGAATTGCTACATTAAACAAAGTGAGAGAAACTCGCAAACAGAAAGAGAGTAAGAGCAAGAGAGAGAGAGAGAGAGAGAGAGAGAGAGAGAAAAAGAGAGAGAGATCTCCTCCTGGATTTGCCCAAATTCAGCTAATGCAAAGCAAAGAATTAATCTGGACTGGGCCTAGGCCTGTGGGACAGCAGCCACCGTTGACAAAGATGAATGGCATCATTCCAGCCAAATGGTAATTTCACTTTTGTGTGGGTGCGTGTGTGGATATGTATGTATGTGTGTCTGCGTGTGTGTGCGTTTTGTGATAGCCCTATAGAGCGAGAGAGGCTGCCGACAAAAGCGGTGTCGGCCAATCTCGCGACGGCAACTACCTGTCCGTCAAATTTGCCAACATTGTTTAGCAATCATCTGATATTGATTGGTTCAAGAGCAGAGGAGGGGGAGGGATTGGAAGAGACAGCGAAGGTTAAGTCCTAACCTTGAGGAGATTTAGTGTCTATTCACTACCCAGAGAGACAGAGAAAACTTTTTCAGTTCACTCGAGTGTGTGTGTGTGTGTGTGTGTGTGTGACAACACAAAACATGTCACATTCAGGGAGTGAATCCACTGGAAGAAACACAGATGAACACCCCAAAAAAGGATGGAAATGGTAATGGGCCGGGAGGGCTGCGGCTTTGGAAGTGGGGGGGAGGTGGAGGGGGTCAGGCCGGGGCCGGGACACCAGGGCCTACTTAGGGTGGAAAAAAAAGGGGGCAACAAAACACACCCTTCTCTCCGTCTTTGTTCGCCCCCAACAACAGCCCTTCACATGTTTACTGAAAAAGAAACCTTCAAATCCACTCAGTGTCCAATGCACAATACGCCACCTATGCCTCTCTCACGGATGAGGAGAGATGGAGATGCAAAAGAAAGTAGAGGAGAGAGAAAGAGAGGGTGAGGTGAGAAGAGGAGAGAAGAGAAGTGAAGGATACAAAGTGAAAAGAAGAGAAGAGAAGAGTAGAATAGAGAAGAGAAGAGAAAAGAAGGATACAAAAAGAAGAGAAGGATACAAAGAGACCAGAAAAGAAGAGAAGAGAAGAGAAAGATACAAAGAGAAGAGAAAGGGAAGAGAAGGGATGAGATGGAGATGGAGATAAAAAAAGAAAAAAAAGACAAGAACACATGAGAGAAGAGGAGAAGTAAGAAGTGGCAAAAAAGAGAAGGAAAGGCTAAGAAGAGACGGAGAAAAAAGCATGGGACAGAGAAACAAGACAACAGAACGGAGGCAAAAAGACGAGGACAAGAAAACACGAGAGAAGAGGAGAAGTAAGAAGGGAAAAGGAGAGAGGACAGTAAGAGAAGTGATAAAGAGAAGCAAAAAGGAGAACAGAAGAGAAAAGGAAAGAAATGAACTGAACTGACATCCATATTTAATTTGACATATTAACAGATTCCCATATCCCTGAGGCAATTCTAACAGAAACTGACTATTTTCCAGTGCTTCAGACCCCCTTCATTTTTCTCCTGTTACATTTAAGATGCTCTTTATCCTTTCTTTCCACTCATCCCTCTCAAATTCTCCCCCTTTCTCTCTCCACAAATGGACCAATGGGCTCCCCGGCACAGCGGGGTCAGACCATTTAAAACTCACACGCGCACACACTCATGCCAGCCCACTCGACCTGCTGACATGGCCCAGGAGAGGCAGGCTGAGTGCCAGGCCGTCCGTGTCAGAGGTCGCTGTCAATGGCGGAGGAATGGACCAGTGGAGAGCAGTGTGGACACACAGTGAACTATTTTAAAACTATTAACATGCTATCATATGTATATCTATCTATTTACTCTCTCACACACACACACATATATATATATATATATTAATAAAATAAATGTTGAATGGCAATATCCAGTATCTGTAGCAGTACAACAGTTAATAGTAATTGTTTTCAATAATAATACAAATTATTATTATTATTACTATTTTTATTATTATTATTATTATTATTACTACTACTACTACTACTATGGTTATTATTTTTATTATTATTATTATTATTATTGTTGTTGTTGTTGTTGTTGTTGTTGTTATTTATTTTATTGATTTTTTTTAAGCTTGAATTAATTGATTGATTTGATGAAATTTGATGATTGAGAAACGTCAGAATGACCTGTTCACCCACACATGCACAGATACAGATAGAAGAAAAGAAGGATGGAAGGAGAATGGGAAAGCAAGAGACAGAGAGAGAGAGGAGTGCTTTACATCATGACTCAAATATACTTCCACCAAAGGAAACACACACACACACACACACACACACACACACACACACACACACACAAATAAACAAGGAAAGCCACAGACACACTCGTGCAAACAGACATGATCCATGAGGCATCTCCAATATTTCCCATGTGCACTCAAACGAACACACACAAGCACACACACATAAGCACACACACACGCACTCACACAAGCTGCGCAGCTTATTCTGTTTTGCCCCCTCAGTCTCAGCACTTAAACTTTCCCCTTTTCAAGCAGGGGAAGACAAAAAGCAAGACACACCAGCAGGCCGCCCAGGAGGACACACACGGCTGAGCAGGGACAAGAGGCACAGTCACGAATAACACACGCACACATACGCACACACACACACACACACACACACACACACACACACACACACACACACACACACACACACACACACA
>JBBPCY010000001.1:27332422-27347182 GCA_037974405.1 Brachyalestes nurse | reverse complement strand
ACACACACACACACACACACACACACACACACACACACACACACACACATACACACACACACACACACACACACACAGTCTGGCCTAGGCTGACCTGACAGGGCAGTAGAAAAGGAAGTGGTTGAGACAGTCACAACACTAAGTGTTCCCTTCACACCTGAGTCAAGCTGATTGGGTAAAAGGTCAGAGTTCATATGATACACATAGAAAACAACACTTTATCAAAAAAATAGTTCCAGTGAATTAGCAAGTATCTGTTACCTGTAATAACATTCAGTGCAGTTTGATTTAAGATTGCAGAGAAACGTATTGACACTGACTTCTGTACACAGTGTATACAAAAAAACAATAAAGCACACACCCCTAGAGGGCCCCTGTGCTCAGTATGGAGGTGCAGGAGATGTTACTCCCAATACTGACAGACAGAGGTCTCCCAGTCAGGAAGTCCAGGATCCAATTGCAGAGGGAGTGTTCTGATCCAGCAGTTTCAGCTTCTCAATCAGATGCTGAGGAATGTTGCTGAATGGTGCTGAATGTTGAACTGAAGTCTATGAACAGCGTTCTCACGTAAGTGTCCTTTTTGTCCAGGTTTGTGAGGGCCAGATGAAGTTTGCTGATGACAGGATCATCCGTAGAGCTGTTGGGAGGATACAGAAACAGCAGGGGGTCCAGACAGTGGGGCAGCAGTGATTTAATGTACCTCATGACGAACATATCAAAGTACTTTATGACAATGGGTGTGAGTGAGACATAACGATAGTCTTTGAGGCAGGACTCGGGCGACATCTTTGGCATGGGGATGTTGGTGGCGGCTTTGAAGCAAGTTGGAACAACAGTGGGAGAGATATTGAAGATGTCTGTCAGCTGGTATTCTACTCCTCTAAACCCACAACAAGAAATGCTGTAAGCCAGGGTCAGACAGCACCTAGTCATTGCGGGGTGGGGTAATCTTCCTCTCTGCCATTTTGTGCTTCAGCACATCTGTAAGGGAATCCGCACCATCACAGGCAGGTGGAGATGTTCTGTAGCTGGTGATTGCCTTGATGCCCCACCCTGTGCCCAGTGTCCTGGAAGCCGCAGTCGATTTTCTGAGCATGTGCACCCTTTGCTGCTCTGATGGCCCATGACAGGTTGGCCCTTGCTGTTTTCGGACCTGCCTCATTACATGATCTGAAGGTGCTGTCATGGGTTCTGAGTCATCCATGCTTTCTGGTTGGAGCATTTGATGACGGTCTTGGAGACAGTAACACCATCAATGCACTTTGCTAATGTAGCTAGTCATTGATGGCATGTACTCTACCAGGTTAACAGAGTCAAGTTGCAGCCATCTGCTTCAGAAAGGGCTTAGCACATCTGTCTAGCCCCCTGTACAGGATAGCTTTCCGGCTAGCATTAGCTTTTAATCTAGTATGGACAGCCATCCCTTTGGAGTGCTTACACTTGCAATGTACCCTACCCCGGCCAGCAGCACCCAGTGACGCCACAGTCTGACTGCCTAGTCCTTGCAGCAAGCCAAAGTAGCAGAGCTTGTCCAGCAGTCCATCCTTGAGTTGAGGTTATTTATACCTTACTTGTAAAAGAGTCTGACTGTGATATAAATGTGCATCAGTCTTTCTGTATATGTGTGAAATTTTGCGACTACAAACTGATCATTTCAAACTTTCTTTATTTTCCAATTTAGTAATATGGTTAGTTAGGACCTCCCAGTTATGATGCCAATGCTGGGAGGGCGAAGGCTAACACATGCCTCCACTGAATGCCACCACTGTAGAGCTCAGCATGCTTGGAGGAGAATGCTAACTGCCAATTTGATTACATCAGCTAGCAGACCGCTGTGGTAGGTAGCATCGTGGTGAGTGATGGAGATATCCCACCCACCCACAGAATGAGAGAAGCCAATTGTCATGAACTCCTGGCTGCGGATGGGTGTCGCATTGCCATGGATGGACTCAGAACCTCCCAATGATAGGGCCAACACTAAGAACAGTTGCATCACTCTGGAGTCCTAAATAATAGTGACATACAATGAACAAAATAAAAAATAAAACACAATTTCAATATTAATTGTCAGCCAAAAGTAAAAGTCTGTACTTTATTACAGTCCAACATGAATGCTGCGTAAAACTTGACAAAGCAATAGCTACATTACTTGCCATAGCCCAGAAGTGTGAGGGCACAGCAGGACTCCATATCATTTGAATGTAAGGGCACATGCTGGTGAGCAAGTAGAAAAAGAAATATTTTCTCAGTGTGTGAAAAGTCAAAGTCAAAACAATTCTCACATAATTTATGAAATACTTTTATCATCTGCAGATATTTTGCTTTCCTATGTGTCCGGAGAGGGGAGAGGTTATTCATTACAAAAGAGCTTGCTCAAAAGTTATGTGCATGTAGATGGGTGGGTGCATTTGGCTAAGATGATGTGTGTCCACACATCTTCCTGTCCTTTGACCTTCTGCAACACAATATGAGCATGAACTCCTTTCTTTCTACTTTATCTTCTTATTCTCTCTCACTGTCACACACACATTGTTGTACAACTCTGATAAGGGGAAAACAGGGTGTATGTGTATGTTGGTTTGTGTGTGTGTGTGTGTGTGTGTGTGTGTGTGTGTGAACGAGGCAGAGAGAATTTCAGAAATACATTGAGTGGGAGACTATCAAATACTGAAAGCTTACAGCAACCAGGTTAGCCGTGTGCAAACAGTTTTGGGTCACTGAGTCGAAACTTGACACTCAAGTCCAAAATAAAGCCCCAAGTCAGCAGAGACAAGACTCAAGTCAATGAGTTAGTACAGGTAAATCTCAAGTAGAGTCAATACAGGCAAGTCTCAAGTCAAGCCCTCAGGCAATACATGCAAGTCTCAAGTCATGTTCTGAGTCAGTACAGGCAAGTCACAAGTTGAGTCCTAAGTCAATACAGGCAAGTCTCAAGTCAAGTTCTGGGCCAATACAGGCAAATCCTCAAGTGGAGTCCCTATTTTAGACAGTCAAGAATCGTGTAATTCAGAGTCAATACAGGCAAGTTAAAAGTCCCAAGTCTCATGTAGAGTCCAAAGTGAACACAGGCAAGTGTAGTTCCATGTCAGCACAGGCAAGTCTCATGCCAAGTTCCGAGTTAATACAAGCACATCTGAAGTCCCTATCCAATACAAGCAATCCACAAGTCATATGCTGTTAGAGGTCTATAATAAAAATTCTTTTGGTGTGGTTTGGGGAGTCCTATTGTAGCAAACAAATCACCTTGTTTCTTCCTCTTTGGATCTTCAATCTTTCTGAGCCATGATGTTTAAGTTAAAGTCTGAGTTATTAGCATTCAAATCAATGTCAAGTCCCAGTCTTCAAACTGGCTTGAGTTTGCGTTTCCCAGTTTAGTCGTTAACGCAGTTTGGTCCATGCAGTTTGCATGAATATTAACTGGTGGTTATAGGCTTTTATTATGTTAACTACACTTTTTGCAGAAGTTGCAGTAAAATGTAAATTATGCTTTCATTTCTCTGCTGCCATTAGAATGCACAATCTGTAAGACTTTAATTCAAACTCCATTGTGCTTGCTGGCTGCCGAGAGCCATGCTGCTCCTGTGTGTGTTACTTACCCACCGTCTAGAGCAGCTAGACAATAGGAACACGGCCTTGGGATACAGTTTGCACAAACAGGTTAATACAAACCCAAAATAGGTAACTCAAACACATACACACACATACACACACACACACAGAAAGAATGAAGTGTGGGAGGCAACCATCCTTCTCCTGAACTAACAAATAGAGTCAAAGCAAACACACCCATTAACAAAGTGAGAAAGTAACTAATGACAAACAAGTGCTCTTTCTCCCTCTTTCTCACTCACTACCAGTACCACCACAGAACAATGAACTAACCCTCTCCCTGTCCTGGGCCCTAAGGTCAGACAGACCATGATAGAGATACACACACACACACACACACACACAAACAGACACACACACACGTACACATACACATACACATACAGTGGACACCAAAATATGCATCGTTTTTAATTCAGTATGTAGATAATGACCTCAACCTTGGCACACACCCTAGGCAGACTGTCGGCAGCTCACTGGTGGGTCTTTGTGTGTGTGTTTGCGTGTGTGTGTGTGTGTGAGCATATCTCTATCAGAGCCTGTCTGACCTTAGGGCCCAGGGCAGGGAGAGGGTTAGTTCATTGTTCTATGCTGGTACTGGTTTCCCTGCGGTAAACACAACTGAAAGGTTCCCATGCCTCCCTCACATACACTCACACACATACACACATACACACACACACAATTCTCACACTGTACAGAGCACAGTGCACAGCGTCCAGACAGTACCTCAAGCCTGCTCAGGCGTCTTCTCATTCACGCACACACACACACACACACACACACACACACACACGCACACACACACAAACACACACACAAGCACGCACACAAACATGTATACTATACACTTATCACACTATATTCATACTGCTAGATTCGTGCAAACTATGCACAACTGTGAAGCAATATCACGTAAACTGATCCTTTAAATTAACAATAAATCATTTTTGGCCTTTACATTTATTCCTGGTTAATTTCAAGTTTTATAAACAGCTGGTAAAAATGATGTCAAGAGTACATTTTGATCTAGTACTTTGTACCTCATATTTACCCAGTTAATACCTGAGAGGCTGTAGAGGAATGCGAACTAAAAGTGAACTGCATATGTCCTAATGCTAGACATGGAGGCTGTGCTAAGGAAACTACGGCTCCTTATAAGAAGGAGCCAACTGCACATGCCTAGCAGCCAGATAATCCTGAAAAAGGCTACAAACTATTTTGGTGATTACCAATATGTTTCACATTAATGTGACTTTTAGTTCCAGGTTTATAGGTCTCTTCCCATTTAAAGAGACAGGAGCTTGGTGTTGTAAGTATGGAAATAACTGCTGAAGGATGTTGCCATGATTCCCACTGAGTGAACAGGCTTTCCTAAAGGAACTTCAGTGTGTTGCATTGTGGCCTTTCTGTTAATCAATCTAAACAGTATGACTTCTCATTCTCTCTCTCTCTCTCTCTCTCTCTCTCTCTGTGTTAAGTGAGCAGTAATGGCTAGAATGGTCATGATGGGATGGTAAGCATGGGTTAAAAGATATGGGTTAAAAGTTATGGGTTAAAAGACACCATGGCAAGTCAATCTGCACTGTATTTAATCAGAAATGTTTAGATATGCATTTAGCTGTGTATCCCCAAAGGCTACATGGTGCGACACTCATTGGTAGCAAGAGCATTGGGGAGTATTAACTTGACCTTGATTTATTCAAATTATTTACACTCCCAAGCTGAGGGCATTGTACACTTTTGAGCATTGCAGAGATTATAAAAATGGCTGCTAAGCTTTATGTGCTTCAACATTTTCCACATTACAGACATTTGGAACCATTTGTCAACTTCTGAAAATGTTACTTATTTCTACAGGGTCTGTTTACATCACCTCAATGACTGTGGCAAAAATAGGTCACAGTGGAGTCAAATAACTTCATTGAAGGATGAGGAATCAATTGGCCTCCTTGATTGGCTCTAATACACATCTCAGGCCTACTGCCGTGACATCTGGAGAGCCAAGTCGAGGTAAAACCTGTTGCCCAATTATAACAGGGGGATTAAAGAGACTGAACTACAACCCCCAGAATTCCTTGAGGGCATATGATACAGTCTCTTACACCAATCAAATTTCCAAGATTAACATCCACGTGACCTGACTCCTGACCATTCACAGAGCAACAAATAAAATTAACAGCTGACCCGGACACTTCAGTCTCAGACTTCACACACTCATGAAGACACTGATGCATGCAAACAAGAGTGAGAGAGAGAGAGACAGTGAGAGAGAAAGAGAGAGAAAGAAAGAATAGGGACGTAGGAGGCATGAGGGACATGGAGGCGTTGATGGATGAGGGAAACTGTGTCACTGTCATCTGCACCCCCTAGTTTTGTCTCAAACAAATCCTTCTCTCTCTCTCTCTCTCTCTCTCTCTCTCTCAATCAGAGAAAAAAAATCCAGAAGAAGGAGAATTCCCAGGACATAATCAGACCTCTTGACCAAACCCAGCAGCTTCCGTCTGATCAATCAAACCCTTCAGCACATGTGATCCATCATGATCACAACCCACAGTGGCCCCTCTCAGAAACACACACACACACACACACACACACACACATATATATATATATACACCTATATATACGTAGTGTCTGCTCCAGGCTGCTCCATTCCACACCAACCATGTCATCGTTTGTATCTAATCATCTTCAGTCTCTCCACATCAGAAACTTAAAACAGTGAACGCATCTTCTTCTTCTTGTATTTAGTTGCTGCCTTCAGTATATATCTGGTCATACAGAGTTTTCTGAAACAGTCTGAAACAACCCCAGGAACTCAAGGCCTCAAACTAAAAGGCCAGTTTCATAATACATGAAGAAAATTCAATTTATACTGAAATGTTAAACAGAAATTCAGAGGCTGTTGGTAACATTCATCCAGTCCCATGTACGTATACAATATTTTTATGTCTCTCGATTCATTACAATATGTGTGTAGTGATTTCCAGTCATGGTGTCTTGTATAAATCGGTCTCTGGCCCATACAAGACACTGCCCCTCATCTTGTTCCTTGATGAACAGTACATAATACTGGCACCAGAAGGTGAGAGAGTGTAAATGCTTCAATATCCTTGGGATAATGTGGCATTCCATCCCTCCGCTGCAGTCACTGGCTTGCCACACACCCAAGGATGTCTTCATTGTTTGGGCTACTGTACTCACCCTTCCTAAACTATATAGAATTCTTCTCTACATAGAGAAGGAAGGTTTGATCGTCATCCATATCACCAAATATCCCTACTGCATTCTATGAATGCTGAGTGCCAAGATACTCTTGGTGGGCAACACCAAGGTAGGCTAAGGCTTTCCAGAAGATACTTCCCCAGATGCATCTTTAGTAAAGACATTAGATGTGACGATAGATGAAAACCAAATCTGTGGCTTATCTTACTCACAAGCTCTGAAATAGTTACAAGCACTACAATTAGTTTTCTGTGTGTGTGTGTGTGTGTGTGTAATGCTACATTAGATATTATATATTTTTTATACTATACATTATGAAAGTGTGAGTGAAATTCAATCACCATCAATACTGTAGTATTTGTAAAGCTGTCCATGGTTAGTGTTTTTTACGTCATTCGTTTGTGTGTCAGTTCTGAAGGACTATTTAACTGTTTTTCTGGTTATAGTGCATTTTGGAAGTCAGATACATTTTGTGGCCAAATCATGCAATGGTACTACAAACTACGTACTTTGTAGTGTTTTGAAAAGGTGACTTCAGTACTGAGAAATGTGACTTAGCAATTGTTAAAACAAAACTGTAAATGGAATCAGAATAAAGTCCTTTGAGAGGTGTTCTGCATTCATTCAAACCATTCAGATGGCATGTATCTTTTTGAATATGTCCTTTAGAGACTGTCTTGTATCTGTCCTATAATACCACACACATCATTCCATAACATCAAATGCACTCCCCATCACAATGAAAAACTGCCATACTATACCGAATACGCTGTCTTTATAATACTAAATACTATGACATGTTACCAAACTCCCTGTTTTATAATACCTTATGTTTTCGATCATACAACAAAAAGTCCTTCCACGGTACCTTGTCCAACAATGCCTTGTTTACTGTTTTAATCCCCAAAATAAAGGTTCCCTAAAGACCTCCTCCTTGGACGAGTGTTCTTCAACCTTCTTTTTCATTTGCACCATTTTTTGTCATTTTTCTTTTTTATGCTGTTCTTAACACCCTGACTGTACTATACACCTAAAGCCACCCTATACAAACATGATTTTGTAAATCTTTTGGTTGTTGAGGTTGAAGTGAGGGTGGGCTATGTGTATCATTTAGATACAGTAATTGAGAAGGCAACAGGAACATCTCTCAAACATAGGGGTACAAATACGTGTGTGTAAGTGTGTGTGTGTGTGTGTGCATCACGCAAAAGGGCACATTGTTGCAGTCTCCCCCTTCTTTTCTTTTCTTTTTTTTCTTTTCTTCCCCCTCTTGTTTGCCCACTCTCACCGTGAAGCAAGTCATATCAGAGTCACGGCAACGGACGCAGCACACAAACTGATGAAACCAACAAAGACCGGCTTCAACATGTGCAGCCTTTCAGACTTAATCATCATCAGCTTTGTGATCACACTTAGGCCTTCAATAGCCGTAAAATGAAGAGAATGGGCAAAAACCATTAAGAAGCCTGATTGGGCACAGATCTAGGCCTCAATGTGAAATCAACGTTGAGAATACACACTGAGGATGAAAGAGAGATAGAGAGAGAGAAAGAGAGAGACAGAGAGAGAAAGAGAAAGAGAGAGAGAGGCAGAGAAACAAACAGAGAATGAGAGAGACAGAGAGAGGGAGACTGAGACAAAACAAGGCAACAATTTGAGTTTTTGCTACTAAGTGATCTCGACTGAGCACAGTTCTTGTTAATCTCCCAACTTCTCCCAGAAGCAGCTGCCTTGCCCGGCATATAATCTGATTAAAGCCATTTTGCCCTGTTTGATTGATGAACTGCATGCAGTGTGGGATGGGTCAGTAAATCTGCTCCTAAATAATTATGATAAGTCTTATTAGTCAAAACTCATAAAATAAAAGACTATTTATTTAATTGCAGACCAATGGGACAATATTAAGGCTTTGGGGATTGATTGTGAGATTCCTGATACATTTGGGCAGTTTTGTACTTTACGACAAGTTTCAAGTAATACTTTTACTTCCCAGGGATTTTTAAGAAGGAAGTATTCTGTCATTTCCTCATTTTCCAGTATCCCTTTCAAGCTCGAGATTAGAAAGACTCCCGCACACTGACCAATTTTTTATTTATAAAAATTACAACGTTTCAGTTTTAGACCTTCATCAGGTTAATTCGCAAATCATGGGTGTATGTTTCTAGGACAATCATTTAATGCGTATAGAATATTTACATTATGTGGCGTTTCCTTGACACTCACAAATCTCATTTACAAAACTGATTCTTCAAAGATCCACATAGGCAACCTTCCACTACAGTTTCAGACATTCCCAAAAAAATAACGGTACAGATCTAGAACTCTAGGACAAACATTTATTAGTTTTTGAACTGTTAAATTATGTTGCAGTTCCTTGAACTTTAAAAATGTTCTTCACACATCCTTATTAAATTGGCATATTTATCTCTAAGGTGTGAACTAAAAGATTCCACTGTACATCAATACACTCCTAAAAAATAAAGGTTTCTAAATGGTTCTTGGCTTGGAAGTATGGATCATGGTAAAGTGTTCAACTGGTATGAAATAACATTGCATGGAGTTTCTTTATACAATAACACATTTCATTTTATATGACAATGCCCCATAAGACACTTTTTGCACCATTACTTGTAATTTTTTTTTTTTTACGTGAGTCATTATTACAGTAAGGCTTTTCTTCAAGGATTGTTTTACACCCCTCTCCCCACAGGAAATTTGTTAAAAACTTAAGGTCAGTGTGGACACAGTTTTAAGAGGATTTTGTGAAAGAAGATTTTGAAAATGTACTTTCTAGCTAAATTGTGGACCCTCGGTGTACAAAATGATGTGTATGGTCCAACTGGGTTCCGTAGATGAGTGTAAAAAATACACCTGTTTCATAGAAAAATATAATAATAAGTATAAAATCGTAAAATGGTGTGTGAAATTAAAAACAAAAAACAAAATGGATTATGGTACAATTCTTTAAGGAGAAGAATTGAAATGTATGAGAGTGTACTGCCTATGCCTAAATAAAACTGAGAAACTGCATGTTTTGCTGCGTGTTTATTGACAATGGTTTAAGGTAGTTAAAGAAATATGAAGGCCTGAAATTTCCAGTAACTGACAATATAGACCAATATCATTTTATTTTAAAAAATGTATTTTATACATAGTATAGTGCTTTACTAACTTCTATGATTGTTAGTTGACAATAAAAATTTTAACTCACAGTTTTAAAACTTTAAATAATATATTGTATTACAGATAGAGCCACACAGAATACCTAATTGTGTCAATGAAGTTTTTCATAATTTTGTATTTCTTTAACAGGTCATGTTTGAAAACGTGTTCCTATATATTCTTGTTCTTATACAGTCCTAAACTGTTAACTAAGGGGTGTCACATACAGGGTTCCCTAGTAGCACAACTGGTTAGGCTGCTGTAGAAAATAAAATCATCATTAATTACAGGTTCATTATCAGCAATATTTTTCTGATACCATGATGTTCTATTTTTGTCATAGTGCCCACCCCTTGTGAGACACTAGAGGGTTTTTCTATGAGCTTTAGGACGAGATTCACTGAGCTTCACCCCTTGCTGGGGCAATTCATTTGACATATTCAACACACTTCATGACTTTTAGGCCTGAAACGTCCAACTCCACTGATCATACCCCGTACAACAACCGTAAACACACACACACACATACACACTCTCTCTTTCTCTTTTATGACCTTCCTGCCACTCTTCCATCTCATAACATGGCGCATGCACTCAGACTGGCCACATGGAGAGGGTGTGTGCCCCTGCACCGCCCCCCTCCTTTTCTTCACTCCGAGCAACCTTACAGACGAGGTCCCGTTATGAGGACTCTGGGAATTTAAATATTCACTGTTGACATTGTGCAGGGGCACAGCCAGAGCTAAGCCAGAACATTCTCCCCTCTTTGCTCGATAGGCCCGAAAAAATCTCCCTCTTACATCTTGAGCACATAATAATCTTTAATCTAAAAACTCCCCCAAATCACTCCCGCTGATCCTCAGATTGTAAGTAATGGTGTGGAGCGAGGGCAGTGAATGGTCATTCTTTCTTACTCTCACTTAGTCTGGTGTTTTATTTTTAGTCCCATCGATTTCATGTTCTTTCCCTCTTACACACACATACACACACATACACATGCACACTTGCCAAATTTGTCAGACAACTGTAGTAAATGCATCTCTTCCCTTTTTCATGCCTGCATGGGACAGAGCCTGGTACACAGTGGAGCCGGGACACAGCTGCTGTTTGCTGGACCAGACTGACCACAAAACAAGTGCTTCCTTCTGCAGTGTGAAATACCAAAAGCCATCATTCACTGTTATTATTTGCCCCCCACCCCACAACTCACATGCTCCATAATTTAGCTTAGGTGCAATGAGCTGTTGGCTTTCTTTCTGGCCTGTGATTAGTACGCGCCACTTTGTCCTCATATTTCTTTTCAGGTTATAATAGCATTAAGCTTTTGACTGGCTATAACTCACATATAAAGGCTCACCAAAGTCTATAGAATTCCATGATTAAAGTCCATGTATATTTCTATGGGTGTGTGTGCCTGTCTGTCTGAATGCGAGGGTCTATTTAGATATATTGGTGAATGTGTGTTCTGGAGTTGGCGGTGTGCGCACAAATACAATAGCGAGGCCAGTGGGGCTTGGAGAGCTGTGAAGGGAGCGGATGACCTCAGCAGTCTCTGTGCTGATGGGGCTCCTGACCACAGCGCTGTCCACAGGGAAGGAAACTATAATTCATAACAGCAGAAATTACCCTCAACTCTCTTCACCACCCCCCCCCCCCACACACACACACACAAAAACTTCTTTTGCATTAAATAAGCTCTGTGTGTTTATGTTCCAATGGTAAATGCAACTACATTTTATATAAAAGGGGACGTTTTATAAGACTGACTCACATTAATTGCTTGAAGCATGTAATGCATCTCAGACCACAAAGAATTAGGATGTGCATTTCATTTGGAGTTTCAGCAGCAAAAAATTAAAGGGAAAAGGGCACATGAACAGAGAAATTGTGGCTTTATTTACTTCAATTTCCATGGAGCATGTTAGGAGTTTATTGGGAGAAGAAAAGAAAACAGAGTAAAGGGTGAAATCAGAGGGATACATTGAGTTGGTTAGAAGGAGGGGGGTGGACGTACAGAAATAAGCAACAATAAGTGGGGAGTGAGAAATGTATTAATGAATATTTGATGCCCAAACTGCGCGCTTGAGGCGACCCCCTTTATTGCAGTTAACGATAAGGTTACATTTCTACGCATGAAAAACTAATTAATTAATTTATTTAAAAAAAATAACACAAAAGGAACACCAGCAACAAATCAGAAGAAATAAACACGCAGAGAGAAAAAAAATGCTCAAAAGAATGAAAAACATTAATAGACTAAAAAACGGGCATGAAAAAAAAACAGGAAAAATGACTCACACACAGGGAAACGATATATGTAATAAATAAATAAATAAACAAACAAACAAACAAATAAATGAAAAAAGGACTTTTAAAAGAAATACCTCCAGGCATTTTTAGAGCAGAACAAATGTGCATTACGCGATTAGGTTACTTGTTGCAATTGTATTTATTTATTTATTTATTTTAGCTGCCACCATAAAACCTGCCCCCCGTTATCTACACCCGGCTCGAGATTTTTAAACACGCGCTCCTAAGCTCGCGCGCCCGTGCTCGAGTCCGTCAGTCCGTCCCGCGTGCCGCGGAGCTGCCCGGTCTCGCGCTCAGCAGGAAGGCGGACGGGACTGGGGGCACGAGCGAGACTCCCCTTCAACTTTCTCTCCCCGCACGGCGCGCGCACGCAACTTTTTTGCCACTTGGAGAGCCTCGCGCTGCGGCTCTTGCGCACGCACGCACACGCATACGCACGCGCGCCGACACACACACTCACTCACGAGAAGAAGAAGAAGAAGAAGAAGAAAAAAAGAGAGTTTTGTTGCAGAAGCACCTACCCGTGGTCAGTTTCCTCGCCCTGCTCTTGGACCTCATGATGCCCTTCGTGTGTCGGCGCGCGTGCAGGGGTCTGATCTCGAGCCTCTCTTTTCACTCTTTTACTCTTTTTTTTCTCTCTTTCTTCTCTCTCTAGTCTTTCCCCCCCACTTTTTTTCTTTTTCTCCTTCCCTTCTCAGTCCAGTCGCGCTATCTCTTCCAACATTGTCATTTCGGACACCTTTCGCACATGCGCAGAGGGGGCAGACCCACGCGCGAGCGAGCGAGCAAGCGAGCCCCCCCCCTCCAACCCACCGCCCTCCACCATCTTTCCAAAAAAAAGAGAGAGAGAGAAAAAGTTTTGCACCGATTTATCACGCGCCGCTCGTGGCTGCTGAGGCGATCTCGCGCGCGCGTCTGAACGGGTCCGAGAGCCCGAGCCGGACCGACGCGTTAATTAGGACACGCGGCGCTGCATTAATCATCACTAAGGGCCAAACGGCTCCATTAAACGCTTTCCTTTACGGGACTTAATTGAGATTTGACTCGTTATGAATGTGGGGGAACGGCTGAGACCCCCCCTCCCCTCCCCTCCCCTCCCCTCCCCCACCACCACCACCACACACACGAAAGCCAGGCGCGTGGGCAGAGACTTTTTTCTTCTCTCTCTTTCTTTTCTGAAACGGTAACAATTATAAATCTGTGTGGTGAAGCTCGAGAAATGGCTGCATTCCATCATTCCAGGTCTAGAAAGTTTTTTTCCCTCCCTCTGTTTTAAATCTCGCGCTAATGACGTTTAATGATCAAAGGATGTGTTTCATCGTCAGGACTCCTGTTAAAGAAAGTGTGTGTGCGTGTGTGTTTACTGTTCATGTATCAAAATATCTTTAAGTTGTATAAGGCGTCAATAAAGAGAAGAGGATATGTGGAATATTAATATAACAACTCATTATTCTTATAAAAGCTACAATTGTATGTGCATGCGTGTGTGCGTCTGTATGTGTGTGTGTGTGTGTGTGTGTGTGTGTGTGTGTGTGTGTGTGCGTGTGTGGGTCTGTTCGTGTGTGGGTGTGTGTACCACTCCGTTTTTATTCCGAAAGATCATTTAAAGTAGTGAATAACGTCGTTTTTTAGTTGAAAGAACATTCTATAGAACTTTGGGTATCTGAACGTTCCCTTATTTGTTACAACGTTACTTTTAGTTCAAAGCGTTCAAAGTGTTCAAAGTGTTCCTTTACTAATAACACTCGCGCCGCGAGGATATTTGTCCTGTTGTCGTGGTCACTCCTCACGGGTCATTAAGTTAATTGCTCGTTAATTAGACGCGCGTGACATCGCGCTGACCTCGTCGGTGAACCTTTTAAAAGGTCGCGAGCGCAGTATCGATTCTGAAAGATCTTGGGGTGGAGGGTGTGTGGGGTATCCATTGAAATCGAAATTGTTACGCATGACTAAAAAACTGCCGATTCGAAAACACAGGAGGGAAAAATAGTTTAATGGTTTTAAAATACACAGAGCGACTGCAGTTTTAAATATAATCCAGAATTATTTTTTACTTATATACATTTACTTTTATAATTCACTTTTGACCATTTACAGTTGACTTCTGTTAATATAATCCAGATTACATTTGTTAATGTAATCCACATTTATTTTTACGTATTCACTTTTACTTTTATAATTCACTTCTGACCGTTTACATTTGGCATTTGTATGTGAAACCGGTTCGAGTTAAATGGGTAAGGGGTTTCTTCTGTTTTTTTAAAGGGTACAAATAATTTCACTTTTAAGTGAGGGGCGGCTTAAAAGAAAGAAGCATCAGCCCAACAAGCATCAGCGAGAGAGAGAGAGAGAGAGAGAGAGGGAGAGGGAGAAGAGAGGAGAGAGAGAGGGAGAGAGAGAGGGAGAGAGAGAGGGAGAGAGGGAGAGAGAGAGGGAGAGAGAGAGGGAGAG
>JBBPCY010000001.1:27249136-27264516 GCA_037974405.1 Brachyalestes nurse | reverse complement strand
TACATCATTTTTAGGACTGTCATGCTTACTCAATTAATTAAAACAAACCTTTCAACAGTAAGAAACAGAACCCCGTGGACGCACCAGTTATCCCGCTAGACCACTTACAAAACACATTATAATATATTTCATATTATAATTTTCATAAATAAAGTCAGGGGTTTCTTTCTTTGTCTTTTTATCCTTAGAAGCATGTTAGGATCTCTGAAAGTCCAGGCATGATTTTGTTATAGTTTTCCAATTATATTCCCCCCCCCCCCCATTTTTTTCATTGTGAGACTTTTCATGATGCGAATACCTGTGCTGCTACTAAACTTATAATAATTGCTGCTACTACACTTAAAAATAAACTAATAAGAATTCATTTTCACTGCTGCAGCAGAACTGTTTAATATTGTTGCTACAACTGCATTATTATTAGCACAGTCATAATCAGTCATTTGATTAACTGGCTAAAAAAATGAACTGCTGATTATGCTTATTTTAGTCTTACAGTAAGAAAACAAACCTTGTGGATGCACCTTATTCCAAAGGTTATATCGTCATTCCACATGGTTTTTTTATATTTATTAGTAAGGTCAGGGTTTCTTTCTTTAGACTATGAAGTATTTAGGATCCTTGAAGGGCGAGGCATGGTTTGTTATAGTTCTATGAAGTTAATTTTTACAGTTTGGCTTTTTTTGAAATTCTGATTTCTCTGCGTAACTGTCAGAATGTAATATATATTGAATGTAATATAATTGATAGTGATGGGTTTGCTACTTTTCTGTACTTGGTGTCTTTGGTATAGGATTGGGAGAAAGACAGCACCAAGGCAGCCTGTGTGTAACAACAAGCCTGGAGTGACCGTTACCTCTCCCACCAGACGTTTCTATTAATAAAACCTCTGCTTTTAGACAGACCTGTCATTGGGCGACTCTCTCGGGACGCTGGTCTCTTTGTCCACCAGGAAAACCTTCAGAAAGCTCCAGCACCACACTAGCTTATTAGGGAAGCAGTAACTTCAGTTGCTGGAGCAGAACTCATGCTTCCAGAGTGAGTCACCGATGTGTGTATGTGTGTGTGTGTCTGTGTGTGTGTGAGCCAGTAAGGCGGCAGATATCTCGCTCTGGATTGTTTTTTCCCTTTTTTTCCCCCTCTCTCCTATTGAGAAACCACCTCACATTGAGTGTCTTGCTGCTCGCAACACTCTTAGACTCACTGGGCTGAGGGAGGCTGATTGGAAATCGGACAGAGTCGGAAGTGGGATGGGGTGGGGGGGCGAGTCCCTGCTCATGACAATTAGCTGGGGCTGATCCAGAGTCAGATTTATGAGAGGCAGCTGCTCAGGGCTTGACGGACGGACGAGGACTCCAGTGTTTCTGCTGCTGCCACACAGAAGCTGCGAGGCTGCAGAGGAGGGGTGGGCTGTGTGTCAGTGCACAGTCCAGCAGCAAGGGTAAGCAACTCTTCTGTTCCTCTCCACTTAGAGGCAGGGAAAGTGCTGTTACACTATGTGGCTTGACTTCTACTACGAACTTCGAATAGAGCTGTTTCTGATCTCTCAGATTAACACTAATTGGAATGTCTTAGATCTGACACTCTATTAAATAGAGACTTAAAAGTTTTGTGCCTAAAAGTTTTTGTTTTTTTGGTCCAATGCCATAGAAAGAACAATTTTAATGATGTGAGTCTCAAGATAGTGTAATGTTACTTCTATACCAACTAAAGGTTTCCTAGAACCACACATCCAGGCCGGGGACCGTTTTTTTTTTTTCTGTCTTTCTGGAAAACTTTACTAGCATGTTTGGAAAGCCGCATGTTTTTGATTAAACTACTGTAGATCATAAGTGCCATTCCGTTTTTCTGTGCACGTCTCAATGTTTGTTTGTCCGTTTCTACATGCATTATTCTAAACATGGTTCCCATGGGGTTCTTCAGCTGCCTTCAAAATTAGGAGCACAGACCCGGGTCCTATTTTTAGCGGAGTCGAACCATTACGGCGCAGTGGAGTTATGCAGACGGCGTGATTAGGCCAAGGGGGGAAAAAAAAAACTTCATGGAGCTTGTCTTTATCCTCCGCTTCTCTCCACCGGCGCTTTTCTGAACTCCTCGGAGTGCTGTTTTCCCCCCCTTTCTCATAACAGCGTGTCCTGCAGCAGCTCCATATGGAGGAGAGTAATGTCAAACCAATGAGGACTCCACAGGCTCCCCTGGCATTTGATCAGGTCAGGCTTCGACGCCACGAGGAGCCTGGAATCTCAATTAATGTCAGACCCCAGCAGTTTGGGAAGACAGTGCATGTAGCTGTAATTTCTCGTCCTGGCAGCAAAGACGGAAGGAAGGAGAAAAGGGGGGAGCACATCAGCAGGGAGGGTTAATGGAAAAGTGTCCTGAGAGAGGGAGGGAGGGAGGGAGAGAACGAAAGAGAGCTAATGGCAGTTTGTGGCTGTATCATTAGGTTTAAGAGGGTACCTCGTGCTCTCACATGGATCACAACTATGGTTTAGAATTTTAACAAGCTACACTCTTAAAAATAAAGGTCACCAAAGGGGTCATTTGGAGCGATGGCCTCCTGAAGAAGCTTCCAGTGGATCATTCAAATGGTGGATCGTTCAAAAAGAACATTTTGTGTAAATGAGATGTGTGATGAGAAGTACTTATCTTCATTTTAGTGCTGTAGTTGATTTGGGCGTGGAGCAGGATGTAAACACGAGTTGGGATTTATTTAGAGATAACGGGAAAGAGGACGCTAAGTGAGATAAACAGACCACTGAACTAACACAGGGGTAAAAAGAACAACAAAATAGACAAAGCAGAATGAATACAGAAGAGATAAACGAGGTCAAACTGGGACAGAGTAGAGACATGCAGAGAACCAAAATATGAGCTATGAAACACAGAGAACCAACAAAAATAGAGGGAAACATGGTTTTATATATTATACAGACACCGGGAAACACCTGGGCAGGGGAGGAGCCAAAACAAAACCCAGGTGAACAGGATAACTGGGGGCGGGGCTAAGGTGGGGCTAAGAATAAATTAACAAAACTCACATGGAGACACAGACACATGGTGGGGTCAACAAAGACAGACAATGAATCAAGGGAGAAGACAGGAGAACATCACAAATGCTAAGAAACAGTGGAAAAAAACAGAACATTACAAGTGATTTTTTTACAAGATCCGTTTTTTCATGTGGTTTTAATTTTTGGATTTGCTTCCACATACAAGGGGCGTATCCATGTATTAAGGCCTGCAGAAGAATGTTAGGAAAAAGTGAGAATCAAGCCGCAAGGAATGTTTGGATGGGTTGCTATGGGTTTGGTTGGTCTGGAACTGAAGCTTGTGTGTCTGCCTCTTTTTTCCATCTACACTGTAGTGCATTTATTTCAGACTGTGGGATTGCATTTGATGATGATTGAATGGAACGTTTTTTTATCACAGAGTTTTAATCACTGGGCACCTTAAAATGCCCATTTCATGGAAAATCCAGTCTTAAGTGCGTTTAATGTGGTACATAAACACAGTTTCAAAATTTACCATTCACTCCCCAGGCCATGTATTGAGACTAATCTTTAGAATTTACTTGATATTTTTTTTGTTTTTGTTATATCATGAAACCACTGCATTTGCATAGATCTGCCTGTTCAGGCTATGGCAGTTTAACTCCGCCCGTTCACAATCAAGGCAAAAATATCAGCATTTTGATTTTACTGCTACAGATTACAATGTCTTTCAATATATTAAAGGGCCCATATCATCACTTTTCTGGAATTAAAGAGGCCTGTGTATAGTGTGTAAATAAGTATGTAAATATTGTTTCAAAATTTACATTTACTCCCTGCATCCATTCTGTCTGTAAACAGAAACTAAACAGTGCATTTTATAATAATAGTTTCTGTGATGTCACACATTTACATAAATCTTCTTATTCAGCCTACCACAGTTTAGCCCCGCCTATTAATGTTGAAGTTCTAAGGAGTGTTTCTGCTCTGTGCTACCTTTTGATGAGCTATAATACAGGGGAGCCAATCAAAAAAGACATCATTTACATACATCAGTATTAAAGATACAATAACAAACAAAGCCTGTTTAATTAAGGGATAAAGGAAGGTTGGAAAATGGTCATGTAACAGTGAACTAATTATGAAATGTGTTTAGAAGAAAAATGTAGAATACTTTTAAAAATGTAGAAAACTTTTAAAAACACCTTAGTGAACCTTGAATGGTTAAAGAGTGGCAAAAATAATTTTACTGTTGTTGGACTTGAATACCACGATTCATCAGAACACCCAGTAATGCCTCGTTCACACGGACGTCTGAATCAGACGTTTTTCTGGTGTTTGTGGCGCCAGGTGAGCGTGGACTGAGCGCCGACTGTTTTTCTGCTCATTGGAGTAAATCATAGTGTCCACGCGGGCGTTCAGCCCCGGCGCTCGGTCGGCTGCGTGTTCGTATGACGTCAAAAAAACGCTGCATGCAACGTCTTCTTGTTGTCAATTTCTGCCAAAATCCTGACGAACGAGAAGAAAAAAGCCGGTGCTGTGTTTACATGGTGTTCAGTTGCCGTTCTGGAGGACTGAATATGTCCCATGATTCAGTTGTTCAGGGAACAACTACAAATCCCAACACATAAACAATCTGGAGAGAATGATTACTGCCCCCACAGGTGAATACACGAAACTACACATTAGGCTGCAGGCTGGAGTTAAACAGCGTCTGACAAACGGCAGTGTAATGCCAATCAACCGCAGATACAAAACGCTACAAAAACGCATATGGCAATTAGAGCGCGTTCATTTATCCAAGATTCAAACGTTCGTGTGAACGAGGCCTAACTCACATGGAGCTGTGGTTAGTCATTATCCTAAATGTCATCAACTCAATGACTGGTTAGCAGCTCATTTGTACGCGGAAGCCTTTTGCGATAACAGCATTGCAGAGATTAATATCATGATAAACGGTTAATAGATGATATATTGTGCAGTCTGAGCTAAAACAGACAGAAATGGGCTGGTTTTATTCTTACTGATGACACAGCACTTATTATCCTCTCTAAACATCAGAATCGGGGGAAAAAAAGGCAAAATGCAAATGTTGAGGTGCTGTAGAGGCTTTATGATGTGGAGGAACGCTGATAAAGCATCTGTTGCTGTCACAACCGAAATATGGCTCCTCCGTCAAGGTTGAGCTGATAAGGAAAAACAAGTTGATTGACTGAACTTTCTAAAAGTGATTGAATCTTCTGTTTATGCAACATGCACACACTCACCACATGGTGGCTACTCATAAAAAATAGATTGCATTTCACATTTTTACCTTCTGGAGAGGATAGCTGTGAAGACCGCAAAAGGGTCTTAAAATGTTCATGGCTATGCTTACACAGTTAAACTGTTTTTTCCTACCTATGCAGTTTACAGTACAGTGCGAAAGTCTTGAGCCACCTCTTGTTTCTTTATATTTTGCTTCAAAAGAGCCAGACTTTCTTGGGTTTTTAATGTAGTCTTGAGGAACAGTTCTCCAGGCTTCCTGAAGGACTTTCAGGTGGAGGTGATTCCAGATGATCAGGTATACTGGTGGTGCCGAATGCTGAGTGGTTGGAATACCTTTATCTAGGCTCCTTGTATCTTTAGGCACTTTGTAGCATTTGTTGTATTATTTGTGCCCATTTCTTTCATTTAATCTACTCAATATACCAAAGATAAGACACTTTGAAAGGAGAAAATAGTATTTTTGTGCTAAGATGGTGATTCAAAACAAAATATAAAGGAAGGAGAGACTTTCACATAGTACTGTACAGCAAAATCTAATCTCTGACCATTTCTATTTTAAACTTGGATCTTCTTAATTTATCTGTAGTTAAGACCATCCTGATATTCCTTTATCATATCTAAACACAAGCCTGGGGTATATATATTCGCACTGTCAGATCAGAACTTTTTACCTGTGTTTTCACATTATATGAATTCACCAGCTGTCCTTTACACTCTGTGAACATTTCAGTATGAATGGACTAAGAAATGGTCTAAAATGAAATAGAATAAAACCATATTACAATAACCTTTAACCTTTCCTTCTCCTGCTTCACTAACATTTTGGAAATATGAGGTTTTGTACAGACTTTGGCTATATACACATTTTATGTGAAAAAAAGATTTTGGGATATATTCAGTTCATAGACAGACTTGGTCACATTAGTACATGGTGAGCAGAGCACTATGTCTGTTTTATGACCACAGGAGCTTAAAATCCCAATGTCATTCTTTTTTTCCCCTTAATTTTAGAATATCATAATTCATCTTCCCATTTTATGATACTTAAAAAGCCACTTCCCTGTTATTACTCAATAAAGGTCCCATTCCCTAAGGTGTAAAAGTTAATTTTGCATTATATGTTTTTCACCGTTGGTTGAATATATAATGCATGCTTTGTGATGTCAGCGGACTAATTTTAACCACTAAGATTTGCCAAAAAATCATTCACTTTTATTGTTTTATATTGTTTTATTTACCTTTATTTAACACATATTTATTTTGTATTATATTTTGATTTTATGATTACTTTTATTACTTTTCTTTTTACGCTTGTATGCCTATTTTATCCCTGTAAAGAACACTGAAAGACATTTTTACAGTGAAGGATGCTGTTTTCCCAGAGTGGAGAGACAAAGCTGTCGGGGTAATTGGTTATGTCTGTTCGGGCGTCTCCCTTACAGTTTCCTATCAACTGTGGAATAGATGCAGAAGTCCTCCCATCACATTTCTGCCCCTAAATTTGTATTAGTCATTTCATTCAGACTGGTCAGGAAAGCACATCCATCCATGAAGAAGATTCTGTCCATTAGAGCCATCCAATTCTATAAAATCTGTCAGCATTTTGTTTCATATTGTTCCCAGGAAAATAATATAGGACCCCTACAAACATGCTTCTGAGCCCAAGATGCAATCTGTTACAAACTTTACTACAAATACAGTACAGTGCAAAAGTAATTTCTTTTCTGTTTTGCTTTGAATCACCTTGTTGGTGCAAAAATACTATTTGATGCTTGTCAAACTGTCTTTGGCATACAGCGTGGCCACTGCGCAAGGATGACATGCAAAAAATGTGAAGTGTCCTTCAGTCCTTCAGTGGTTAGGGCGTTGCCCCTGCAATCAGAAGGTTGTGGGTTCGAATCCCAACACTGCCAGTGTCATCACTGAGGTACCCTCAGTACCCGCGAGGTACCGTCCCCTCACACTGCACCCTGGGTCCCTCGTTGGTGGCAGCCCCCTGCTTCACTTGGTTAAATGCAAAGAAAGAATTTCACATTGTTCACAGTGCGTGCTGTGGTGTGTTCATGCATAACTATAAGGGGCCACTTTCCTTATTGAGTAGATTAAATGAAAAAGAGAGCAAATGTTTTACTGTGGCAGGCTGCAAAGTGCCTAATGATACAAGGTGCCTAGATAAAGGTGCTCCAACCAGCACAGTTTAGTTATTCCCTTTAAAACTCACATGTGACCTGCCAGGTTTAGAAGGTTTTATTAGGGGAAATAGTGGGCTGAACGTTGACTATACTGTTTGAAAAATAAAACATGGGCCAAAACTTAGGACATATGTTAAAGCTTAAATTAAACTTAAACACCTATTTTAGACATCTGGCATCTGCAGATAGAAATGGTACCTTGGTTCCTTTGGTAGCAATACAGGGAACCTAATACCAAAGTTGCAAAGTATATTGTTATCGTGAACAAATCCACCCTTAAGATATGAGAACTCATACAACTGAAGATAAATGGCCAATATTAAATCATATAGTGAAGGTATAACTGACCTGACATCAAATTATTAAGAGTATTATTTTTGCTGGATTGTAATTATTTGCCTTTTTTTCCATTTACCTTATCATCCGACTCTACTCGTACTGTGATAAATCCATAAGCAAAATCACTTAAAACCTACGCACACTCATTCCTCTGTGTTTTATGTCCCTCTGCAGATGGTGCGTGAGCAGTATGTCACCACTACAGACGACTCTCCTGTCCCAACCCCAGTTACTGAATACATCTATAAGATTGGCATCTATGGCTGGAGGAAGCGCTGCCTTTATCTGTTTGTCCTGCTCCTCATCATCATCCTGGTAGTGAACCTTGGCCTCACAATCTGGATCGTGAGAGTGATGTGGTTCAATCCGGTAAGAGGCTGAATTTTATTTACACTTCCATGCTGCGGTTTATTTACACTTTCACATTTAAAGCCTTTAAATCATTGTTAGCATGTATACCATCAATGTACATTAAAGGGCCCATTAATGTGTTAATTAGTATATAACTATTTAATAACTTTCTAAACATCCTATTCACTCTCCGGTCAATATGGTCTGTTTTTGTAGTGTCTTTAAAACCAATGCATTAACACAGATCCAGCAATCCTGATATATATTCATACATATGTTCTATATACATATATATGTGTGTATACATACACAGCCATGGAAAAAAGTAAGAGACCTTACTTCTGTTTATTGCTTTTGCAGTTTGTGGGAGTGTGTCTGTGTAAAATGTGCTTGTCACTATTATTTTATACACTATTGACCACACCTGATTTAAAATTCCATACAAAAAAATGTTTGGAGAAAATGTAAAAGTAATACATAATACATAACAATAAAAAATCATTTATTATACCTTGGAAATGTTAAACTACACAACATGTTAACCTTATTTTACAATTGCAACAGTTAAAATAGTGATCAGAGCAGAGTGTGTGCATGTGTGAGCTCTGTTTCATCCCAACAGAAACTAAATCAGGAGTGAAGCTGCGGGAATACAGTACATAGAAATGTGAATATAAAGATATAATGTGAATATAAAGATAAATTAACTTCTACAAACACTACTGCACTCACAACACATATGGAGGCATTTCTTATTTTTTACACACTGCAATTGTTCATAAAAGAATGGCAAGCTGTGCATTTTACACACACACACACACACACACTGCCGCAAATTGTACAAACAGTGAACAGAAAAAAGGGAAAAGTGGTCTCTTATTTTATTATTATTTTTTCTCCTCCTCTGAAATGACCATTTTGGAGATTTTGAGGTTTTCTGAAGATGATAGCATGTTATGCTCTGTCTGTAGGAAGGCATGGGATACCTCCAGGTCACAGCAGATGGGGTGAGGCTGGAGGGCGAGTCGGAATTCCTCTTCCCACTTTATGCCCAGGAGATCGACTCTCGGGAGGTATGCAGCCCACCCACTCTCTCCTGCTACGCTCTTGCATGTTCAGCTCCTCTAAAGCACAGGCCTCTTCTACAGCAATAAGCAGAGACTGATGAACAAATCTGTTTCTATGCATTTTGGCCACATATTGGTTTTATACGTATATGATTCATTTATGCTGTTTTGTCGAGATTTTTGAAATCTTTGAAAAGGCTATGCATAGTTTTTTTTACACTCCTGTATAAATCTGTATAAAAAGCTGATTAATCAGTTTAATAATTATTGATCAGTGTAATTAGTAAAGGCAGTTCAACTAGAAAGATGAGAGACATGTCTATGTTTATGGAGGTAATAAACAGAGACTGTCCTGCTTTTGATCAA
This sequence comes from Brachyalestes nurse, assembly GCA_037974405.1. Classification (NCBI taxonomy): domain Eukaryota; kingdom Metazoa; phylum Chordata; class Actinopteri; order Characiformes; family Alestidae; genus Brachyalestes; species Brachyalestes nurse. The sequence goes on along the minus strand of JBBPCY010000001.1, from coordinate 27,254,946 downwards.
AGCCAGGATGCAACATACCATAAATTAACTTATAAACTGTTACAGTAATACAGAGCATTTACTTTAATATTTATATTATTACATAGATTTTCTGTGCAGACATAGCATAAACAATTTCCTCTTGGATCAATAAAATTTTCTGGTTCTGAAATGAGTATGAAGGTAAACTATCTAGAGTTTGACTGTAGAAAGATAGTGGAGTATCTGTGTGGTGTATATCATCCTTGTCTGCGTCTGAGATTTGGTATATCCAGTAGCAGATTGGGACAGATTAGAGTAAAATTACAGCATTTTACTCACAGCTCTTCAAGGTTCAGGGCCATTGCAAAGACCTTTAGAGGGGCAGGTTTTCTATTTTTTTTTTTGTTGGACCCGGGGGTGGGGTGGAGGGCTGGGGATCGCCAAATTTAGATAGAGGGCACCCGCCATGCAAAAAAGGGCACTAATCCCCTCCACACACATACACTCTCACACTCACACACACACATGCCTGCTTTGGCTTGTAACAGCTGAAAGCATGTATTGTGGTTTCTGTTATTCAGATGTCAAGGTTTTCTTCAGTTTCTTGTTTTTCTTTGGGCACGTAATAAGCACTTATTTAAAGAGCACAGAAAACAGTCCAGCAACTATAAACTAAATCTAACCATCAGTTTTGAATGCAGACATTTCAGTCTGTTTTAGTTACCACACATACAGTACTGTGCAAATCTTAAGCCACCCTCGTTTCTCCATATTTTTCTTCCAAATATCCAGCCTTTTTGTATTATTAATGTCTTGAGGAACAGACTTGATGATCTGATTCCAGATGATCAGACAGTGATCAGTATACTGGTGGTGCTCAACGCTGAGTGGTTGGAACTCCTTTATCTAGGCACTTTGTGTCTTTATACACTTTGCATCCGCAGTAAAACATTTGTTTCCATTTCCTTCATTGAATCAACTCAATATGCCAAAGATAGCTTGAGTGGCAGAAAATAGTGTGGGCTTTTGCACAGTAATGTATTTGCACACAATTCTACTTAAAGGGTCAGTGTTCTACAGTTTATTCTTGTGCCTGAGGTCCAAATGTGATGTTGGTGTGAGTTACATACCAAGGCATATTTGGACTAAATAATGTTTAAACAGTGGTTACATACAAGATCACAATTCTATAATATGGCCCTTTACGGTTCTTGTCCTATTTGTCATTAATTCACATTCTCTCTGCTGTTTTCTTAAAGGACTCTGCTTTGTTTGTGCACTCGACCGATAACGTGACTCTTGTTGCCCGCGATGAAACCGGCAGTGCAACTGGAAGCCTTTCTGTAGGTATGAAGTTTTATATCTATGTTCATGTTCCATACTGTCACTAAACCATCTGATCAAATCAACAGGTTCTCGACAGTGTTAAGACTCGGGTTTGGATCAGGTTTAGTTTTAGGACCAGGGTGAGGGTTAAGTTTAGATTCTGGGTTGAGGAGAAGGATCGCATTAGGGAACATTCAGGGCTGGGCAAAGATCCAGCAAAAAGCGTTTTAAGATAAGCTACCAAATATCCTAATTCTAAGTGTATCAAAATGAGCCACTGGATCATATTTCATCATACTAAAAATGTTACACAACCTTAGACTTGGCAAAAAAATGTGAGCTACAAGAATTGTCAGTGGTTGATGGGTTGCCAGCCAAGTGTTTAATGATGTTACAATGTTAATTAGTGACAATAAGACACAAAACATATGTGTCTTGATAATGCCACACTGGCTTGTGACATTATAAAGTGATAATGGACAACAACCCCTAAACGCTTTTTTTTTTTTTCTGCGCACAACAGGCTGAAGATCTGTGAGAGGATGTCATAAATTTAAATAAAACAATGATATACAAAATATTACATGAAACTAGGTAAAACAGTGAGAGGCTGTGTGGAGGTGGTTAGAAATAAAGAGTTTCTAGTGGTTTATAGTGGTTGTGAGATGCTGGTTGAGAGAGAGCTTTAGAGAGTCCTGTAGTGACGTCCAGCTGGAGCTTCTGGAGCCAAAAGCAGATTTTCCCAGTTTAATAAAAACACTCGGTTCCTGACAGCTCATCCAGTCACTGGAGTGTGTCGATGATTCTTGTTATTTAACGAGATCGGGGGTGGCATTTGGCTGGAGATCTTAGATTTATTTTTGGCTGGAAATGTATAGATACACACACACACACACACTTTTTTTAGCGGAGCTTAAATCCTTTGTTGACCAAACTGAGATTTGCCACTAAAAATGAGTTAGGAGAACTTTTGACTGGACCAAGCTGTGCAGCTGCTGACCTTATCAATCTGTTTTTGATCATGATTATTTTTTGCCGTTTATGCTCCTCCCTCCTTTCTCTCCGTCTACTGTTTGCCATGTCTGTTCATGTGGCCCTGCTGGAATTCACTAGTATCCTGTTCCAATGTCACTCCGGCTAAAAATTTCCTCCAGCCAGAACTTTATCCACCTTGAAGAATGTTCTTGTCTCCTATTTCATACTTTGCCATCGGTCCTCATTCAGATTCTCCATAACTCTGTCCTGCGCTCTGCCCATTAGCTTCTGATCGGCCTGTTTATGAGACTGAAAGCCCTAAAGCTGAAGGGGAACATGAGCACACCTGTGCAGAGAGACAGAGGGCCCGTAATTACAAGAAGGACAAATGACTTCATTAATGAAATTGTGACACCGGACAATAAGGCATTACGACTGCTAATACACACTCACTGTCAATGGCCTATTATGGAATATTCTAATTACTGGACTGGCCCGAGGTGACTTCAGCTGAAGTTCATGGCCAGTTCATTCTTCATTACTAAGCTACAGTCAAACCCCGGTCACTTGCATTTGACCTCACTAATACACGCATTCATTTCATAATCATATTCATCTGTATAATTCTATTCAGCTGTGAGTGGTGATGCTAACAGTCTTTGTTGCCTGGTTTGCCGTTCAGGTCCAGAACATGCAAAGGCCTTCGGGCAGCACTTGACCGTCAGCTCCGACACGAAGACTCTGTTCTACGCCGATGCAAAACAAGCCACTGTGGGAACTGGCAAGCTCAGAGTTACAGGTACTGACACCACCAGTCAAAAGTATTTGCACCCCATAAGGTTCTAACCTTTTATCCATTTATTTCTGCAGATTTTTACTCTTGTTAAACACTTTATAAAATGAAAGAATCTGTAACAGTAAATGTCTGACAGCCCATTATCTGGTTGTGTGGTGATACGGAGTCAGTTTCTAGACTGTCCTTGTCATTGTCGCTGAGAGGAAGGGACACACTCACAGACAGCAGTAATGAATAAGGTTTTAATGATAACTCAAAGGGGTCGCAGGGCCGAGCAGGCTCAAACACACACAAAATAGACAAATATGTGTCAAGGTGCCCAGAAACGCCGGAGGATCTTCTCTCTGGCGTGCACGAACTTAAGTCACGCAGCTACACACAGTCCGGGAGGCCCTGCTCTCTCTGTAAGCCCAAGTACAGGTTCAGCTGCACAGTTCACTCTTTTCCTCCTCGGAGCAGTCCAGAAACGCACGCTCACTTTTAGCCTGTAGTGGCACAGGGGAGAGGGAGAGACAAAAGGAGAAGTGCACAATCACACACCCACAAAGGAGCTTGAACCAGCTTCCCACCTCCGCCATGCCCTTCAAAAGCTCAAGAGCGATAACTTTTCTTTTGCACCTATTCCCTCAACAGACGCAGCACTCACAGAATGTATTGGGGTGACCACACAAAGATTCAGTGGTTCGGCTGGGGCAGACAGCCAATCACACGACACGGACTAACACTCAATCACTTTATTCCGTCGCGAGACAGGTGTACATGTCGTTAGGTGCCTAGCAACCCATCACCTAGCCTAACGAAGCTTCATACCTACACCTGGGTTGCCTAGATACACAACGACCACACACACACACACGACAAGCCATGACGTAACACACCTGTGCCCAGAGCTGTGTTTTTAGTAGTAAATAAATAGTAGTACTTCAGTAGTAATACATTTTTAAAAACTCTGGCTAATAAAGGAACTCAGATACTAAATATACTGTAAATGTATTTGTTAGCAAAGAATATTGAGTGTATTTTAAGTAAATATTAAGTAACTTGCAAATGTAGAAACTCTAAGTTTGTGGTGCCAAAATTTGGACTTGTAGTGGATATTTGAAAAAATGTCTGAAAATTCTGTTTAAATATATTTAAAAGTGAATAAAATAGTACATCTAACATTTCATATCTTATGTTAAACCTTATGTTAAATGTTTAAAAATTAACGAGGCAGTACCATATAAAACCAATGAAAAAATATCATACCAGAAGATTTGAATAGTGTTCCTGTAGAGATCACATTTGCAAACAAAATTTCCAGGGCTTTCTGGACAATAAAAAAGTGAAAAATCTTTCTGCTTTTAAATGTCGGTGTTGGCAGAGACTTTGAGAAAACCCCGAACAGCAGTGAAAACAAACAAATGGACCAAATTAAGCCACATCCCTCACTCATATAATCTCATACTGAAGAGATTGTGAGAAGAAACACTGGAAATCAGAGATCTAAAAAAAAAAATTACATTAAGAAGCCTGAAGAAAACAGGACACTCTGGAGAAACACGATATGATAGGAATAATCATATTACTGCTACTACTGCTACCACAAATAATAATAATAATAATAATAATAATAAAGTAAACTTTAGCAGTGGTAGTATTTATCAGGGGGCCACTGGACATCAATATTGCTTAAACTGCAAAATTTCAACCTTTAACCAAACATAATTGTAACCAAAATAGCACAAAAATTCAGTCAAGTTTGTTGACTGATCTAGCAAGAGCGATACTAGTTTGCTATTTATGTTTATATATTTTCAGTGCAACTTATAATGAAACATTGGGTGAGCTGATACAAACAGAATGTTTTATTAATATTTGACAGGCAGCGTTATGATCACTGATTTATAGATGTTTGCATTTTTCATGCTTGGGTCATTTAAACCTCCTTGCAGGCCTTTTGTGGTCAGTTGAGTATTGAGAATCCCTGGCTTAGTAGATCCAGCCTGAGGTCCTTTTGTCTTCTGTCTTCACAATATTATGTAAATATAATTCTGGGCTTTCTGCAGAATTTTGTGGACTTTTATGAAAAGTAGCCCACCAAGATCTCAACAGCCTCCAAAAAGATCCTTTCATTATTATCATTTATTATAGGAAATATTTCAATAATTGCGCTTATTATGGATTTTCCATGCCCTTACTCACAAATCCTCTGTTCTCTTTTGCCATTATTCTCTCTGCTCGGTTTGAGCGGACAGGCCCCCTTACTGTGGAACATAATTAGCTATGAATGATGTCTGTTGGTGGCCTTATTATGACGAGGTCACTCTTCAGGCCTCCTGCTACAGGAGAGCAGTAGAAGTGAACTCACTAGAATTAAAAGACTCTGAAAGCTGACACGGGGGCATCTGGCTGAATGTAGTTATTATGTTATCAAAACATCATTGGCTATATGCATATATGTGTTTGTATTATGTGCTGATCTAAAGCTTGTGTACATACATACATACAGTATATACATACATACATACATACATACATACTAGGGCTTTAACGGTACATGTATTGGTACCGAACCGTCACGGTACATGGGTCACGGTTCGGTACATGATGTCGTTCGGAGAATACACGGTACGACGGAGAAGACGTGATTGAAGTAATACGGAATCACAGACGGACCAAAAAGCGCCAGTAAGTCATAAACCTGGGTCATAGTGTGGTGCAATAGTGCCACCTACTGGCGTAACACTTCTGCTGCCTTACACATACATGA